>JAODXP020000031.1:17051465-17056465 GCA_027497455.2 Sardinella longiceps
CTGTTCCTTGATAAAGAACGGCTCTTTTTTTCCCCTTGAATTACTCATCATAACTAAAAACCACTGTAAGCTTAACATGCTTTATCTGTGAGCAGTGTGTTAAAAATCCATTAACGCTTCTGTCAACTCCACCAATTATGTGTAAGCATTCCTAATCCACGAGGGATAATTCACCTCTGATATTGCATTTTACTTTCATGCACACACAATCACACACCCTATCTATGCATAGGTAGCCATGTGTGTATGTGCGCATGCATGTTCACACACACACACACACACACACACACACACACACACACACACACACACACACACACATACACACATCTCTCTCTCTGTGTGTGTGTGTGTGAATGTTCATCGTGAGAGTGAGCGTGTGCATGCAAGTATGTTCCTTTAAAGAAAACAAGTGGCTTTCCGACACGGTTTCAATTCCCTTTTAAATAAATAAGCTCGGCTGCACTAGTGTGGCCATTCGGGGCATGTAGCTCATCAGAGGCGTCCAGGCTAACATCTGCCAGGTGTGACGCTCTGTGGCGAGCTTATTTATAGACCAGCGAACCCTGCGCAGGTGTTGTCCAGGGCAGATGCTAAAGGAGCTCAGGTCACTGAGACAAGCTGTACATTCACTCGCCCATCTCCAGCAGTGACCCATTTGTATGGGCTGTCTCTGCCTCTCCAGTCTGCGCTACGCTACCTACTTACTGTATGTAGCCTAGCCTAGTGCTGGAGCAATGGAACAAGCTCATCTGCTCTCATCGGCTCACCACTTGCTGCCTGCCTGTGCCCATGCACACCTGGGGATGAAATTACATACTTCATGCACTGCCTGATAAGGGTGTCAATGTCATGCTGCTCTGAATGTGTGTGTGTGTGTGTGTGTGTGTGTGTGTGTATGTGTGTGTGTGTGTATGTGTATGTGTGTGTGTGTGTGTGTGTGTGTGTGTGTGTGTGTGTGTGTGTGTGTGTGTGTGTGTGTGTGTGTGTGTGTGTGTGTGTGTGTGTGTGTGTGTGTGAGTGAGGGGGGTAAGGGGTAGGTTGTGTGCACCTGAGGAAAGTGGTATAGAAAATGTCTATAGATTTCAATGCGTTTGGTTCCATTGTGTACAATGTCATAATGTCAGTGTAAAAGCAACTCAATATGACACAGTGACAGAAATATGCCACAACAGGCAACTCAACATTTCCAAATAACGTCTTATTATAAGCTAATGATTTGTAAGCTCTGCAACTCTACACAGACTCCTCCAAGCTGCTGCAGTATGGGGTTAAAAGAAACCCAGTGATCCATCAAGAGATCACCAATGTCACCTCCCACGGGACGTCTCCCCCTACTGTAAATCACATTTGTCATTTGCCACCACCTAATATAGACATACTGCGCTCCGGATCCACACACCCAATGGGGCTGGTATAATTGAAAGCCATTGTCAAATCCTCTATTTTATGAAAATCTCACAGGAGCCTTCTAACATTAATTATCTCCCATTGCTATATGTCCTAGTTTTATAATTACTGGTCCCACCAAATAAATTACGGTATTAGTCTTACCTTAGGAATCCTTTCAATCTGAAAAATGAAAAGGTATTTACAAGTGCATCTGCAGATAAATGATGAATATACATTTAGAGGAGCTGACAGTTTGGGGCTTTCTTTGAAGTAGAGGATTTGTCTAAAACATTATGTATTTATCCGAGTGGAACTAGGGATATTTAATAGCATAATGAGTGGGTCAGGTAGGAGTTAATATGTCTTCAATTACGCTAGGCTATTCTTGAACAGAGAGGGGTAATGTGGGGCACTCCTTTTAAGTGTTGGAGAGCAAAGGTCATGCTGCTAGTTGTCCCAGTGAAGTTTTAATTGACTAACGCACACAGAATGAGAGCAAGGATTGATTTGAGGAGCTTTGTAATCTTGCAGGGGAAAAGTTTTGTGAAGCAACCTTTTCATAGAAGATTACTTTTATATGACCTGAAAGTTAGAGAATATTTAATAAATAAGTGTGCAGACCAACAAGGGACCTCTGAGATGACTGGTTGTGCATCAACAGCACATTTGAGTTGCATCATTTGTCTAAGACACGCTCATGGTTTTGGCCTGAATAAATCATGGTTTTTAGATCAACATATTATAATTAAAATGCAACACTTTCCAGTTAATCAAGTCAATACTGATGGATTTCTAATCAGGGGACATCTATCATGTCAACCATTACATCCTTCAGTGACCAAAGAGTCTTTGAAATACAAGGCTAAAAGACTACACTTGCCTTGCTTTCTGTTTTAGACCTCGTCAAGGCATGCCATTTATCAAAGCTACAGAACTTCTTATTCATTTTAAAATGGAGCACCAAGTCTAGTTGATTATGTCCTTGGTGGTGCATTAATAATTCTCTAAACTCCACAATATTCACTGATGTTCACCAATGCATAGATGCATTGCAAAGCCTGTCATGTCACAGAGTACTAAACCATAGTGTCATATATCCAGTTTAGTGATTTCTAGGTATAGATGGAAGTGTGACGTTACCAAATCTAGTATTTTTGGAGTCCCACTGCTGGCTCTATATCGGAATCCCTACAAAATGCTTAAAGTTTTCTTACCATTCTTTCTTCACAAATTTTTACCTGCCCTACATCACCACAGACATCATTTCTTGCCATCAGTAGTGTAGAGGGGACAGGGCTTGTGACAACATCCCCATTTTCTGACATATTTGCACTGTGATAGCAAATCAACGTTTTCAATGTATTCTCAGCAGGTGGGTTTTAGACACATCTCTAGGATGCGCTGGGATGCATCATCAGTGATGTTCCTGGGGTTTGGGGGTTTTGGGTCTTTCAACATCAGACCCCCTCACACACAGGCGACCCATCCGGGATTGATCAGGTGCCGGATTGCATCCCAGCAGCGCTACTCCACGGGCTTGCCCTCTTTATCCAAAGCCACCGGGTGGCTTTTTCTGCGGCTTCAGTGATGGAGCTCAAGGCTCTCCTCTTGACAGCCCCCGTTATGCCAAGACCTGCCAGTGCTCTGCAGTGAACGCAGGTCAGTGTTTTATATAAAGTAAAAGAACAATATTATCTACTGAATATACCAATGTATTCTTATACCGAATCAGAATGAGATCATAATTCCCTGACGGAAGAGGAGAAATGCATTCCCACATTAACATGCTCCAGATCCCACCCCAAAAGCTATATACTGTAACATCATTAGAATTTCTCACTCCTATGGATTTCCTTTACACACTCTGCTGATGAGGAGGATGCAAGGATACAATTGTTTTCAAATGATACCCAAGTGTCTAATACGTACTCCAAGTGCAATACTCATGTGAGCAGACATGTTACGGTAGTTAAGTATTTTGATTGGGGGAAAATGTATCCTCTGCATTTAAGCCATATCATACTTCAATCTGCATTCCTAATCACACATTTTTGGAGCAGTGCGTTTCCCTGGAGCTCACCCACGCATGGAATGCATGAATAACATGCATGGGACAGCCCAGCCCTTAATCCAGTGCATAGGGAGCAGTTAGGGCTGAGAGCCTTGCTCAAGGGGGCCTACATCCTCTCCCCAGGACAGACAGGGATTGAGTCGATCTTCAACAGCACACCATGGATGCCCTCTCTAAGGTTTTCATAATGGATAAGTAGGCCTAGTGCCTCTTGAAAGTATTCATAACCCTTTCAATGCTTCACTCTTTTTTTCATTTGCATCTCTTTGAGTTACTTAACTTATTAGTTTTTCCCTCAATACACTCAGTACTCCATCAAGACAAGTTTTTTTTTTTTTTTTTCAAAATAATAATAAAAAAACTGTATATACCATGTATATACCAGCATCACTATACATAAGTAATAACATAAGTACATTCTGGTGCCAACCTTCTTCAGAAGAATCTTTGAGATGAGTCTAAACCTTTATTGCTGTGTTTGATAAGTTGGTTTGGATAGATTTGAAAATCCATGCACCTTTTTGTAGTAGGACTCACTGTTCTGTTAGAAGTGCAGTTAGTAGAGGACTCCTGGCCTCAGGGCTAAATTCAGCAGTTGAAGAAGAAGAGTGTTGGTAAGAGAGATAACCAAGAACCCAAAGATCACTCAGGCTGATCCACAGTTATATTATGTGCAGACAGTAAAAATAACACAAGGTATGAATACTTAGTTCATGAGCATATGTCTTTTTTTTAAATTAAAACATTGAAAGGGGTATGAATAATTTCAAGAGGTAGTTCAAGGTCGTTAGGTAGTTCAAGCGAGCAAGTGAACAATACAACTTTTTAAACAAGGGAACTACAAAAATGGTGGCACTTGACTTTACCTTGATAAGGGTAAAAAACCTCATACAGAATGGCATCCAGAAAAGGAAAATGGCTATGCATAATATTCCTAATTCTTTCACAGTGTTATTACAAGACACAAACTAGCTGCCAATGTCATTTGGGGTTCAAATGATGTGTGACATAGAAAACACTTTTGTAATCAATCAGTGTATGAGGGTTTCCCCTCAATTTAGCCACAGAGAAGCAAGAAAAGAAAAGATGATTTCTGTTTGTTTTTTGTTGTTTTTTATGAGAAGAATTGAGGTTCATTTGACTCCGAGACAACTTAATTTGCAGGAAAAAGGCATTACCATAAGCCTATTTACACATTTTTATTCCTTACAAGACACAAAGAAGCTATAAGACATGTTATGGATTTGCTGTGCATATTTCAACAAGAAAGCCATTGTTTGGTACTGTACGTCTAAATAGACAGCAAAATGGTGAACTCCGGCGCATATCAAACCTTGGCAATAGTGTGTTACAAATGAGTCTCTCAACAAAGATGCCTGAGAGCTTTATCAAAAGGACAAGAATATCTTCGCCCCCATTCCACACATACTGCCTGGAACTTTCTAGACCCCCTGTGGTTCCCTCTGAGTACACTGAAATGTCTGAACGACAAATATTTGAAAACAGTTGGAGATATGCATGAATGGCTATGTAAAGA
>JAODXP020000031.1:17058965-17146465 GCA_027497455.2 Sardinella longiceps
TCACTGTCTCCACATATGACACCTGTTTTGCCCAGTGAAGTAGCTCATGTAACTGGAATAATTCATCTCACATCATTCATATCGTGTTATTACAGTCTTAGAGCAAAAATACAAATACTTACAGTACATCTTTGGCTTTACATTAAAGGTTCCATGCAAGGGCATGGAGTCCTTGGAGAGCATCTTTGCCTTTATGATGTCATTTCAAGGGCATGGAGTCCTGTGAAAGAAAGGCCATGAAGTCAGGTTGAGGGAGGTCAGGAGAGAAGTGTGTGGAGTGGATGTAAAGAAAAAGAACAAAAAAGACATATGGGGGTCATATAGGGTTGGTGATTCAGTGAGAGAGAGAGAGAGAGAGAGGGAGAGAGAGAGAGAGAAAAACAATTGTGAATGCATTGCCTAAACACAGCTAACTGGCATGGCTGATAGTCACGTGAGCTCTTGACACATAGTCTCATGCATGCCTTCCTGGCACAAGAACGTTGGTGCACACAAGGCCTGTTGCCTCATTCTCAGCCCCCTCCCCCCAGTCATCCCTTCCCTTCCCCTCCCTTCCTCCCTCTCTCTCCCTCTCTCTCTCTCTCTCTCTCTCTCTCTCTCTCTCTCTCTCTGTCTCTCATCTGCATTCTCGTCACTCGGTCCTTCAGTGGCGGAGGCCTGCTGGATCATTTGTCAGCTCTGAGTGCTCCTCTGCAGTTTGCCGCCACTGTTGTACGGGATCAGCAATTATTCACAAAGACCCCGTTTGGCAAACACTTCCTCCATCGAGGCTTCCTTTGTGTGGGCTCCATTGTGATGCTTTAAAGGACACTGGATCAGCCTATGAAAGTCAAAAAAGAGGGAGAGAGAGAGAGAGAGAGAGAGAGAGAGAGAGAGAGAGAGAGAGAGAGAGAGAGGAATTGAAGGAGAGAGGGGGTGTTTTTGGATGGACTTGAGGCAAGGATAATCCATGAGCATCAATAAGCTTGCACTTAATGTGTTTATGTAATGTATTTGCATTAGCCAGGTTTATGTGCGTGTGTGTGTGTGTGTGTGTTTGTACACGCATACTTTTATACATGCATATGTATCTGTGTGTGTGTGTGTGTGTGTGTGTGTGTGTGTGTGTGCGTGCCTGTGTGTGTGTGTGTGTGTGTGTGTGTGTGTGTGTGTGTGTGTGTGTGTGTGTGTGTCATACAAGACAGCATTTAATGACATGATCATTAGTTGAAAGTTATATACTAAGAGGACAACAAAAGTCACTTTGCAATAATTGCTCTAATAATTTTCTTACAATGTTTTATATTGCTAAAATTAAAACAATATATATATATATATATATATAAATAAACAGGCTGGGTAGCATTTTTCATGTGTGTGATGATTAATTGGGATGCTGATCAGGAGTCATTGAGATGAAAACACAATATTCGGCTGTTTGACCTTTTTCCTTTTCATTAGGACTGGGTTGCTGAGGATGACGTGGTGATGAATGGATAAGACATTATTATGGCTGACAGTGCATTGTAGGAGGAAATTTAATGAAGAGGTCTGCAAGATACACCACGGCTTATGAGGCACAGCAGATGAGACCAATTTGATATGAAACTTTATTTGACATCAGAGGGATCGTTCAGTCTCATTTGTTTGCCCTTGAAGGGTAGTTCCCTGTAGACAAAATTCTTTCTGTATTGTTTATTAATTTATCATAAATAAGTCATATTTGTGGAGTTTTTAATTCTGTTCTACAACCTTAAAGGATCAGTTATTTTCTTTAAGTAAATACTATTTCAAATAGTGATGTGTAATTGCACAATGTGCTCATGAATGTATCATAAGGCATGGATAGGGATATGTATTTTTTGTGAAGTATATTAGATTACATTTTAAAAGCTTATGGTACCAAATAGGAATGACCTTTTTTCTAGATATTGTGATTGTCTGCATACTTTTTTTTTCCTTAACTATATTGATTCAAAATGTGTCTCATGCTAGAACCAAATGTGGTCTTTTTAAGGACAGTTTCCACTCTCTGAACTCCATCTCAGCAGAAGAGAATAACTGAGAGCTGGTCACTTCAAGACAGGCATGGACTGGCCATAGGGCATACAAGACAATGCCCAGTGGGCCGACGGTCATTTTTGGTCCAGGGCTATCATAATTTACTCATACTTTTCTTAAGGGATATTGGGCTAGTCCAATTGAATCTGTAAAGTTCATGCAATGTGCCCAACTAGCAGTTTTCTTTTAGCTTGCCATGAAGTTATTATTGATTAGTGAAGAAGTTATTTATTATCTTAAAAGAAAATCGTTTTTGACTGCTTTAAAACATGTGATGTCTTAGGCATGCCCATTAATTGACCCATGATAATGTATTTTCTCCAGGCTATGTAGTTATGTGTCACTGATGTATTCCTATTCGTTCACTATATGTATGACTATATGTGTGACTAAATTATTCAAATTAGGTGTATGTGTTTGGCTGTTGGTAGGGCACACTGACTGAATTATTCATGATTAACTTACCAAGTGCTTATGTGACTATATCATTCCTATTCAGTATAAGGTGTTGGATGAAGGGAGTGTTAGAAGGTTGGGGGAAAAACGGTTGGCTAGCTAACCTTTCCAGATCACCTTAACTTTATCATGATCCTCCTTATTGACCTGCTTTTTCAAACTTTGCTGTGGCACATTCCTTTGGGTTAGGTTAGGCAATATTGTCTTAATATTGTGTTTATGTAGCTCAACATCATTTCCCATGTACACATAGTCCTCGGAAGGTATCTGTATGTGTAAAGTGATTGAACCTCTCATTCACGTAAACAGAGGTTTGAGTCACTGAACATGCTGGACGGGCAAAGTGGAGATTTCTGAAAACTTTGTCTTCTGACAGTTCTGTCTCTCTGTCTTCAGAAAAACATAGTTTTAGTAAGCTACTGTGAGGTGACGGTTCCTTGTCGACTTTCAGATATCTTTGTTTTACCTCACTGTGACACCCTTCCCTTACACTTTTCATATGTGAGCAGAATTATTTTCTGTCATGTTTGTATAGCTATCACAGTAAGGAGGCTGGTTTGAGCCTTGATGATTAGCTTTGGTAGACCGTTGTTTTGTGCTCCTATCTTTCATTCCATTGAATATGGAATAATGGACTGCTGATTACTGATGATTCATTTTCCATGTTGTAAATAAATGCCACCTTTTGTCAAACTCTTGCCTCTACCTAATGCGTCATTCAATTCCTATCTGACACTTCCATTGCACACTGAAAGGAAAGGAGGCCACTTCATAGCTGTATCCATGTCAGCGGGCCCTATCTTGCAGGCGGCGCACCATGCCTTCGCGACTCGCGCAAGCTGTCATTGCTATTTTGTGCGAGCGCATGGCTCGTTTTTCTGTCAAGTAATTCACGTTGTCTAACTAGCAAGTGACTTTGCGTCCTCGGAGGTGTGTCGAAGGTGTGGCTAGGCGCGAAGCGCAAAAGATGCTATTATGCAGACGCAGAAAGGGATCCGCCAGTGACTGGAAAAAACCTGGTCATTCGTCAGTCACGCATTCCTGAAATGCTATTTTATGGACGCACAACGCAATAGGTAATGCAGTCCTTGTTCCAGCATAACAATGACGGCCACAACAATAATTATTACAATCGGAAAATCATTATGATGCTCAGGAAGATGTGGTTAACCACAATTTATTAGCCTGTAACAGAAAACGAGTGAGGATATAAGAAGGGGGGACGTTAAATGGAGAATCAAGTTTACTTTCGCTTTCGAATGAATATTCCGAGATATCTATCGGGACTAAATCAGCTTCCTTCGTGTCTTGTGCAGCCTGTAGACATCAATTTAATATTACCATAGCCATTACGGCTCTAACTATGACTAGACCCGACGTGTGAGCTTGCTCGGTATTCAATATTTTAATTACTTTAAATGCCCAAGGAGGAGATCAGCTGGTGTGATAGCAATTCACCAGGCGCTTTGCGCTGTTCCTTCTTAAAGGCAATGAGAGATTGATCTGTCATTGGTTATGCCTGTGTTACACCCATAACACACCCATGATTAATTAGGCATCCTAAGTCCAACCTTTTTGGACTTTGCGCCGCGCGAAGTTCATTTTCTGCGCTGTGAAAATAGCAAAAAGCCGCCGACACGCCCCCAAAACCATATGCGCCATCCGCCAAACAACAGTTGACTTTGCGTCGTCAAAATAGGGCCCAGCGTGTTACATTTAATGTGGTAGGCTAATTTCATAGTAGGCCTACAGAGGTGTGAAGTCTGACTTGTTCTTGCCCCCTACAATGCAATTTGACCAGGTACTGTATACATCCACACTAAAATATCAAGGTGAAAATCACGTTATCTTGCTTAGTTAGGCCCAGCTACTGACCCAATTTTGAGAATAGATTAACTGCAATATTTTTTTACGCCCAATATGAGTCTTGCGTTAATGCAGCACATTAATGCCGATAACTCCCGCCACTACTATTAACTTTTAATTACCCCAAACTACAGACTAGTGTTAATCAGCTGTTTAATAACCATTTATAGAGGACGGTTATTATAAAGTGTTACCTGCACAGAACCATTACTTACAGTATATACCAATGGCTAAATGAGTTGGTTCCCTTGGATACTTATCCTTATCATTGTGCTGATAATGAAAGACATCTGATTCTCAGCTCCTTAACTAAACTCAAGTCACAAAGATGAAGTAGAGTTGCATGGATGGAAAAGACAACCATCTGTGCCGCTCCAGATATAGGCCTTTTGTCGGCTAATCTTTGGCCTCCCGCCGCCTGGCACGATGGAAAGATGGCGGCTGGCGTAGGAGTGAGCGCGCATCTCTGCTTGACCCCTGCTTAGGTTCAGTCACTTCCTCAATGCGTGGTGTCTTCCTGTTTGCGGCCTGCTCCTCAAGATCTCAGACATGTTTTCCTCTGGCCTTTTGTTTTCACATGCAGACTCCCTCCCTCATCCTCCTTCAGCTATTCTTCTCTTCACTCACGCCGCATTGTCTTCACTCCTTCATTTGATTTGTATTGCAACTTTTTGATGGCTTTATGTATTTCGTAGTGTGAGCAACTTAATTGATTTTTAATGAGCCAGTGCCCCTTCAAGTCCATGCTTATCACAACATTATTTACGTAATGAACCATGTTTAACTAACTAAATAAGAACAATAGAATAAATAATAATATAAATTATTTCTGCATGATATCTATTTGTATAAGCTTGCTGACTACTGTGACAACACAGATAATCTCATTATATATTTTATGAAATGACTTGTGAGCAATTTTAAGAGTCCTTTAAACATTCTTTGACCAGCTCTTCTAAGAACCCTCCGGAAGTTCATTTCAGATAACAAGAGGGGAGTAAACCTTTTAACAACTTCTAAAAAAAAAGAAAGCAAGAATTCTGTTCCATTCCACTTTGTTTTATATCCACAAAGCTCAAAAGCTTTACACTTCCCCATGTTCACAAAGGAAAGCACTCAGCAACCGATCAGCCAGTCATTCTCATTAAATACTTTTTTTTTGCTCCCTTCACAATGAACAATTTGCCACTTTATGGGAATGGCTGCACTGCACAGGCAACAATACACAGACGGCATCAGAGGTAAATCGATAAATGGCTTCAAATTAAGTACTGCCTTCAGTAAGGAGACGCCATAAAAGCCTTTCTCTCCTATGCCTGACAGTCATTGACATTTATCACATGGACGTATACACACACCCCTGCACACATACACCCCCCTACACACACACACACACACACACACACACACACACACACACACACACACACATTCACACACACACACACACACACACACACACACACACACACACACACACACACACACACATACACATTCACACAGTTTTGCAGTTTGAGTTCAAGGCCCAAAGAAGAAGTCCATCAGTGTTATGTATGGCGAATGCCTTATTCAGACAATTGCCGCGAGTTCGTAATCATGAAATGCCACCAGTCAGGACTAATAGTTGTGAAATACGCCTTAACACGCTTCCGGACCACTGCCACTTACTAACAGCCGTGCAAATCTGAGGGCTGCATGCCTGGTTTGGCTAATAAACACATTTGGCCATGTGGCGCGTGACGCAAAAAGGTCAGCCTATAAGTGTCGCCATATTGGGCTTGCCTGTCAGGTATGATCTCTGTCTCATCCAGTCCCACTCTAATGAATGATTACTGACGTCACCATGAGGGCAACTCATCACCTTTCTGAGTCCTTTATGGCTCTTAATGTTTGACACCTATTAGAGAAGCATTTGCTATGGAGTACCAACAGTATGTCAGAGTCGCTGTTGGAATTTGACTTACATGGTTCAGGTGGGTTTTTTATGTCTAGTGTGTGTGTGTGTGTGTGTGTGTGTGTGTGTGTGTGTGTGTGTGTGTGTGTGTGTGTTTGACTTACATGGTTCAGGTGGGTTTTTTATGTCTAGTATGTGTATGAGTGTGTGTGTGTGTGTGTGTGTGTGTGTGCGTGCGTGCTGCGTGCGTGTGTGTGTGTGTTTGTATGTGCACGCGTAACTTATCTGTGTTGAGATGACATTCTAGTTTCAAACATAGAAGAATGGCTTCATCTTGTTGGTATGGCAGTCAGCTTTTCCCCACATTGATCATTAAAACCAAACACTTGTTACTTCCCATGCACTCTTCCTCTGTCAATGGAATAATCATTTAGTGACAGCGCTGTTTATCTTGCATTAGCACCCATCAGTGGCGACGTCTTTCTTACACACACGTCACCTCTTGACTCTGAGAGTACTGTCTGGCATCAGTGAGCAAACCTTCCACTGTATCAATAACTGGCTAATTAGACAGCATGTTATTTGCAAAGACAGGATTATCAGACATATTTACAATAACCACTGTCATTAGAGTTCTAAAGGGAAACTGGGAATATTTACAGAATGAAATAGACTGAAAGACTGCTCAAACTTTCAACAATGTTTTTCACTTTTCTTTTGCCTCGCCATACGATGATAAGCTCATGTGTCATTCACAATATTTGCTCGATGACAATGACTTACAACAGATGATGAGAGTAAAGCAATAAAGCCTGTGTGTGTGTGTGTGTGTGTGTGTGTGTGTGTGTGTGTCTGTGCGCGCGTGCGTCCATGCGTGCGTGTGTGTGTGTGTGTGTGTGTCTGTGTGCGCGTGCGTCCATGCGTGCGTGTGTGCGCGTGCGTGCGTGTGTGTGTGTGTGTGTGTGTTTTATGGTATATTTTTCACTGTAGTGGATGCTTTTGTAAGGTCCACTAATGTTGGTAGGTAAAACCAACAACATAAAACATTAAAGGCATTTTATTACATCTAAAAAAAGATATATATTTTATCTTTATCTTGACATGCACAGGGGCTCTGCACTGGCCTATTTGAGTAAGGTGATAAAAAATCTACATTACATCATAGAAATAAATGCTGTATATCCTAATTTCTAGTGAGGCAAGATGGCAATTTCATAGACGCCTTTTTACTGTTTCTCAACAAGCCACTCATCATCTTGAGTGACCCCAATCCTAAAAAGGGCAGCACACATCTAAGTGCATGCTTTTATCACAATGACTGTTAATGCACTACAGTAGGTGGATCTGGAGGGGTGAAGATGCATCCCACCCACAAAAGCCACAGAGTAATCATCTCAACACAGCATCTCAAGCTAGCTGTGAGTATGTTAGGGATAACGGCCCCCAAGGTGTCGTGATATGGGGAAATAATGGATGAGACGGGGGCTAAGAATGCCATAATGAGCCAATCAGAAAACAACATTTCATTCTATGGGCGGCTATGGCTTGATAATGGGCTAATGGAAGTGAAACAGAACTCTGCCATAACCAATCAGTTGATCTGTAACTTAACAGACACTTTTTTTTTCCTGGAATCTGTTATCTGTCAATCATTAAAGAGTCCCTGTGCAACTAACTGCGCTAAGCTTAATTTAACAGGAGAAGAGTCATTGCAATGGTTGTATAACACTATACTGGTCCATTGCTGTCTGTTTCAAATCTAATCATCGGGGCTGAAATAGGGAATATGTTTGGGTCGGCGAGCTGCGGCCTAGTCTTGCAGAGCTCAATGAAAAGAAAAGAAAAATGCGAAAAGAAAAATGCGAGCAGAAACCTAGAAAATAGTGAAGGAATGGCTGGTCATGCATACAGTAGGGAGGTCTGTGGAGATGAACACGCACACAAACGTGGCTCAAACTGAGAAATCAACAAAGGGATTGCCAATCATGTATGTGGTCTTCCACATTACTATGAAAGCAATGATAGACAATGACTCATTTTCATGTTATTTATGTAAATAAGTATGTCTGCAAGCAACATGCTCCTGCGCCGCTCTGTCTTATGTCAGAATGTTACCCCTTTTGGTATGTGTTAAACTTATGTCATTACTATGTTTGTATATTCACAATTTCACAAATCTCTCGAACCAGAAAAGTAACTTTTTTTATTTTTGTCTGTACTCAGTTGAGAGGCACAGCTGAAAGTTGAACCATCTGAACTCTGTTATGTTCTTCTCCGCTCTCTCTGTACACTGCCAACCATCTAGCCTGAGGCAATGAAATGAAATGACTGACATTGTTAATTACTCCAAGGACACAACAGGCTCAAGTCCTCATAAAACTCTGCCACCATGCATGCTCACTAATTACACTTTATGAGATAGTGTATGTAATGACCACGTCCATCAGCATGTGAGGACTAAATGACTAAATCAAACTCTTGAGTTGGTGTCGATGTATGCTCAATGAAAAAAAAAAAAAAGTTTTTGCCCACGCCTGGCCTTTCATTAGCTTTCAGAAAAGTATATTTCTCATGTGCAACACAACTTAATTTGAGAAGTTATTATCTTGTATTTCCTGAAACCTTCTTGTCTTTTGTGCTCTGCAGTGCTCTACCAATGTATGAGCAACAACACATGATGATCCCACGGACACCTATTCTTGTTTTCACAGTTTCCTTTCAGACAAAATTCAAGTAGTTGTAACCACCATCAATACATTGCATCTTTACTTCTTATGATTGCTCATGTAATGTTTTCTTTCTGTTTTGCAAAGACCTTCCCCACATGGAGTTGGGTTATTACTATGTAATAATCAAATAATATGCCCCACTGCAGTCAGTTCTCCACATAGGGGGCACAACACAAACTTAATGTCAAATAGACATAGAGTTTATTTGGTATTTTATTGCATTGTACTCACTCCATTTGATGGCTTAATTTCTATTGAAAGACGGATTGAAACTCACACTCAATGTCCAAAAAAGCCAAAAACGCTCAAAAAACAGAGATTCCCATACAGGGTTTTTAATGTTCTCACAGATACCAAATTATCTAAAGTGCATATTTACAGTTTTGAGCTTTTTTGGCTTTTTTGGACATTGAGTGCGAGCTTCAATCCGTCTTTCTTACATTGCTCTATTTGGAAGCCTACGCACCACCGCACTACTACAGCCTCTTTGAAAGGCGCAGATCCTTGCTTGGAATATTTTACTAATTTCTGTTGACCAATTGCTGTGGCTTAGTAAGAATGGAATAGGCTACTGTTTGTGGTGGTAAGACCTACATTCTAGTGTTTATTACCTTCATAAGGTGCAATAAGTGTTATAAAAACGTGATTAAGAATAATTTCAGGACATGTCTTGGAAATTTAATTGAGAAGTCAATAGAGCTTGAGTACCTGACCTCTCTCCACCTAAAATTTTGTGAAGCTTTATATTAGGATGCCATACAATTTGCTTAAATTAGCAGTCTTTCTTCCCGGTTTTACTTGCACAAACATTTCTTGCCATCAGTTGTGTGGAGGGGAAAGGGCTTGACAACCTCCCTTTCGCAAATGTTCTCTTCTTCTATGCTCTTTGTAATGAAAATGAGGCCAATAACAAACCACCATTTTCTATGTATTCTAAATGGAAACGGTATACTGGCCTCAATGTATGGTGTCCATACAACCAAGACACGGCCAATACCCAAGCTCTATCCTTGAGAATTTAATTTGATGTGGCGTTTGCCTAGACTGATTAGACTGAATGACAATGTAGAAGAATAGCTTCTAGACATTATTAATGTAGTCTGTTTCAAAGAAATCCAATATTGAAGAAAATCCATCATAACAATCATTTAGTGGAAAAGTAATGGATCCTGCTTAATGCTGATTTGAATAATTTTATTCCACACAATAATTCTATTTCACACAATTTAGCCTGTAACAAATTCCCCAGACTTATTCCAGACTTGACTCTGCATGCACTCGTGAACACACTCCACACATATCACGATAGTCTGCAGATCTTCCCATCATTGCTTCTCAGTATTAGCAGGCAAGTTTACAATGCCAAAAAAAGAGTTCCAAGTTCCTCTAAAACCTGTCCAACCCGATGAACTCTCTGAACTGATGTCCACTTGTAATATCTTTGAGAGCAGCAATAAGCCTCGGCTTAATGAACCATTCAGTTGTTTAAAAGCAGTGCTGATTTTGAATATTTATGAATTACGTGTTCTGCCGGCTGGGTTGAATAAATAAGTCAAATGATACATCTGAAGAGACAAGGGAAAGTGCTTTCATTGAAAGAGATAATGCTGCCATTCAACCAGTGAAACAGCTCACCGTTTTATGTTTCTCTTTTCAGCCCATATTGCCCGCTATTAAAAAATAAATAAATAATTGAATGTAGAATAAATAGTGTGGGTCAACTTTTGCAGAAGTTTGGAACACAACCTACAGATAAGCACAAACCCACCTGCAAATTTTACTATACCAAGTTTGTTATAGCCTGTTAAATTGAGTTCATCTGTCTTTGTTAGTGCCCAAAGGGACTACACAGAGCCTGCCAAATAGCTGGTAACAATGCAATACTTTGTCTGTTTTCGGCCTTGCTCCATACATTCATTTCTTCCTCCGATGCAGAGCCAGTTGATGGCAACTCAACTGTGCAAAACCGCTAGAGCATCATCAACAAACCATCTCGCTCTTCCAGAAGTAAACACAATATGGTCGAGTCGGGGGTTTATTATTTTGGAAAGCCGAAAATGAGAGGCGCAGGGGAAGCCCCTCAGCAAGCCATTGGGCTGATTTATTTTGGGTGAGAAGCGAAGGTCGGAGCGCTCCAGGGGCAGGGGAGATGAGTCATTGCTGGAGGGTGGAGGTGCGGGTGGAGGTGCGTGCTGTGCTGTGCTTTATGGCACTGGAGAGGACATGCTCTGCCATGGAACAGAGGGAGGGGAGGGCTGTCACCTGGGCCACGCATGACATGTCCCACATGCATCTCCTTCTTCCACCATTTCCATGCCAGTATTCATCACTTTTACTGGACTGTAAGTCACCATGTCTGCTGCCCCGTAACACAAGCCAGTGATTTCTGCCACTTTGCAAAGGCTTCCTCTGTATGGTCACAGGGCCCCATTTAGTGATTAGCAGGAGCTCCCATGCACAGAACATTTGCTATCAAACGCTGATGTAATTGTCAGAGGCAGCACAGACAGACACGTGCAGATAGTGGTGGTGGTAGTGGAGCTTTGTCTTCAGAGTGAAGTCTGGAATGGTTTCATGTAAAATCAGAATAACATGCATTAAAGTCAATGGACTGTTGGAGGATGATGTGAAGGTTATTAATGTAATATATTAAATCAGGCCTTTAAAGTAGGTAGGCCGTAGTGACGGAGAACAACTAGGCAAAAGGGAATGTTATTAAGTTGTAATTAACCTAGTTGAGTTGAAATTAGGAGCACAGTAAGAAACAAGTCACACGATTAAGGACACTGGGATTATTTGTTTTTATGGTCATTGTAAGAAAATTACATTCAGGCAGTTTTACTGCTATGGGACTCATGAACAAGTTTAACACAACAAAATACTACACAATAATATTTTTAATACACTTGTGTGTATTAAACATTGTTTGATGAATGCATCCACTTCAGACTGAATAAAAATAGAAAAAATATCACTCAGAGTTTTTTAACTTCACAAGTCAACCAATGAATTAGGTCAGTGATGTGCACAAATGAATTCAGTTATTGTTATTCAAACAGCCTAGTAGGGAACTTCAGATGCTTTCGTTTCTGTTGCTCGCTGGATTTTACTCTTGTGGGAGAAAAAAGTTAGAAGACACTTGGCCTGTGGATGCATATAATGAGGAACTGCTGCATTCCAGAAGGACATACTCTGACTGGTGGTAAAGCATGTCCCAGTTAGTTAATGTCACTGCGAAAGCCTCAACCTGTAAACACACAGACACACAGACACACACACACAAACACACGCACACACACACACACACACACACACACACACACACACACACACACACACACACACACACACACACACACACACACACACACACACACACACACACACAGGCTGTGTAGAAAGTTAAATATTTGGATTTTGCAAGTCAATTGATGTCACCAAGTGCTTTATTGTGGCTAGAAATCAATCTGGAGCTTTGCATAATGGATTTCAGACACAAGTTACACATGAGCCTTGAATGATTCATCTGGGAAATAAGGGAGCCTGTAATTCCTTCTAATATGATGAAAAGGAGGCGGCTTGAGCAGGTCTGGGGCCAGCACGGGTGCGCAATCCTGACTGACTTCTGACAATAACACTGTCTTCCAGGGATGGCATGCATGTCTTTCATATTTATTTCATTCTTGGCTGTGCAGTGGCAAGGCAAAAATACAGACAGTCTGTTTTGGTCATACACTTAGTTATATGGAGGAATAACACTGTAAGTTGTAGTGAGTATTGTAGTGAGTATATGGAGGAATAATACTGTAAGTTGTAGTGAGTATAGACTCATACCATATTAAATATAGTCTTGCAGTTAGTCTAATTAGTCTTTCAGTGCTGGCAGTTGTCAATTTCTCCTATCAATGTCAAAGGCAATTGTTCATAGCCAACAGTCACAGCCATCAATATTTAACAGCAACAACAAAAGATGCCATTTTGAGAAGACACTGGCATTGTCA
The DNA here is from genome assembly GCA_027497455.2 of Sardinella longiceps. Classification (NCBI taxonomy): domain Eukaryota; kingdom Metazoa; phylum Chordata; class Actinopteri; order Clupeiformes; family Clupeidae; genus Sardinella; species Sardinella longiceps. The sequence continues at coordinate 17,071,955 of JAODXP020000031.1, forward strand.
AATGGGAGGGACAGCACGTCTATCTCTTCCATGATCACAGCAGGAAAGGATTTATTTCAATACCAAGTGACATCAGCTAAATGAAGACCCACATCAGAACTTAGTGGAGGCAAACTTCTATCCTGCTTGTCTGGAGCATAACACAATTAAATATTCCTTAACTTTGGTCACATCATTATCGAGCCTAGCCGATGTAATACCTGGCTGATTTCTTCCTGGATAAACTGGGCACCTTAGTAATGGATGAGTTGAAGGCCTTAATCTTCCATATCGGTAGGATTTATAGAGCTATCGGAGTCTGTCTTTGGTGTGGCAGACACTTACTCATTAGCAACAGTCTCAGTCCGTGGAACACTTGCTTGTGTGATCTTCAAAGCTGCAGAGCCTCAAACTCGGCCGTGTCACCACGGCGACTGATGCCGACCGAGTCTATGCGTCCTCCCCCACTCATCGTTCCGGCCTCGACTGTGGGCCTGACGCTTCCTCCTACCCTCGGACTCAGAGACACTGACACAATTCCCACACACTTGCACCCTCAGTTAGCAGCTGCCTGTGCGTGTGTGTGTGTGTGTGTGTGTGTGTATTTTTCGTGATCGTCAGGCAGGATCGTCAAACAACTGACATGATAGCTCATTACTCTCAAAACTACCACCTTCACAGTGAACTGTATGCTGAGGGTGAAGCAAAAGTTACTAAAATCAGCATAATAAATATTTATAATGAGAACACGTTAATTTGATCAGTCAGCATTCAGTGGTACTCTGGAAAGCCTGTTGATGAGGTACCCATTTAGTATATCCACTATATCTGTCATCAGAGACATGGATGGATAATGACACATTTAATGTAGATTGTAAGGAATGAATAATAGCATATGACACCAAGTTAATTAGACCAACACTGGTTGAAGAGTTGGAGATAAAAAAATAAAATATGCAGATGACCGTGCCTGGCTACTTCTGGTTTTCCCATCACCATGCCTAACCCTCTTGTCTGTGATCATATTACACAGTCATTTGACATGGATTATGTGACACCAAACAGGCAGCATGACATTATTTCTTCAGCTTCTGAAAGAAGTCAGAGCCCATAGAGAGCTATATATGGACTTGGCACAAAGAGATAGAAATCACAACTTAAAAGAGCTTCTTGCCCTACGTATTTATGGTCATGTATTCGTTCTAAGCACATCTTAAATTAGCTTTTCTTTTTTCTTTTTTTTTTAAAGTGACCTAACATACACAGTTTCCTTGTCCCTGGTAAACAGCAATCCATCATTTTTTTCTTGGTATGCAAATGTCAAAATGTTGAACACTTTGCCTTCTTTAAAACATTTCTATTTTAGGAGGACAAATCTTTATGAAGATATTTCTGTCATCAGCTAGGGATGGGAAAGTAGGCCTCGGTGCAGCTGGAGGCAAAGTCACCCTCGGAGAGGAGTGACAAAGCTGCTCCCAGGCGGTCAGCTGAGAGGATGATATTGTGACAAATTGTGCAGTCATCAGGCCTGAGAGAGAGAGAGAGAGAGAGAGAGAGAGAGAGAGAGAGAGAGAGAGAGAGAGAGAGAGAGAGAGAGAATGTGAGAGAGAAAGTGAGAGAACATGCATTTGGCAGTCTCCATGGAAACTCATAAGGTCAGTCATATCACAGAATCACACAGTTGAAAAGTAGAATATGCTTCAGAGCAGGGCAAATGCTGGACAGATAGAAATAGAGATAGAAATCTGCCTAGTTGCAGGGAGATGTAATTTTCCCTGCACATTTGGCTCCGGGGTCTAGACCTATGAAGAGACTTTCCCTGGTATCTTCCTTCCAAATTATACTCAGTTCAGTTTTTTGCCTTCTTTTTCTGCCCAGTAGTGTGCAAGGGAACATAAAAAGGCCAAGAACATTTTTTTGAGGCAGTCCAAACACTGTTTTGCTGCCCAGACAACAACAACAAGGTAGCGCAATGGCAGCACCTGCAAGACAAACTTGACAAACTAGTCTTGACATTGACTTCACACCTACCAGGAGTCAAATGGATCTAAACAAGCCCAAAGGCCTGGTCTTGACACCCCCGTGAAATCACTTCAGCTATCATGAGGAAGTGACACATTGGAAATGTCATGGGGGTGTTCAGTGCTTTCTTGTCCTGTTGGATGAAACATCAGGATGTTGCCTACTGCATTTTCCTATCGACATCCCCTTCCATGAATCAAGCTATTCCCAGTGGGGAACTGGTGTGTGTATGTCTGTGGTCTCGCCAGGTACCTTCAGTGTGAAACACAGCGTGTGTTGTTTGCTCTTTCTTCCCAAAGGAGCTTAGGCATGATATTGGAATTACTATGCAACAAGCTGTTTAAAGGATACTGGAATCATTTATTTCATATTTATTAACATAATAGGGAGGATTGGGGTTATTTTGGGCGTTTAATATCCCTGGCTTTGTGAGAGAAGAACTACATTGAAAGATCATGACTTTCATTTTCTTACATTGGTGCGTTAGTTAAACTGCATGGCATGTGCCCAGTCAGCACCAGACTAAACCAATCCAGTGGCCTTAAACAATAATTCAATTTGCAGAGAAATTTCAAAGCTGTTCATATCTCCATCTGGTGCAAAAAAAAAGACCAGCATGGCTGTATCTTCCAGTATGCACATAGTCCTTATTAATTGGTGAGGACCTCTCTTTCCACAGAGGCTCCTTTGAAAGTTTAGTCCCGAATTCTGAGAAAGGGATTAATGCCTAGTTTTAATTATGAAGAATCACACTCCTCTAGTTTTAAATTCTGAATTGTTTTTCTTGTTCCAGGGAGGACCCCTTTGAAACGACGTTAATGAATAAGGCATTGTGTGCTTGTTCTGGGGAGAGGATTATCTTCAATCTATCATTAATGGACAGAAGAATGACGGTAGGTTGTGTAATGTTTTAAGAGCTAGCACTATGCAATTCAGCCAGCACTCCAAGTAGTCACCACATGTGACACAGCAGTTGTTAAGGCGTTCACTAGATCCATATAAAGGTTCGGGTATTTTGGGATGTTTAATTATAGCCCAGCGCTACGGATGTCCTCAATTTGCAAAGACACAGGGGATACATGGGAGGAGGAGGAGGAGGAGGAAGAGGAGGATGATGAAAAGCAGAAGTGGGAGGAGACAGTGATCTTAAGGAAAATATATCCCCAATCTACTGTCTTTGTTTCACTCTCAGGAGCCTCTGTTTGTCTATTGTTAGTATGCTATGGTGCTACCAGTGTAGACCAGTGCTAATTATACACTATTAGTGAGGTCAGACGTTGCCATTTCACTTTTGTTTGACTGGTATTTATTATTTATTATTATTTTTTAATCATCAACAGCCATGTTGTTACTGTTGAAATATTGCATTGCAATATTTTGTGTGTGTCTCTATAGAAACTATGTGTGTGTGTGTGTGTGTGTGTGTGTGTGTGTGTGTGTGTGTGTGTGTGTGTGTGGGGGGGGGTAATTAAAAATGTTTTACCGTAGTTGACAGAAATTAAATACAAGGTGGTCTCATTCTTAAATAAGCACCAAACAATTAACCCACAGCAATTTGTTTCTCCTGGGACCTCTGTCTTATAGTAACCTTTTTTTTTTTCTTATTCACTACATTTTGCAAGTGGTGGTCTCTGTTGAGATAAATGACTTAAATCCCCTCTATACACTAGCGATAATCCAGAGGTTGTAGGAGCTGGCCGAGAGCAGCCCTCTTGTGGCTTTTCAAACATTTATCAGCATCTATACCCCAACCCTCCGCCCGCCCGCCCACACACACAACAACCAACTCTCCCCAACATGTCCATCGTCTTTTTGTCTGTTTTTGTCAAGTGTGGCACAGAACTGCATCCTCATCTTAATCATCTCACCATCTTACATGCGGACAATGAGTTTAGATTACATGAATCTCTGAGCAGGAGAAATATTCCTGCTCTGCATAATGTTTCCATTAATCTCTCCAAAGGGCTTTTTATGTTATTATCTGGCAGCTAGCCAGTGCCACACTGCATTCTCTTTTCTCCAAGAGGTTTGGCTCTGATGACTGGTATTGTCAGTTACTCACTCACATATGTTGAGTGGGGGATTCAAAAAGATGGAAGGGCAGTGATTTTGTGTGTGTGTGTGTGTGTGTGTGTGTGTGTGTGTGAGAGAGAGAGAGAGAGAGAGAGACAGAGAGAGAGAGAGAGAGAGAGAGAGAGAGAGAGAGAGAGAGAGAGAGAGAGAGAGAGAGAGAGAGAGAGAAGTAAATCGTAAAGTGAATGAATGGGAGAGTTTGTTTATACTGTAATTATATTTCTAAACATCATTTGCAACAGCTCTGGCCATGACACGACATCAGTCGCATTTCCTTGTTCTTCCGATTCCTTAAAAACCCAAGAAAATCAATTACTCTCCGTTTTTATACAAAACTCTAGAAAGTAGCACACATGTTTGGTCACAGTTTTGGTCACAGACTCTTTTGTGTCTCTGTGCATGTGAGGCCGCTTTAAATCCTCGTGGCCCACGGATTTGCATCATTGTTCGAATGGCAGATGAGAACCCATTTGGCCAGCAATTTATCGCAAGAGGGAGGGTGATAAGAGAAGATTATTTTGGCATTTCAAAAGGGAGTGAATGAAAAAGGGAAGATAAATGTGGCAGGATTTATAGTCTTTAAACTTGTCCTGGCAGCCCTCTAATAAATCACAAGTGCCCTTTAAGACGGGAATTAGAACACACAGGGCCTGTATGTCTCTCCGAAGTCCCCCTTTAATATATTTTACTACATATGAAGGGAGACCTCATTTGACAATTGCGGCCCAGCCAAGTGCCGTTGTAACTGTGGCGCTGGATCATACACACATTACTCATGACCTCTCATCTCTGTTAGAAACCTTATCTACTACCAGCCCCATCAAGGCCGCCCCAATTAAAGTGGTTCAACATTAAATTAAAAATAATTTATCGAACCATAAATATCTGAGTGAACTTGAATATCTGGGCTATGATACTGAGGTAACTGTTGCTTTTTCAGGAGTTCAAATAATCGTGGCAAAGGTCTGAAGCATCCGTTGCCCCTCTCCGTGCGATGTGTCAAAGATAATATGTGTAATTCAAGTATATTCTCTTTGAATTATACTGCAGCTTTTAGGCTGTCTGGTTTTTGCCTAGTCACTTTCTCTGAAGGGCATTCACTGCCAATTGAGGAAATGGACACCAGTATATTTTTCACCGTGAAATGCATCCTGAATCGATTTCTACTTTTTATAAATAGGCTCATTGCAACCTTTAAAGTTAAAGCATTATCCCACTGCATATGCTGAAGGTGGTTGCCCAGATTGTCTTGCACATATCCCCTGAGAAGCACTTGGCCTTGACCATTCAATCTTCTACTGAGTGGACGCAATGTCCTTTTATTACAGCGGAGGTGTTCGAAGGAATAGAACTAATTGTCTGAAGTCTGTTAAATGCATAATTTAGCAACAGTGTGTTCGTGTGAACGGAACCTGGGTGACCTAAATTTCAGCAGTGTGAATAGAGGGAGATTGTCCTTATTGCTTGCACCATTTGCAAACCCAAGGACAGTCTTTTCTTGTACATCATCTATGTTCATTAGAGTCACCATTAGAGAAGGAGAGAGAGAGAGTTTGCACTCTGTCACATGCACACAGCCCGCTCACTCGCTCGCCTGCCTGCGTCTTTTGTCCTTTGAGCTATGGGAGCTTGTGCTGTGCCACTCACAGTAAGACAAACCTTTTTGATGCTCAAATCCCATAACCAAGGATGATGGATAGCAAGCTCTATGTCAGTTGTCAAAAGAAGTATGTTACACGTCATGGCTTATCTGTAGACACAAATGGTTTTTGGTGGTTCATTTAATTAGCAGTGCATCAAAGCCTAGGTTCTTGATGCTATTTGTCTTTAAATATACTCAACTTGACTAGAGCTTGACATTAACAGTGCACATTGAGACACTACATTAGTCATTTCAAAGTAAACTTTATTGTCAATCAGACCATGTAACAGAAATTTGTATTTCCGCAAAATCCAAATGTACAGTAATAAAAATCTGAGACATAACTAGATATAAAGCTAAACATAAGGACTAGGGCAGGGCCACGACTTAAAAATGCAATCGCGATTAATTGCATGATTTCCCTGATTAATCGCAATTAATTAATTAATTTCATTGTTATACTCAAAATCTAATTGTAATGCCAACTAGCCTTGGCTAGCTGACAGCAGTATGTGTAAATCCTCACAACTCCATCCTTCAAGAATGCTTCTAACTGCTGAGTTGGAAGCCTGGGCTTTTAGCTCAATGGTTAAAACGTTTGACTCCCATGCTGTGGATTAGTAGTTGACGAGGTGGCAGGTTCAAGACCCGAGTGCAGTGAAAACGACCTTTGCTACATGATTATAAATTAAAAGTAGTTTAGGCTAAAAATGTATTTAGTTCCATAACATTTCTTCTGTAGCCATGGAAAGCTGTCACAAAGGCCTTGTTCAGAGACGCTTCCCAAATTCTGATTTTTCTGAATCTGATTCAACCCTGGGTTAGATGGATGGAAGTGACTGATTAATGTTAACTACTTTTTAAAAATCTCACAGATGAAAAAAAAACAAACAAACAAAAAAAAATGTCATCAATTCTCATCAATTCCATGTGTATCTGTTTGCAATCCAAAGCAAAGGATGTAGTGAGGATCATTTTCACAGAGTTATGTCGACTGACAAGGTAAGAAATGCAATTTAAGTTTAGTTCAGTTTAGGTTCAGTTACAACCAGCATTTGTAACTGTGATTTAACCAAGAATGCTGAAAAAACTTTCATTCACCCTTGAATAAGCCGTTTTACCAATCAAAATGACTACTGAGCTGGTAAATTAACCTAAAATGTTGCCTCTTATTACCGTAGACCTACATTCACAATCCAGGAAAAGGAGAGTCAGATTGTCACCGATTGGGACAGTGCACCAACCAGAATATCTGCAGATATTCTAGCCAACAATGCTTTGTGCTCACTCTCTCATTAAAATGCAAAGGCTATTGTTAGAATTAAATCTCTGCCTTCATCTTGAGATCCTTGCAGCTTTCATTAAGACACAGATAGCATTGGTCTGCAAAACGAGGAGAAGATAATCCTTTTAAGTGTAATTTAGTCACTAGATACATTATTTCTCAAAAAGCAGCCTTCAACTCTCTGTGGATTACTCTAGCACTGGGGACCACAGTCTCACAGAGAGGCTGTGGATTTAATGCGGCGCAGAAATAGAAATGGCACTTTGACAGTAACTGTTTGCCCTAAGTGTAAGATTTTCATAAGTCAGACAAATTAATTCGTTCTAAATGTGGGGTAATTGTTTTGTCGCCAAATATGATTTTTGGGCAAACATTTGATTTTGAACCAACCTGTCATGTGTTGGGAAAAGGAGAGGATAAAAAAATGCACCACTTGAAACATTTTGTTCTTGATATTCGCGCATGCACACACACACACACACACACACACACACACACACACACACACACACACACACACACACACACACACACACACACACACACACTACATCCTAAACCTACCTCCAGAGTGGAAAGTGTTTTAAGCAGGAGTGTAATCCGAGAGGAGCCAGTAAGTTGTAGCTTGGCTGTGTCCAAGATGGCCATAGGGACCATTTTAGGATGGAAATAATTGCATTTTGACACTTCTCTGCAGAAGTCAGACACAGTGATGAGGGTCAGTTGAAATGTGTCCTCTGCAAAATGGAGGAAGGGATGGGATAATGACATAGGCCTAGGCAGGATGAAGTCCAAGCATGAAGTCCTGGCTGAGACGAAGGTTATATAAAAACAGCAGCAGAAACCTACAAAAAATCCCTCCATAATTCTTTTCCACAAGCAGCAGTCCATCACTATCCCTCCCTTACTAGACATTTAGTCTTAAAACACTAAACACACATTCTAAACTTACTTTCATGCATGAATTATTAAAAAAACTCAGATGGATTGTTTTCCTACGCTTTTCTCAACTCCAAATCAAGATTTAAAACATATCCAATTGATTTTTTTCCCAATATGTATATTTTTGACAAAGATATGCAAACGTCCACTGTACTGGACACCGCGCACCAACGGTATAAAATCCATTATTGCTATTTTCTAAAATATAATACATTTGCCACAATACAGTACTGATTCACCCTCACTCAGGTATGTAGACAAAAAAAAAACTATTATAATACAGTATTATTATACAGTGGACACTTTTTTGACTCCTTTCATGCATGGCGTTCACTACAGTGGACACTTGGCACCGGTTATGTTTCTGCTCACAAAAAAGAATGTGAAAATGGTATGTTGATGAAACTTTGGGAAATTATACCTCATTACTAGGCTAATCAGGAAACATTTTTTCAAAAAATTTATGTTTTAAAGAATGAAAGTATTTACGATATTATCTAGACATAAATAATTATGTACTCTTTCATCCGCCATATTGGATTTGTGGTGTAATATCTCACGCTCCTGATTAACTTCTCAGATCAATCTCAACATTTAGCAATAGGCCTATATTAGTGTCAGAACCGCTGATAGGCGTAAAGTACCTGAAAACCCCAGAAAGAAAGTACTACGGTAACTTTTCAGGTGCTGTGATGACTACGCCTATCAGCGGTGCTTTGCCTGTGCTTTCGCCTGAATATAGTCCCAAGACTTTGTCACTCCTAGGCAAACCCTTCGTGATAATGGCATTGGCATTTGTACTCGGTTTGAATGTACAGGTGAAACAACGAAATTAGGAAAAATCTTGAGTTCATTTATGACTATTTTGAGAACGACAGGCTAAATGGAAACTCCAAATTACGGTGCTCTATGCTAAGCTAAGCTAACGCTGCGCTTCTGGATACGGAGAAGCACAGGTCTGAATGAAAAACACTTTTGGTCACTTATCCAACACAGGGGAATATGGTAAGAGACTAAATTTCGTTTTGGGGTGGCCTATTCCTTTAAAGGGACACCAGGCAGGACTAAGGTTTTCTATCTCCGGAGCTCCACCTACAGTCGCCGAAATATTAGAAAACATACAACTGTGTTACACATTCTCAACAATCATTGTAAATTTATTTGCAAATCAAAGAGTAGAAACCAGAGATGATATTTTTTGTGTGTTACGTTGTCTGACAAGCCGGTAATAAATGCAATTTCAGTTATACCTACTTTCAGTTTCTATTTCGTGGACCCGACACTCTGCAGGCGGGATTACGCGAAACAAATGCTTGAGTCTGACGAGCAGTGTTGGGCACGTTACTTTTAAAAAGTAATTAATTACAATTACTAGTTACTTCTCCAAAAAAGTAACTTGGTTACTCCATGGTAAAAGTAATTAATTACTAGGGAGAGTAATTTACTCAATTACTGCATGATATTTAAAATACATTGAAATAGGCTTACTGTAGTCTATATAGCATAGGGCTAGGTTATGTCAAGAATTTGCCCCCTCCATGCCCATTGGACATAAAATCAACTGGATTTTCAATCATTTATTTGTCATATACCAGCTTTAATATCAAGAAAATATAGGTTGCCATATTTTTTTGGAGATACCTCGTTATGCAGCATCCTATTAGGTTAGAAGTATATTTTAATATTTCTGGAAATTGTTTGCTCTGGGTTAGTAATTAATTGAATAATTATATTAATACCAGGCTATTTTGAGCATTGTTTATTAAACAGGGATGAAATAGTCTCAAACTTCCAGTGCACTGCATTGTTGCCTGAGATGACCATAGTGCTAATGCAGGAGGGACAAGTTTGACAAAGTCACAAATGTCTGGTGAACACCTTGGGAAGCTTGGAGGCATTATAGAAGTTTGGAGGTATCAGTATCACGTTTGAAATCGGTAGGATCTCACTCTGTTCTAATTTGGCATATCGTTTGAGTAAGTCAGACATGACACAAGTGACGGAGGAGGAACTGTATCATATTATTTTTGATGTAATGTCACCGAACTATTTAGCACACCGAAATATCAGTATCAGAGTTGCAAACCTTTGATCTTTCCGTTTCGATTGATGAACGTGATAGACGTTTCTCTGGGATGAGAGCTCCGCTGTATAGGCTAAAAGAAAAGAGCTCTTGCGTCGGGCGCCTGCACTGGCCTGAATATGAAAAGAAAGTGAGGCCTGCTTTATCCCGCTGTCTGAGCGCGACCATGTGGATAGTAACGTGTAGCGTTACATGGGCAGTAACGGAAATGGCGTTATGACTATTGAAATAGTAATTTTTAAAAAAAGTAACTGCGTTAGTGCGTTATACTCTAACGCCGTTATTCCCAACACTGCTGACGAGAAAGCCATCGGTCACCCGCAATGAACCATTTAATCATCAAAGTGACTTCGAGGCTGGTAAATTAACAGTAAAACGTTGCCTGGTGTCCCTTTAATGAATGAATTATTTTGCTGGAGAAAGAACAGAGGTGTCCATGGGTCTGGGTTATTGAACTTTGCTTGACTCTGTGTCACTTTAGAGAACCATTGAGGACCTGAAGTTTCACCATTAGCTCTGCACAGCAAGACACACAGCCTGGGGGTTGCCATGGAAACTAGATTGACTTAACACACATAACACCAAGAAGAGGAAGGGAGGGAGGGAGGGAGAAAGAGATAGAGAGAGAGAGAGAGAGAGAGAGAGAAAGAGAGAGAGAAGTAAAGTACACACAGAAGAGGTCACCAGCACAGCCAAAGTGCTCTCTCTCTCTCTCTTTCAGTCTTTTCTCGTCCTCTCTTTACAGAACAAAACACGCTGCTATGTTTTCTGAAAAGTTAAACATAATAAACTCTGAGATGTTTCCTCTCTATTAGAGAGAACTAGCAGCACACAGATATGAGCTTTGCCTGTAGAACAAGGTCTAGCACCGCCAGTAGCACAGGAGGAGGAGTTACTCAAATTCAGATAGAAACTGAGGCTAGCTACATGCATTCATTAATCATTCATCAATGTCAATCGTTGAATTGTTTGCACTGTAAGTAGACACTGGTGTACTGATGGCCCAAACCAGCCTTCATTGTCCATTAGGAAACACTCAGACTAAACTCAAGTTTACCGCACAGACTTTACCTCACATATTCTCCTCTCTCTGTTGGCAAAATGTTCTGGGTCAAACAACAAGCACATCATTTCTCTGTGAAGTGTGGTCTGTTATTTCTCTCAGCAAAGGTTTTAACAACTGCAGGCTCTTTTTCAAAAGGGGCTCAAAGAAGACTTTTTTTGTACAAAGAGGTGCTGCACTATTGACGTTTGCATGAAACAGCACACCCCCTTCCCCGCACATGACTTTGCATGATTCAAAACAAAATAAACAACATCAAAAAAGATGCTTGAGTCAGCAGCCGACAAGGCCTTCCCCTCTGCTATCTTTCCTAACACACACACACACACACACACACACACACACACACACACACACACACACACACACACACACACACAGGAGGAGTTGCTCTCAGCCGCCTAAGGTGATGGATGAGCCAGTGGTCCTAGAGTGCTTTGCCTGTAAGGAAAAGTTTGCATTCAAGGTTTCCCTGTCAACACACCAATATCAGCCCAAGGGGAACATGCATTTCCATTTGCTATGCAATGTGTGGGGTGTAGAGGTGTGTGTGTGTGTGTGTGTGTGTGTGTGTGTGTGTGTGGCAGAGAGATTGAGAGAGAAAGCAAGAGAGGTGTCTTGGAATAAATATTTAAACACTGAAGCTTATCATACAAGGTGGAGAGTATAAAAGAAAAAAGAGACACAAGTCCTTTTGAGAATGTTCAACTTTGGGGCAAAAACTCTCTCTCTCTCTCTCTCTCTCTCTCTCTCTCTCTCTCTCTGTGTGTGTGTTTCTTCTTTTCATTAACCTCTTCATCTGTCTTAATAAAGTTCCCTAGCTGTTTGCTTCCCGCAAAGCCCATTCAGTCTATTAACGTGTCATTTTTAAATGGAATTGAACACATTTATTCTAATCACCCTCCTTGGGGCTGCATTGACCCACTTTTTGTCTCCCACATGGTGAATGAATGTTGTCAGAGGGACGCCACTGGGGCAGTCACAGAAAAAAAAAATAATAATAATAAAAAAGAAATCAAATCAAGGCGATCGCTAAATATGCATTCTGAAATTATAGAGAAATGTTCCAGTTCAGAGTGGGAAGAAAGTAGAAGCTTATACTGTGCTAGACTCAAATGAAATTCCTGTGATTTCTGTGTTACAAATCAGGCATAGATTCTTGTCATCATAATCCTTTTCAAAAGTGTGTAATGTGATGAACAGTATTTCCTCAGTGGTTAAAAAAAAAAACTGCTCCAGCATTATTTCATTCAAGAAGAAAAAAAACAAAAAACATGTTGCTTAATGTGGAATAAATCGACCTTTAATTCAAACGACTGTTGTTTCTCTCCTTCTTCTCTGATTAGAAAATAAATGTTAGCTTCCTATTAAGCCATTGTGAGACATGGCTTCTTAAATCTTGTATGGAAAATTTTCATTTCAGGGTTGGCTGACCCTTCAGGAGTCTCCCATCCAAGTGATTGTGTAATATATGCTCTCATGAAGCTGCACTCCTCAATCAATTGCTCTATTTCAATTACCAGCTTTGTCAAACTTGCTCTGATGTTAGTAATGTTTAGTCGCACTTCCCAAGTAAGCAAATTCATGAATTACAATGTGATCATAAGCCACTCAAAGAGGCAGGCAGAAAAGAGAGTGAGTGAGTGAGAGAGAGAGAGAGAGAGAGAGAGAGAGAGAGAGAGAGAGAGAGAGAGAGAGAGAGAGAGAGAGAGAGAGTAAGCCAGGTCAATATCCTTGCAATCCAGGAACCTCCCTCACAAATTCTGTGCTCTAAATCAGCATTGATGCACATCAATGGTTTTGAAACGTCATGTATTTTTTTTTTTTTTTTTTAAGTCTCCCATTCCACGTTTAAAGTAAGCCTTTAGATTATGTATTTTAATGAATGACTGAATGTATAATGTTAGCATAAGGAGCGAGGAGGTATGTTTTATTGATTTAAATTCCTCCCTGCCTCCCAGTCTTCATAATCACGTATCTGTTTTGAATACAGAGAGAGAGCTGTATCAGCTGTCAGCATGGAGGACAGGCTATTTCAAGCAAACGCTTCATCTTGTCATGTTAATTTGATGCACATGTTCGAAGAGCATTGCTCTGGGTGAAGACGTTGCCTGGAAATAGTGCTGGGCCACAGTCTCTGCAGCAACTTGGCTTTGCATTTTTAAAGAGCACATCAAAACAACACAGGAGGCAAGCTTGGCATTCTTTCTCACCAGCCTTTACCAAAAAAAAAAAAAAAAAGAGAGAGAGAGAGAGTCAGAGAGACAGTACAGACACAAATGTAGAGAAAGTGCTGGTGTGGTTTGCATTCATGACTCAAAGGAGATTCAGACACATAACCACACACAAACCTTTCTGTGTTGGAATCTGTTTGTGTTTTCTGCAGTAAATGATTAATACACTATTTTTCTAAAGAGAGCTTATACAATATCTCCAAAATGATATCAGCTCAAAACTCAAGGCTTTTCCTCTATACTTGATAAATATTGATCACCTTTTTGTTAGTGTTGATGTTTAAGCGTGACCTGCAAAAATGCCTTCTCCTTATATGCACTTACATGAATGTGCTTGGATAAGCTAAAGCTAGTAGCACATACAAAAGAAGAGAAATTAAATGACACTAAACTGCATGTATCCACAGCCTTTATGAAACAAAGAAAATGAATAAAAGTCTTACATGTGTTCAAGTCTCTGTGTATACAAGGCCCTTTTTGTAAGAAAGATCTTACAGAATCCATTCGCCCAGCTGCCCCTTGTCAATAAGCTCATGGAGTGATATGTACCCCCAGACCGATTCAATCCCCCTTCCCTACTCACCCTGAGAAGAAGACTGCAGGCAGGACCAGTCGGGGGAAGACATATGCCCTGTCACCCACAAATCTAATCAAGTGTCATCCTGGGTTTGTCCCGCTGCTCTGCCTTGCACTGGGCATGGAGCTCTAGAGCCGCTGCATTGGTTCATCTTAGGGAACACTCCAGGCAGTGCTGGCCAGGAGAAGTGTAGAGCTGGGGGGCAATCACTGATGGATTTACAGAATGCTTATGTTCAGTCATCTGCTGATGGCCACGCGGGAGGCTTAATTCTCCTCCAAATAATTACTTTAATGACTCGACAAAGAATTTTCGGTGCCGGGGAAATAAATTAGCAAAGCCTACAGAGTAAATAAATCAAAGAAGCCTGCTGAACTGGCAGGAGGTTTTAGATCGATTCACAGCTCACTCAGCAGAGGAGCACTAAGGGTTAAAGACAGAAATGGATTTTTTTGAATGGGGAACCAAAAATGTGGAATTCTCTGTTTATGTCTTACTTTAAAGACCTGCAATGCTGCAGAACAAAGTATAAGTCCACAAATGAGCAAGTTATGGAATGGGATATTGGAAGTCAGAGAACTGATACCGAGATACAGATAAACCTTGAAATGGTCAGGGTTTCCATTACACTACTATATCATTTAACCTTTTAGTGCATTCAGTGTTCATTCTGAACCTCTTAAGCACAGATTTGGCTGGAATGACATATTTCAAAATGGTTCACCTTATACCTTTGAGATTAATGTTGCTGGTGTTTGAGTACCATGACCATGGACTGATAACTTAAAATCAGCACTGAATGACTGACCTTTTTCTCCATCTTCCAGTCACCTCTGCCCCATCCGGCACTCTCTCTCACCCACACCCACACACAGTCTGACACACATGCACACACCAAACACACACACACACACACACACACACACACACACACACACACACACACACACACACACACACTTGTCAAGAAAGGATTTAATAAACAGCTCAGGCTATGTCATATGTCATGTTTGAAGGCACTAGTCAAAGCAGAAGATCAATCTTCCGGACAGGGTCTTCCCCTGTGTACCACACTGGCCACCAGTACAATAAACAGGGCAAGTAGTCATCATTTACTAGTTTTGTTATTGCTGGAAACAATCCCAGATTTTCACAAAAAAAAAAAAAGTTTCCTAAACAAAGTATGATCTATCATATTTTTTTAGATAGACTTTCTAGATCAGTGCGTTGCGTTTCTACAATCTACTGTAAGTGTAGGCAGTGTTTGTCCTCTCACTGCTAGAGGCACTGAATCTCATTCAGTAAGTGCTGTATAAGGGTTTGAGAGAAGTCTGTAAGATGAATTGTGGATTTAAAGGTGTACTGAGACCCACACTGTCTAAAACGAATATTGAGTAAATTGAGTATGAACATAATCTCCCCTGCTGTAAGTGTTGAATTAAAAGACTTTAAACATATTGAAGGTTACTCTGTACTTTTCAGCAGGTGCCTCTACCATCAGGATAAACTGATGGTCTTACATTTGGACAGACAGAGGTTATAAATACTTAAAAATACTTATAAATACTAAAAGCATTTCTAGTAGGATTTTTTTTACACTTAGATATCACACAGCCTATTCCTATACTGTTTGTACTGTGTTCAAGTTGGATGCCGTTTTTCCTGTCCTGTTTGTTCCACAGGTGACACTTTTTTTTTATTTTTTGTGTTAAAAATACTTAATATCTTGGCAAATAAAGCACAGTAGCCTTCTGCCGCTCTAGCCAGCCACTCTCCCTTTCATACTCCCGGTCCAGTGCTTAGCTCTGTCAGTGTGTTTTCTATAGCCTACCACTCAGGCGGTGTTTAACAGTGAAACAGAATTATGATGGCCCAGCAAGACTATTCCTTTAAGTTTGCCGACCTCACAACAGCATGCAAACACACGCAAACTCACATTGGTAAGAAGTATATTGTTATGCAGTTCAGAACATGCTATTACCTGAATATCTGGATACCTATTACCAACACATAGGCTAAAAGTTTGTTTACACACGCCATAGTTTGCTTAGCCTGTTTAAATTCAATGCAACAACAAAACACACAGGTGACAAACATGCCAAACGAAAATCTTTGTTGGAAAAACGTACATTTATCTGTTTCAAACCACATTGCTACTTCAACTCTCACTACTTTGGGTCAGCTTTGCCCTTCAAAAAAAGTCTCCACGCAGGCTACTGCACTGGATATATGTCACTATCTCTGATTCATCTGCATACAGTACATAGGCCTAAATAGACTACACATTTCTGGGAGAACATTGTTTACATGTGCAATGCACTAGTTTCTCTTAATTCATCAAATCTAAACAAACATGAGGAATATTGTTTTAAGTTTCACAAACATCTGTGATTATTTGAAAGAATTGGCATTTCATTGTTTTGTCACAATATTGCAGAAATAATGGCTTTTATTTGGGTCTGACATACATTGTTCATTAATCTGTTAATTTGTTTGCCTCAATGTAATTACAAGAATAAAATCCAGTAAAACTCTTAAATACAGCCCTTTGTAGACGTCTTTTCATGTGTATTTTCTCTGTGCTTATATGCTGTCAATAGCGAGGGTAGCCCAGTTCAGTTTGAGTGAGTTGCTAAAAATCCATCTCTATCTGCGTGGTGATGACTATAGGTTTAACCAACCCTGAAGCCTGCATGTTGACTGGATTTGTTCTCCTTGATCAACCCTTACATCCACCCCCACCCCACCAAAACACACTCACACACACACACACACACATGTTCCACTTCATCTCTTAGCCCTCTTCCCCATTTCTTTTACCCCATCATCAGCACAAACACCCACCACACACACACACACACACACACACACACACACACACACACACACACACACACACACACACACACACACACCTGCACACACTCCATGACTTCTGAAGTGGCAGAGCTCATCAGGAACTCCTAATGCAGCCCCTGACAATTGCCTCTGTCCTTGGCTAACGATGACAGAGCCACATCGCAGACAATCACCGCTCACATCACTCTTGCTAGCGGAACAGAGAGCGCACGGCTCCTGGGAACTCAAAGGTCTCAGCCATGGCTCCTAGTTTAAGCTCAACTGCCCTTGCAGCCATTTGCAGACACATTCCATGTTTAATCTGACAACGATAAATAAGAGCCTCTCCTCACGTGTGTCTTCAAGCTCACTTTTGTTGTTACCCTGTTGTATTTTCTGTTTTTTAATATATTTATTTATTTTTCCTTTTTTCCCAGGGGGATAGTGGGGCAAATTTCTCATTTCACGCAACTACTTCTGAAACGTGCTGTAAAATTTATCTTCAAAGGAAGGTGTCATTTGCTGAGAGGGCTTACAATCTGAAATTGTCAAATTAATTGGATTACAAAGCTAAAAATCACATATGGCTGAAGTAAGGAAGATATTAAGGATACATAAATTACAAGGATTGACCTAATGATTGTAATACCTGGACTCAAAATTAAAATGAAGGAATGGACTTACAGAAACTCACGGAATCCGACTTTTTCCCCCTCCCCCAGCGGACCTCATTTACATTTAGATTGTTCCTTCAAATGCAACAGATGATTTTTTTTCTCCATCTGAAGCAGCTTCACTGAACACCCTCTCCATCTTATTAGTTACTATTCAGCCCTGCACAGCCCAAAGAGAGGACCTTCAGCTCATGACAATGTTTTTGTTTAACACACTCCAGATCTAAAGAGAAATGTGTTCGTACAGATGAGAAAAGAACTTTAAATATCAGAGCCGAGAGTCTGGAGTCTATTTAAACTTAAGCCAGCCACAACAAAGGATATAGAGTCTTCAGGTTCAGTGTCTTGCTCATGAGTAGTGCATTCACATAGAATTGCTATGCAGTCCTATAATGCTGGGTGATTGTGAGCAGTACAGGGCACCAGCTTCTTGCTTCAAGTGACAAGAGTTTGAGTTGCCACCTTCGCTACTTTACAATTTCAGTATAAGTTGTGGAACATTTCTGAAGGCCCTGTTACATGTTCTACTACACCCACCTAATGTCATGACCCTTTGCCCTCTCCAGACATTAAACCAAAGTGACAGGGATAGCCAAAGTGTTTGTTTTCTTACACTTGACTTGTCACAAGCCATTTGAGTTGCTTTGTTCCATCTTGTAGCGCTGGCACAAAACAAAAAAGCCTGCTTTGTCACACTTGTTTTCTTTTTATTTTCCCCTCTCTTCTTCTGACAGAATGTGGCCCACTTTCTTTGTTTTGTTTTATTTAACTGCTGGACTGACTTTAAAGGCAAAGATGCCATTTGCCTACATTGTGTTTATGTTTTACCATACACACCCCTTCCCTCGTCTGCCTTTTGTTCCCAGTACTTTATTATTAGTCACGCTTTTATTTCACAGCACCTCAGTGTACTGTATGTCTGTACTGTCTCAGGTAGAAGACTGAGAATTGCATACTGTCTTGTACATGTCTTAAAATAGACCAAGCAAATAAGAAATGATCAAAGGTAAGTTTCGCTCTCATGTGCATGAGTATATAATGTGTACAGGGAAAGGAGCAGAAAATGTGCAAAATTAAATCTAAGACCATGTGTGTTGAAAGATATTTGACAAATAAAATGAAGTATGAAGTGTGTGTCTAATAGATTTCTAGAAATATCACATATAGTAATCTCTCTCTCTCTCTCTCTCATCTGCCTTTGAACATTCTAGGATTGTTTCATTCTAACTCTAGATTTGTGCAGTATACAAAGACAATACAATGATGTTACAGGTATGAAAATATCAAAGAATGAGGTAATGGCATAATGAGCAGACTTTAGTAATTACAGTAAGTATTGATACTTGATTATATTATTATTTGTTGATTATGATTATTATTGATGATTATTATTATTTATTATATTTGTTTGCAGTCATTTGCAGTTCCCAAGATATAAAAATACATACACACATCACCTGGAACAAAACACATGACTTTATCCATCTGTAATCAGGTTTACCATGAGAATATTCACAATATGACAGACCGACCGCGAGCACATTTCCATAAATAGTGCGTTGCTGTTCGGAGAATAATGCACTGGCCCCAACTACTCCACTGCAGTATAAAAAAATAACCCATCATTTCCTGTTAAAGGCCTGTAAGATTAGCTTCATCCTGAGGTCATGTCAACAGATGGATTGTGTACATTTTAAATGGATCTGTTGCAGCTTTAATAATAAGTCTGTGTACAACTACCACTGATAACACTTATAACCCTTCATGTTCACTTTTTGCTGACATGCTCCAAGAGTCTGTTTTGATGAACTTATTTTAAATGGTAAATATTATAGTAATTCACATCCATTCTCACACCAGTGGTGGAGGCTGCCATGCACAACACTAACCTTCTCCTCCTCATGAGGTTCAGTATCTTGCTCAAGGGCTATTCCATGGGGTTAGGTGGAGTAGGACTCAAACCTGCAACACACACACACACACCTCTACCACTTATGTCTCCACCGCCCCTTATTGCTTGTTTTATTGTTGAACCAAAGTCTAATAACTAGGCTCCTTGTAAAATGCACTTAATTTGGACCTCATGTAACCTCACCATTTCCCGATGTTGTTGACCACCTAATCAGCTCTAGCATTTGCAGGCACATCGAAGGGAATTATGTTCTGTGCATTATAACACTTCTTCCACACACAACCTCACGTGGCCTCGACCTTTGACCCCCAAAATGGTATGCGGTGGCACAAAAGGGACTATGTGTTCTCAGGGGTAGAATTAATCTCAGGTCGCTGTGGTGAGGGATTGTGGAGTGCAGACAAGCCACTGCCTTACTGGAATCTGGACAACGGAAATGGGTTTTGATCTGCTTAATAGTATTTGAAGAGTTTTGTTCTGTCAGCTTTAAAAGGGATGTTGCTGTTGTTGTTAATTAATATTAAAATGAATGCAAAGACAGAGGAAAGAAATGGAATTTGACACAGGGATTTACCCTTGGGGAAATCTTGCCCCATCACACATTAGATTAATATAAAGATTCACTTTGAAAGTTGATTTATTTATTTATTATTTTATATAAAAGACGTGATTGGTTAAGATGGAGTTTAAGAACAATGCATCAGAAACATGATCTCCCTCCAATCCTTTAACATCTGTATTGTATGTGTCTTGTCTGTCTTGGTGTATCTGTCACACACACACACACACACACACACACACACACACACACACACACACACACACCAACTCACAGTTGCAATGATAAAATCTGCTTCAGTGGAATGCGCTAAAATTAAATTTGAGCTGGATGGATGGAAGCATCCCCCTGGTGTGAGCACAGGAGAAGCACTGACATGTCTCACACTGTGTGGACACCTGACTTGTCTCATGTGCTGCCCAATATGGTGACATCATGGGACAGCCTTGCTAATTAGCCAAGAGGGTGAAGTGTGCTGTGAACTCCACAAATGGACCATGGAGGTTTCCTGAGCTCTCCACTGTTAAAACTGCCGACAGACTTCAAGATGTCATTATTGAAACGAGGAACCTGTGTTTCCCACTGTAGGATGTGCTTCGAAGAGTTAAGACGTGTATTTTGGTCTTCCTAGTCTAGGAAATCTCACTACTTGAGGTTCAGGATCTACATTACCATTTTTGGAGTGTATCCTGTTCTTGGATTTTGTAACAACTTACAAATGCATTTTAAAAGCTTTAGAATTAATGAAGCATAATTAAATGTACTGTAGGATATTTCATTTAGCCAAACCATTGTGTCATATAAACATTGCTCATCTCTAAAGAATAATGTGCAATAAAGCGAAAGAAAAGAGTCTTTGTATAATATGTCCGCCTAGTTTAAAGAAACACTTTAAGTGGATTATTTGGGGTCAATAAAAGGAACATTCACAAAGGTGTTATTTTGAAAGGCTGATGTATTTCATAGACTTTTGTAAACACTTGCACATTGTGTTCCCATTCAGCGCTCTGCATTGAATTAAAATAACCTAATAAAGGCTTTCCTCATGTTGGACACAGCATTAAAAATTCATGAGGTCCCAACATTTTAGTAAACAAAGAGAAATGCAGAGTCGGCCCCTTCTAGAATTAAGAGCAATGGCACATTCCTTTTTCATTTTGTCCATCTTATTTTACCCATAAGGGCTTGTCCAATATGTCAGGGACAAAAAAGGGTGGTGGGTTGGGGATGGGGGCATTGGACTTTCTCCTTCATTTTGAAATGCAAAATGTCATCAGTGAAGTGCACAACAACAAAATGGCGGTGTGTATGTGTATGTTTGTTTGTGTTTGTGTTGGTTTTGATTAATTTCACAAGCTCACTCCCACACCAAACAATTCATTCCAGTGTTATTTAATAGTGTCTGCCGTCTTGCATTGCTGTAGAGGAGGGACAATGGCCACATCCAGGCACTATGCCAGTAAGCATACAAGAACGATAATTTTAGACTGGCCAAGGAACGCTTGGAAATTGGCCACTGCAGCAGTTGTAAGGGTCCTCTCAAGCTGAGTGAGAAATTCATGGTTTTTGCCATGATGGTGTTCTTTGGAGTAACCCTACAAAGCAAGGTATTTTATTGAGATCATAAAACAAGTTAGGGGGAAAAGGTAATGGGAGGGTACGTAGTATATGTGCCTGCATGCTGTTTGCAGAATGCATACTTGTTGCTCAGCACTTTTCAATGGTGCTGTGTTGCCCACCTGCCTGTAATCTCAAAGCATGTATAAACCGTGACAGAACCAGGGAACACTTTGGTGGTAATTGATCAATATGTTCTGCTCCCACCCTCGTACGGAGCAACCCAAATTGACTCAATTTACAAGAACATCTCAACTGTGGGAAGCTATGGCACCATCGTATTGGTTTTGTAAATTTGCAGCCTTGGGAAACAATTAAAGGTTCCATGTCTGTGCCATTTGAAACATCCATAGACACAAAGTATTAAAAGTATTTTATATAAATAGCGTTTCACATATACACCCTTGTAAGATATTTCTGATGCAATCACAAGCCTTTGCAAAATCTTTATTTGATCAGATGAATGTAATTTTCAGCTATTTTCACAGTGTAGAAGGATGATTGAGCACATTTCTTCCCCCCTCATTCTCCAGGGGACTAGAGGTATACACAATTTTCTTATTACAAAATGCTTCTTCATGAATGTAAAGGCATTCTGAAAAGAAAGACATCATCATTGTGGGGCTCTGAGATATCGCCGCCTTGTGACAGAGGCTTCCCATCTCTGAATGGGGGAAAACGAGAGAGAGGAAGGGAGAGAGAGAGAGAAAGAGACAGAGAAAGAAAGAGAGAGAGAGAGAGAGAGAGAGAGAGAGAGAGAGAGAGAGAGAGAGAGAGAGAGACGTAATAATTTTGAAATGTGTGCCTTAGCAGCATGAGAAACACTTGAAAAGGTTTATCGAGATGTGCTAAAAAGCTTTCAGAACACCTGCAGCTCCATCAGGGGCCATTTGCAAAAGAGTTTACACGGCATTTCTCATCATTCCAGCATTATGGATGTGTACATTGCAAAACTGCCTTGGCTGAAACTCGCTGTGGGTGCACCAGTCTGCACAGCAATGTGGGGATTTATTCTTCTTTGCTTTCCTTTATTGTGGCACTCACACATTTCATTGGATGCAAAGCTGTCCTTTTTTTTTAAAGCGCCTGAGTGCTTTATTGAGAGGTGTTGTTTATATGTTCAAAAACAAGATTAAATCACATTCAACATAGGTGTTTGGTATAGAAAAACAAAAATAGAAAAAAAAGTCTGTCAGGGGACTGATAAGATGGTGAATGGTTATCATATGCGCCTACCTATATGATTCATACCACTTCAATGATTGGATGTTTCATCTCATAAATCTGAGGCACATGTATGAAATGAGTGAAAACATAAAAGGATGTAGGCTGTGGGTGTGCTGTTGAGTGCTGTTCATCTGAGACACGCACATGCTAATGTTGACGTTCTGACAACATGCCTCCTTATCGGAACCACATGACAGGTTCCAGAACAAAGGCTAGTCTAAGTGGGAGACGGTTTCAATGTTTTATTATTTTAATACTACAAATATTAATAAATAACAACAGAAAGAAAGAAAGAAAGAAAGACAGAAAAAATGAACGAAAGAAAGAAAGAAATAAAGAAAGAAAGAAAAAGAAAGAAAGAAAAAAAAAGTTAAATTATGAACTATGCAAACCAAAAGCAGATCAGACTTTTGGATGAACAACAGCACATATTTACAGATGATTACTGCAACTGGTATGAGGTCAACCTCTGCATGTTATTTGATTGTCTGGAAAGCCACCTTTAAAGATCCTGTCACAGGCAGTACAACCAACCAAGACATGTTGTCTGAGTATACAGTGCATGCCTTCCTGGTGTAACATGTTGTCATAGTTACCACCACATATACTCTTTTGCCTTATCTTCACAAAAAGAACTGTGCTTTGCCGGAGTACAGGTGTGCTGCTAGGAATTTTAGGCCCTATGGCAGAAATACATTTTGGGGCCCCCAAACATTGTTTTTAATATTCAAATTTTCCCTGGGGCCCCCTGTCAGGCCCTTAAGCCGCACACAGCCCACACATCAGCCTACAGCCAACCATTCTGTTGCCTCTTGTCTGACCCATTCAGCAAAAAAACCCCACTAGCTTGTTAGCTGGGAATGCAAGGTGAAAAGACTTGCCTACTGGGTGACATCACTTGCTCTACAGAAAGGCACACAGGATGACTATTGTGGCTACTGTAAATAAACACACAATTCAATGTTGTATTCCATCATTGTAACCAAACATCATCTGTCGTAACAAATGACAAATCTGTATTTTCTCTAGCCATTCTGGCGAACTAACGTTAGCCTGTAGTTAGGCAATATATTACCTGCCGTTGTCCCCAACACGCCACAGCTAGCATAAACCAAAAATGTGAAATAAACAGAACTGCTGCATGTCTTTGCAGTTATTCAGTTTCAGTTTTTCATTTTCAAGTATCATTGTCATCTGTGTGCACTTTAAGAAAGAGATGAAAAAGCTCCTGGCATCATCAGCAGGTCCACACAGACAACATTTGCACATTAGAGTTTAGCACTGCAGCAAGTAGGCTAGGTTGGAAAACATTGTGTATTTAGCACACACAGACTGTGTGGTGATCAGAGAGAGAGAGATGTGACAAGAGACATGTGTGGCTATATTTACTGGCTATGCCCAACACCATACTGACGCTAATTATCTTGTGTAGCACCTACACAAGACTTGAACTGGTTTGGCTGCATACATTCTCTTAATGGTAAAAATAGAACTGTAGTTTGACAAACACTGTTACAACAATATATAAAACTTTATAAAGGCATCTAAATCATTTAACCTCCCTATAAATAACAACAACTTTATATTATTTTCAGCAATTCCCTTATATGAAAATCATAAAGTAGTCAAAGTACCGATGAACAAAGGACACAATAATGTCAAAAAAAATAATATGAACGATCTACAGTATGATGACATCAACCTACTTGTGTTGCTGGAGCTTAAATCCTCACAATTCAATTCATTGGGCGGTTCTGACTGGTGAGAAGCCTGGGCTTTTAGCTCAGTGGTTAGAGCGTTCGACTCCCATGCAAGTGACAAGTTCGAGACCCGAGTGTGGTGAGAACGGCTCTGGCTACACTTAGGCCTGTACAATGCTGCCATTAGAAAGAGGAAATTCTGTACAACGTGTGTATACCTTAAGCAAACGGGGATATGGGTTGATTTATGCTGGACCTCTCCTTTAAATCTTAAAGGAGAATATGGTGTGAATCAAAACATAGACCTGCTGTTTGATATCACATAGTGAGACAATTTGATACATTTTAGACTACTGAAGTTAGCAAATCAGCAGCTAGCACTAACTTGAATGGGTTCTCACTTTCAGTTTAATTTTCCAGTGCCCATTCAGTTAATATTACGCCACATTTTCTGGTTCTTTTTCCTATACACAACACAGACCTCAATGAACAGGACTATACATTGATTCACAATGAATATTTCTCTTTTAATGAAATGTATTAATAGGGAGCACTAATGTACTCTTGACCGCCAGTATTATTAGTAGAAATATTATGTGTCTCTTGGTCATCTGTGAGTAATAATTAATCTGTCATCCAGTGCCACTGATATGCCAGGGGATCTTTCATGACCACAGTCAGGAGAACGGCTTGACATCTCATCTGAAGGACAAGGTGTCAGTCTCTTCTATTTTTTCATTTTCTCAATTTCACCTCTCAAAGTGAAAGATTTTGTAGGACTTTATCAATGACTTGACTGTGAATACATTCATAGTCGGAAGTATAAGCATGTTGAAATTGTGTTGTGTACATATGTAAAACATCCATAAGATGTAAGATTAAAAGTGTTCAAACTTCACTAAAAGTCCTTCATCTTCCTTGTTTTTGCAGGCTAATTACTTTCTTGCCACTGGCGATGCTCCGGGCTGGGACGCTACAAGCTAGATATGTCTCTGCAGGGACCCAGGGGATGTAAAAGGCCAAAAGAAAGAAATGTTTGGTGAGAAGACTAGTCACAGAGCTTAAATAGCAAAAGCCATTCATTATAATAGTATGCTCAGACTTAGAAGTGCACTTTTTGTATGAAATATTTAAGCAGTTATCTTTTGCTATTCATTGGATATGCTGCCTTAAGTCTTTATCTGTTTTAAAGATGTACTGTAGCCCATTGAGGTGATATAGTTGCCATTAACCATTTAGTGCAAGCTCTTCTGGAGGGCAGTTCTAATGGCACTGACAAGCAGCCTTTTAACCTCCTAATAGGTTATTGGCCTTATCTGATAGTTAGGATCCTGCCAGCATCAAAGGTCACGGAATTCCAGGAAACAAATAGAAGCACACGGTGACATTTAAACCATTCACTGTCCATTTCAGCACCCGTGGAAGTGACTTGTGTTGCTGAGGCTAACCATCTTAAGAGGGGGATCCATTGAGACTATAGTACATGTACAGAATAGATTATACGCTTATTATTATACGGGTCTCAAGAATGTTGTGGGAGGCTCCATTCACTTTCAATAGAGATCAACAATGAAAACTTGTTGAAAGTGAAAGGACATCAGCTGCGTTCTATAGAATGTTTGAAGTTCAAGCTGCTTTGCAAACTATTTGTTTATGCACAGAAGCCATGAAATGTTAACAAATTAAATTTAAAAGACATTTCCGTGAAATATTATCTCGTTGTGTTGGCAAGTACCCGTATAATAACCAGGATAAAGTATTGTCCGCCGGTCATGATAGAAAAAATATTTCCCTTGAGGACGAATCAGAGACCTCCGGCTGCACCGTCGATCTCCAGTTCTTCCTCTCGTACATTTAACACACTGAGATGATTTTTTTCTTTAGAATTTACTGGATTTATTTGTTTGTTTGCTTGTCTTTTTGCATTTCTACATGTACATTGTGTCAGTAGGATTACAGTAACTGAAATCATTCTGGAACTATGTTCATCTGCTCTATATCTGCTACTTCTATGGCACTGACAGACTGCTCTCCTGGTCTTGGATTTGGATGTCATTTTGTGTAATTTTATAAAACATGTACATATCTATTTATTTCAGGTTTGCGGTGTGACAGACTTTTTTTTTAAAAAAAACTCAGTAAAATAATGTATGGACTGTGTCTAATGATGGCAAGTAAACCACTCACAGCAGCTTCGCCACATTCACATTGCACTCACAGCACCCAGCACTGAGTGTTTTGGTGAGGCAACCGGTGTAGGACCAGTTGCTCCAGCCCAGTCTAAACACTCACAACAGTGGTGGGAGGGAATTGAATGTCACCTGCGTGGCGGCTTGGGGGAATGCCAGGCCAGTGAACAATTGGGCAGCGGCTGTTTACAGCCAGGCATTTGGATGGGACAATGCCGTCTGGGAGAAGTGGGCCCAGGTGAGCCAAAACAGTCGACCCCAGAGAGCTCTATGGGCAAGCATCCACACCGAGGCTCTTTGTGCCTTTTCAGGGCTACAATGAGGCTTTAGCACAAAATACATCAGCAATGTCCCCTGTTGAGAAGCAATATTTTATTAGAAAACAATGCAAGTCGTCTGAGAGAGAGAGAGAGAGAGAGAGAGAGAGAGAGAGAGAGAGAGAGAGAGAACAAACAAACAAACAAACAAAAAAAAAACAAGTCAAAGACCAACAGTTGTTTCACTGACCAATCAGACTTTCCACTTAAGAGTCTCCGCTAATCCCGACTGCAGACTGAGATATGATTTTGTCCTCACTACTCCACATAAACATTATCCAAAAATGTTATCCATAGTTTTCATGGTGATGCACGCCACAACTGTGCTAATCTGTGGTGTGGAATGTAAAAGTAGGCATTAAGGCCAGTATTCTCCCAGAGGGTTTCATTTCAGCCTGCACTAAGCACTTTTTTGGACTTAAGCACCTGGGAGAATACCAGCCTAAGTGTCTGGAAAACTGGGCTCAGCTGAAAACACTATAGCTTATAGTGTGAACTAGGCCTAAGTCAATGTCACAACTTCTGAGTCTGCCTAGGGTTACAAATCTGTTTGGAGCTCTCGGTGTAGCCTGAAGTCACAACAGTCTGGTAGAAGAGTTTTAATGCCTTCAGTACTTCATTTTATTGCTTTGGGCAAAAATTAATTTCAGGAAGTATATTAAAAGGATCAATTTATAATTAAAGAAGTTTGAAATGATGGCTTGATCACTTCCATCGTTCACTAAAAGACTTATACTGTGTCTAGCGCAGGAATATGAATTAAGGTGAAAAATGTTGCTATAACTTTGAGGAGTAGATTGATCACCACCTTTGATCATCATGTCTTCATTTGAATCCATTAAAATATATTGTAATCGCTTTACTGGAGGTGTCTGAAATGGTGTAATTGTTGCATGAGAAGTTTATTTTCACACAAACTAAATGGAAACAAGTAGCACTTTTGCAATAAACAATAAGCAAGAAATGATATCAGAAAGACAAGTTATAGAAGAGATGGCATGCAGCTAGAATTGAAGAGTGTGGTATATATGGTGCAGCATGGTATAGTTGTTAAGGAACCTGACCAGCATGCTAGTAGGCTGAAAATTGTGGGTTTGACTCCCAGTTGTCAGGGATAGCAGTGACTAAATTGATAAATAGATGAAAATAAGTAGTTCAACTCTTGCTCTTTTTGCATTCATCACAATTTCTAACAATTACCGTAATTCAGTCTTGTGGTACTAAGGGTCTGTAACATAATGTCTGACTATGACCCATTGACTGAGCTCTTTCACACTCGATCTACACGCAACAGGTAGCCTGACAAGCTAGTGCTAGGGCACATCTGGAGGCCTACATCTACATTTCTAGGTTACCATCACAGTCCCTTGTGCTAAGCCAACCCAGCAACTCTCTACAAGGATAGAGTGATGTGGTTGGTCCGATCAAACTTGGGAGAACAGTTAATGAAATCCTATGGGTCATTTCTATGCACAGTACCTATATATCAAGACCACTTTGCTACCATAGGGTATATGTCTAGTTTCCAGGCTAAAATCCATTTTTGCACAAAAGAGATCTTCATTTATTATATCAAGCTTTGTAAGCCACTGACAGACATGTCAAGACATGTTTTTTATCATGATGACACTGCCCCATATAGTCTTATGAAAAAACCTATTCAACTAAATGTGCTATATTCATATTTACAAAGTGTTTCAGATGTAAGAGTCATCCTAAGTGCATGGGTGACAGAGATGCATACCCCAACTGGCCTCTGGACTTCTTCACGGCGGGTAGTCTGACCTATTTCCCCAGATAGCTACAGCAGGCATTCTGCTGCTACAGTATGTAATTTAAGCCTCCTGCTGTGAGAACATCACACACAAGTCCTCTGATGAGCTGACTTCAGAAGACATCCTAGCATAATCAAAAATCTTTATATGCCTTGTTCACATTCACAATGCTTCCAGTCCTGTAAGGTATCAACGCTGTGTGTGTGTGTGTGTGTGTGTGTGTGTGTGTGTGTGTGTGTGTGTGTGTGTGTGTGTGTGTGTGTGTGTGTGCGTGCGTGCATTCTGATACATAGCCCGCTGGTCAGTATTCCAAGACTTTGTATAAACAAACACAAATATGCATAATTCAAATATACACACACACAATCACTCTCTCTCACACACAGACACACACACACACACACACACACACACACACACACACACACACACACACACAAACTTTGTTATGTAATTAAACAATATGGAACAGGATCTATCTGAGTCCCTTAAGCCTGTGAATGTATCCACACAGCTCTGTCACCTTAGCAAAACACTTTAGCGTCTAGCCTGAGTCACAGCCTGGTGTGGCTTAGCCATTAAACCTGCACAGAGGCTAGCAGTCGCATAGCTTTTTAATCCCTCCACTCCAAACAAGGAAACATTGCCAAGTTCCATGTCTTTGACAAGCCCAGCCATTTATATGTTTTCTCCTCTAGAGTTAGCATGGTTATTGTTGTAATTGCCCTCAGTACGGCTACTAGTCACTCACTTTCTCCTTTCCCCTTCGGTCACCTTCCCAAAACTACTTATAAGCACTGGCAATGACACCCTCTCACACACTTAATACACAGGTTACAGCTGAGTTCACAGTTCCAATACTAAAAAGGACATATATGGTGTCGCATATTAAAAGTACTGAGGTCAATTTAGAAGTATCCATGTTGGAAAGAACATGAAGAAAATCTGCTTCAAGGCTTCCAGCATACATGGCATTAGAGCTCCTATATGAAACATGTGCATACATTATTCTGAACTATTTAAGTCTGCATCTGACAGCAGTCCATCTGTTTGCATATCATTTAAACTTATGGCGGTTCTTTCAAAAATAGGAAATAAGCCTATAGGCCTACACTTATTTGCACACACTGCTCAAAAGTTTAGGATCATTTGGATATTTCTTAGTGTGAATATAAATATCGCAAGGGGATAAGACTTGGGCTGTGTCCGAAATGGGACTTGCTTGCTTACTATCTTCACTGTCTACAAAGTTACCTGTTGTCGTGGAAAGTATCAAGACACCACCTAAAGTCTCCCTTTCGGACGACCAAACTAGAGACCTAATAAGATAGGCGTCTTGTTGGTTATTAAATTGTTTAAGCACTGATACGAAGATATTGACAGACAACTAAATAGCCTACTGTAATTTGATACATCGTTTCACGTTAAATGTTACAGGCTGATAAGATACACTTCTTTGCTTCCTTTAAAATCGGACGTACCAAAGGTACCCTCAAAGTCAGAATTGTATGCATTTATCTGATGCCTTGCAGCCAACACATTTTCCTCTCAAAGGAAGTTTTACAGCCATGAAGTCCTTGTTTAGATATATAATTAATGATTTTATTTGAAAGTATGGGATATGTTCTCAAACTTCACTTCCAATTTGGAGGAATTAGACACAGACAAGCAGATCTCAGTTGTGAGGTAAAACCAATGAAAACACTGGTGCCTTTTGGTTCCTTGAGTTGTAGAACATGTTTGGAAAGCTAAGGGCCCAAGATATGCCACCTCACCTCTTTGGTCAAAAGGATGGCTTTAAGGTTCTCTCTTTCACTAGTGTGCCAAAACATAGCTTTTTAGGTCTTACAAAACACACAATTTTAAATAAGGAGAACAGAGAAACAATTGATCTCGATCTCCCTCCCTCCCCCATGGTTCATAATTAGATATTGAGATGTCCTTGGAAGAGAATTTGTCAGTGCAGTGTTGATATTTGAGTCAGAGGATGTGGAATATTGAAAGATACCTGAGACACATACAGTAGCTCACATCAGAATCATCTTTGCCCTTTCCTCATTTTAGAGGGTAGAGACAATTTTCAGTAGGCTAAAGACAGACCTGTTAAAGGACATATGTGGTGTTGTGTGGTGTAGGAGACATCAGGCAGAAGCAACAAAGCACACCTGCATAGATATGAGACACTGGACAACCAAATTGGCAAATCAATAATTCTGATAGTGTGAAGCTAACTAGGATGGCATAGCGTCACAGTGTCACATAACACGCTTTCTTTGTGGAGTACTAGGCCTACTGTCTAGACATTTCATTTCAGCAGTGATATTTTCACTAGCAGTGACTTTTAGTTTTGCTAAATTGAATGATTCAACACGTGTTTCTTCTCTTTTTTTGTCAGTTAAGCATGGTACTCAACTGTCAAAGCAATTACTTAATTGATTTCCTGACTATTTCCGGCAGCTCTGTCATGGCACATTCATTCTGCTTTTAACTTGGCCACACACTAACAAAAACAAACGCTACAATCAACAGTAGTCTACTGTGTCTGATTAGTCCTCTGTAGAAGTCAATGTTCCAATCAAACATGCAGTACGCTATTGCAGCTTCATTTTCCATTCCAGTGTGTTAAGTATGACCGAACCATTAAATGCACCGAGGCAAAAGCCACAATACTTCAGACATGTGGTTCTCTGTAGGCCAAAAAAGGAAGGTGGACAAAAATGTGGTCAGACTATCCAAACCAAACCTGCAGAGTCATCCCAAGAATCTTGCACCACATTACCTCCATTTCCAAGCTAGATATTCAGTTATTGCTTATGCCTCAGCTATCCTGACACTTGTCACTCTTTTTAAATCTTACAGTAACTCATGACCCCTTAAACCTCAATCTCCTGTGAAGACCAGACAGCATTTATGTACAGGGAGCAATTGCCTGGACTAGAATAGCTGCCTCCACAGTGACAGGCTTCCCATTTCTCATGTGGATGTGGTCTCTGTCCGATTGGCAAAGCTCGCTCTGCACACTGGGTTGAGCTGACGCTGCACAACACAAACTTTCCTCCCTTCGGTCGCCAGCACGGATTTTCGACTGGCACCTCTAATCGTGCTAATTCTGAATCGGTCAGGAGCGCTCCAGTGGATGTGTTCATTATGTCGGATTAATCTTTCGCTGAACTGATGTTGAACCCCTTATCGGCCAAAAGGAAAGAATCCATAATTGGTGGAGCAAGGTTTATGATCCTCTAGTTTTGCACAACTATTTGCTTGGGTGTCCTGTGGAAGACAGTCACTGTGTTGATGAAAATGTTTCACTTTGATGTATAGCTTTTTTGTGAAAGTGATTTTCCATTTTAATTATGGCACAATTAGAAATGTCTGAAAGGTATCTAAGGAATTACATTGGATGCACTGGGTCTATAAATTAAACACTGGGTCTTTAAAGAGTGAGAGAGGGAGAGAATAGTCTCAATGGCAGAGCTCAGCAGTGTTGCCCAGTACTAATGTATTAAGGGCTACTGTAGGTTGTCATGGAGATGCTTAATAGTGTGAATATCCATTGACATTTCCAGAATGCAAACTACACCATTGACTCATGCTTCTCTGTTTGTGTCAAATTGTGAAAGAGAGTGTCGATGGGCAAGTCAAGTCACGTTTATTTATAAAGCATTTTAAAAACAACAGCTGACCAAAGTGCTGGACAGGCAAGGTAACATGACTTGATCGACAACAGAAAAGACACCAGAAAGTGAGGATAACAAAATACACATACAAACAATGCTAGGGCAAACACCGCTGTCATACCGGGCATAGGATAATGCATTGTTCGCTGGTCATTAGAGTGTGAGGGATGGAGGCTCACAGGGAACGTATACCAGTAGGTGCAGGCTCCATCTACATGGCACAGATATCCTTCATTTGGCCCTTCACCCCTAATTGGCCCATATTATTGTATCTTCACCTTTTTCCTGTATTCAACAGCAACATTGCCATAGCCATCCAAATAATGCTTACAGAAGTTTACAGAAGTTTGGATGCCAAGTAACACTTAAATAGCCTAATACCAATCACTAAACTAGCTATTTACTGATTAACTTATTAGCTATCCATTTCCTATTAATCATTTATTTGTTAACTATTTTCTGTTTATGGTAACAATGTTTAATAATTAATTATTTAATTAGTAATTAATAATGGTGTGCTATTTTATTGTTGACAGATGTAAATGGTGTACTCTAGGTAGAAAAAGGTAATCAATAATAAGGTATCAACAAGTGAACTGTAATAACTAATAAATAGTTAGGATGTTAATACAATGCATGGTAAGCAGATTAATGGTAAGTACTGTATGTGTGTGTTGCCAATATAGATATATACTGCAGATCAAAACTATGCTTAAATATTGTATGGGTCGTGAATTAAGCTACATAGAACCCTCCATGATTAGAATACCCTGTATGAGCACTGATAAAGCTGCTGACTCTTCAACAGCCCATAGCTACCCATATAGCAGTCATTAACAAAAGCAAGGTGTTTGCTTTATACAATTAATGGTTTCTCACGAAATCCAGGAATGATCTGTGCTAAATTGAATTGGTGTGTGTGTGTGTGTGTGTGTGTGTGTGTGTGTGTGTGTGTGTGTGTGTGTGTGTGTGTGTGTGTGTGTGTGTGTGTCTGTTTGCACGCGTATGGGGAGTTGGTCTCTAAGCTTTCTAAGGTAACCTAAATAATTACATGGCTTGTTCTCCCACTGTGATTAATTATATCAGTTGAGAAGGGATTTCTTATTTTAGAGTTCTCAACAGACAAGGGTTAAGGGTATAGAGAAGAAAACGGCATCGCACAAGCAACAACTTATCAAAATCAGGTTGACAGAATTGGGCTACACTGAGAGGGATGTCTCAATTCTGGTGGAATTCAGCATGGATAAAAATATGTTTGCTTTAAAAAAAATGAAAAACACGTGCATTGTGTTGCCCCGTCATGCTGGCATGATTAGCATATTGACATAGTTTCAATCCCTCACGACACAGTTAACCATTTAGCACAAAGCAGATCTTTAAATGCTTGATGGCTTGAGTCTCTCTCTCTCTCTCTCTGTGTGTGTGTGTGTGTGTGTGTGTGTGTGTGTGTGTGTGTGTGTGTGTGTGTGTGTGTGTGTGTGCGTGCGTGCATGTGTTTGTTGCTTTTTTCATCCAAGTCTCTCTCTCCCCTTTTTTCTCTTTGAGACACACACAGTCTAGAAGATTGGCTAAATGAAAGTGAAGAAATAAGAGAGTGCCAAAAATAAAAAGGAAATAAAAAAGGGTGAAAACCAAAACAAACAACTATGGTATCAGTCCCACTACAGTATATTACAGTACAGTATGTGTATGTTTAGACCGAGAAAAGATGTTTTTAAGGAGTGAGGAATTTCATGTGAAATGAAAACTGCAGGCCTCAGGAGAACCGGAGCATGATCCAGAGCAAGCGAGAGAGTTTTGCCAATGTAACCAACCCAACACACATCCCCCCATGAACACCTCCTTGCCTTTGGCACCAAAGCATGGCAGCCCCAGCCCCTGCAGACGCCTCTCCTCTGCACCTTTGGGAGAAACATGTGCCTGCATGATCTGCGAGGACACCATTAAGATCTCCTTTCATATTTTCCCCTTTCTACTGAGCCATCTGCCAGAGGGGTACAGGCTGCATATGCAAGGCTGTTTGAACATGTTGATGGGCCTGCTGTTTACTCTGAATGCGCTCCATCTGGGTCTAAAGGTGCATCCTGTGAGCATTCCCCCCTGGTGACAATATGCACAAAATGGAACTAGGTGCATGAAAGCACTTCTATTTATGTGTCTTGTTAAAAAAAAAGGAGCATCGTAAAAAAGTCACGTCGTTTCCACTTTTGCCTGCCTTTGAAAGCCTCCACAGACACATTTAATGTCATTAGCGAGGTATTCACTGCTGATGTTTGTTTATTTTTATTTTTTATTTTATTTTTTATTTTTTTGGAGGGGAGGGGGAGGGGGAGATGCAGCATTTACAGGGCTTTTGTGAGGTGTCTTAAAGAGAGTTGTGGAAATCTGATCTCTTCAGACGGCTTCTGTAGGCTGGTAAATCCCATGAGGATTGGCTCATGTTATGTGATTTTCGTTGCACTCTGGGTTTTTAAAAAGCATAACCAGGCAGATAATCTTATCTTTGATACTGATATGCTGCAGGGGTGCCTGAGGCCAGCACATCATTAACAATACAGCACTAATGGTGTGATCTGCTAACATGAACAGTAGTTCTACACTTACCCCGTGAAGAAGAAACTGGGAAAAAAAAAAATGTTTGGAGTGGGACAGTCTGTCCCACACAGAGATCAAATTGAGTAGGAAGTTTGAGTATCTTGTTTCTGATATCTTATTTTTTTTAAATTTCATGTCTTTGCTTTTTGGAAAAAAACTGATTTTCTTATGCCAAGCCCAATTTTGGTCTAAATTGTTTTTGTTCATGAAGTAAAAGAATAAAAGCAAAACATGTATGATGTGTATCAGCCCAAAACATTATAACTAGTAAATAATTGGAGTATTTTGGATAAAATAACTCACCTATGTGCATTAAATAACATAGGAAATCGATACGTGTCATTTTTGACCTATGTTTACAAAATGGATGTAATTGTGCAAAAACTGTGTTTGTTCAGCATGTAAAAAATACTTAAACATATGATAAGTACTATCCCGAAGCATATTAATTGGTAAAGTATTGGAGTATTTTTGATAAAATGTAGGATTTCAAGAAATACACCAATGAACCCCCCCTGGGATACATGAATTAACATAGAAAATGAATGCCGGTTATTTTTGAGCCATGCACATGAGGTACAGGTATACAATTGCTTTTTACTTTTAATATAATCAAAAACAAGGTTATTCATGGAGCTCTGCCTAAATAAATAATTAATTGCAAAGATACTGAAAATTAAAAGTCGTCTGGCCTAGCCTGGCGACGATAGATAGACTGCGGCTCAATCCTATAGGCGTAATGTTTCAAGCTTCCCCTATACAGAATAGAATAGAGCTACAACCAGAGATGGAGCTATGACTAGTCAGAGCAGCTAACAAGCTGATTTAAACAACACTAAGACCGCCCAACGACTCCCTGCACACATGGAGTGTTGTGATTAGTCCCCCACCACTGAGGATTGACTATCACAGTTCCTTATGACTCAACACTAAATATATTCGATGAGCAAAACAATGTCTACGTCTAGATTTCCAGGCTATACTATATTTTGCCAAACCTAGAGGGATATTCTCACATTGTGTATCATCTTTGATATGCATGCAGTCTTATTCATTTTGATTTTAGAAGGAAAAGGCTTTATGTTGAAAAATGTGTTTTTTTTCCTATTAAAAAAAATGTTTTTAATTTTAGCAGTTATTATTTGAGATTTTAAAAATGTTATATATCAAGGGTGATAATTCTTATATCCACAAAACACCCAACAAAATTTTTTTTAACATTTTTAGCTTTGCTGATGAAAAGGTCAGATTGTTCTTAGCGTTCCTGAAAAACCATCTTAAAAAAATTGATCAATTTTCCAGTAGAGATATGGTGGAAGCACAAAAAGCCAAGCTAAAAGCTTTGAACTTTCACCAGGTCTTAGTATAGACTGACGTACGAAACAAAAAAAATATCTCCAATCATAATATCAGATATATGATTTGAAAGTTTTGTAAAACTTTCCATAAACATTTTCCTTTCATGGACATTACTAATAGAAGGCTTTATAGATTTCATGAAGATAACACAGTATGCTGCATTTGATGAAATCAAAAGCTCATAACTATTCATACCTACAACATCTTGAAATATTGTTATCCCATATCATGTATCTCAGAGATAGCGCCAGCTAAATGCCAAATGACAACAGTGGCATGGACTTTTCATAGAGTCATCTAATCTGCATGCAGATACTGCTCCTGCGCATTTACTACTCTTAATCCATAATTAATAATGCAGATTTCTGCCATTCTATATTTAATCCTAAATGGTAGTAGTTGTCATGGTGGTGTTGGTGGTTGGAGGTGGGTGGTGGGGAGCATGGCATGAAGGCTTGTACATGAACCGGCATAAATCCAGTGGCACAATCTCACAGAGCACTTCAACTTCAGCATCAGACTTAATCTCCGAATGCCCCCACTTAATCTCCTCATAGTTCCACACAGCACCACTGACATCCATCAATCACTCCCAGTCAGATGCTCACCTCGAGAGCCAGCCAGCTTAGAGGTAGCGCTCGTCCATTATGCCACTGTGCTGGAGGCAGAGAAGCACATAGTGCCGGCTGGCTCAGTCGCCACTTAATGTAGCCATGTGTGAGATTTACACATTATGCTGTCCATATCAGTACACAGAGCCGTGAAGAATAACTACATGCTAATACATGCAGGCATGCATGCATGTACTGTATATGCACTCCAATAAGATTACTTTTCTCTCTCTCTCTCTCTCTCTCATTGTGCCAAGTCCATATTTTATAATATCACTCAGCTGTGTAAACAGAGGCATAGCCTTATAGCCATCTGGCTTTCGAGAGCTAACATTTTGCAAACACTTTTTTGTTTCGGTCTGTGTGTTTCTCTGTTTTCTCAAGGCTACATGTATAGTGCTGAGGGGGTTAATGGGTAAGTGAGAGAAGTATATAGGGGTCTGCTGAGATTCTCTGTGTGTGTGTGTGTGTGTGTGTGTGTGTGTGTGTGTGTGTGTGGGTTGGGGGGTATGGGGGTGCTAATACACAACTTCCTGTTAATAAGTTAAAAGGGGCTGTCTGGCCCAAGGCGTATTTGGAAGCAATGCTGGTCGTTGCCTCCATTGTACGTGATGGCAGAGGGCCCCACGGCGTGTGCCCCTAATCCCTCTCCTGTCAGGAGCAGGGAAGTGCCTGTTGTTTGGGTGCATTATTAGGCGAGGTGAGTGCCGGCACTCACAGGCAGTGCAGTGTGTGGACACTGGGAGCTGCAGCAGTGTAATAGGATTATACGACTCAATGGTTTCCCAGGCCCTCCATCACCAAAGGCTAACAGTCCACATGATGGGAGCCAATTAAACATAGCCTTGACCACAGCAGATTGCAGGACATTGACCCTAACATGAAAGGTGGGAGACGTACACATACAGTATACCTGATTGGATTTTTTCTTTCTTTCTTTCTTTAAGAAATCTCTCGGTTTTCACTCTGTCTTTCTCAGTGCTTGGACAAGTCTTAAAACATCCACAGCTTAACCTTTTAAAAGTATTTTTGGTATGTTATGTTATGAGGGGTAAAAAGAAAAAAAGTGCCATGGCAAAGTAACTCAGGTTGACTCTCCTTGAAACTGAAACTTACTGAGCAGAAGATTGATCTCTTTGAAAAGGCAAAGTTATAGCGTCAAGGAAGATCGAGCTACATCTTAAAATGAACTGATCCAAATGATCTGAAGTGGGGAGTGATAATCAGGTTTAATGATCACAGTGAAGCGCACAATTAGCTCAAATAATTAACGAGACTTTAGTCAGAAAATTTCCGCAGAGCTTACAGTTGTTCAGGTCGGAAGCAGATTTTTTCCCCCACCCCCAAATTATCTTCAAAGATAAACCGATATATGAAGCAGGGCCCCCACCAAAAAAAGCGTTATAGAGCAATTAAAGTGCACAGTCCTGGATAAATAAGCCTATCCATCAGAAAGAGAATCTAGCCTTTGTACTCGGGGAGTTATTACATCTTTGAATATTTTTTCCTCCCATGGACGATCTCCTCTCATCAGGTTTCCCACAGGAGTTCCGAGACTCAGGGATACTGATGAGTGAAACAGAATATGTTATTTGAGAAAACTCCAGTCAGGTCACGGCGGTCAAGGCTTGCTCTTCTCCACAAACGCGTGGATGGGGGGTGGGGTATGAACTGCGGGAAGATTCCAAAATGAGAATGTTCCGACATGGATACAGCCTACCCACAAAAAAAGGAACACTTTTGGAAACGATCTGAAGTTTTTGATGAGGTCTAGAATATGAAAGGTTCTAGGCTACCCAGGAAGGCAAGAGAAAGTAGGAACTTTGTTGTGTTAGGGCTGTACAAGCCTATATGGAAGGAGCACTAATATAATGCAACTTGCTGCTATATTATGATAACAAATTTGCATGTTGTATTTTCCACCCATTCTTTGGATGAACTGTCACTGTAGCGTAAAAATATTGCATGAATCAAAGGTTAACTGAAAATAGATTCTCATTAATACTTCTGTCAACACAAAAATGAAGATTGAATTGGCATGTACATAATTATGAATGTGTGTAATTGTTTTTGTTGGCAGAATTGGTTGGAAATGCCAAGGTTGGATGGAAATATGAGTATAGCTGTCAATACCATTTCATCACAACAATGCCACGAGGCCAGAGTAATGACTAAGCGGTCTATCAACTGATTAAAAGTCTGACTATTGTTGATTTAAAGCACCCAGCATTTTATCTATGGAGTTTCATCCCCTCCAGTCTTCAAGTCTGGCCAAGGCTACTCCATTTTCTCTGAATTATTTCTCATTGCATGAGAGCTGGAGTTGACTGGTTCTGATATTGTATGCATTCAGGTTGGCTGAAGGCTGTGTGTGTGTGTGCGTGTGTGTGTGTGAATGGGGAAGAGGATAGAGTTGCTAAATAAAGTCTTGTGTGCATTACAAAGTGCTGTACACTTTATTTGCAGGTGTTTACATAAGAGTGCATGAGCTTGTTGTAAACATGACATGATATGTCTCATGAACACTAATAAGACATTAACAGTTATGATTGCTGTCATTAAGTGCAATTTGTTTTTTGTAATATAAAGTTGACACCGTTTGGGATAAACAAGTGTCAATAATTTTCATGATGCATGTCATGTCATGTTTTTACTCTTACAAAGACAGCTTCAAATAAAGTGTCCATGCTTTGTGTTTACAAAGGAGGTGTGCATTTTTCAAGAGCTTTCAAGAATTTGTACTTTTTCTAATCATTGTTCGCTTATAGATCGTTGGAACGACCTTTTTTAATAAAGTATACACATCTTAAATACAGTGGCTATACACTGATGGATGACTTTGATAAGCATTATTTTATAAATAGTGAGGTATTTTTACTTAATTTCATAGTGTATGATATGAGCTATTGTCTTACAGAGGTCATTCCAATTAAATTAATAAAAAAAAAGAAGAATTCTGTATCCTACCTTAAAAGCATTATCTCCTAAAGCCCTTTTGCATTACAGCTATTGAGACTCCTTTAAATGGCTG
This sequence comes from Sardinella longiceps, assembly GCA_027497455.2. Classification (NCBI taxonomy): domain Eukaryota; kingdom Metazoa; phylum Chordata; class Actinopteri; order Clupeiformes; family Clupeidae; genus Sardinella; species Sardinella longiceps. Next base: position 17,111,936 of record JAODXP020000031.1, read on the forward strand.
CAGGAAATCTCTTTCCTTTAATCATAGAGAAACAACTTTAAAGCAATGATCTCTGGATTTTTTCTAGAGGTCATATTCTGTTTAAACACAAACAGCGAGCATTATCATACTGTACCATTCCCTGCATCCGCACCAACCCTGCCTGAGTCTTGCTTCCAAAAACTCACATCTGGTGTAGGCCTGATTGCGTCTTGTCCAAAGCACACCCTGTTGCATAATTTTTGTTTATAGTTTGTCCAAACAGAAAATATCCCACACTCAGCAGCAGATTCTGGCTTCTCCCGCTCCACCTTGGGATTTGAAACAGCATCTCTGTTTACCCATTAAGTGTTACTAGGCACCATACCCCCAAAAATAATGCCATTAATATTTGATTGAAGTTTGCACAAAACCAGCATCCAGTAGAAAGATATGCAAGATTCTAAATAAATTAGACACATTATCCACATAAGCTTTTGTACTTAACAAGCCTGTCAAAAAGGCATAATTCTACACAAGGTAAGATGAGAGCGATGTTAGAATGCAAACACGTTTTTATCATTTTTACTTGCTTGGGAAGAAATATGGACAGATTGAAACCAGTTTACCTTTCCTAAAAGCACATCATAATCTTATACCTGAAAGGAAAATGTGTGACTGATCGAAATTGGTTTCCCTTTCCTAAAGCACAACATATCTGTTACCTACTCTTGCAAATGCATATGGGCACATAGTCTGTATACATTTCCAGCACATGCATTGTTTCCCTGTTTTACTCAGTGTGTCCCACTGCGAGTGTTTTGGATAAATAAACAAAACACAATCCCTCATTCATCAGCATTATTCCCCCGCCTCTCTCGACTAATGGATGTGAATGATTTATTCTGGCTAGAAACCCCAGTGACATTTCAAAAGGGCCCGGACAGAAACAGCCGCTGTGCCAGACCTATGCCAGACCCAGCCTCAACCTGACACTGACTTATGAAGTCTGAGATTTGTCTGTTTACCACAGAAGCTCCAGAGGAGGACTGAGCGGATGTGTATGAGAGAGTTCTAGCTGCTGGAGGAGTAACAATGCAATGCATGGGGGTGGTTTATTGTATGCTGAATGACCAGTGGTGGCCCACAGTCGGAGCAGAAAGTGTTGTGTGTGACTCACCACTTAAAATCCTTTATCTCATCTACACCCCCTACATGCATTCTGGCATCTTCTCCAGTTTTTTTTTTTTTTCAGATTATGCCTCTGCCTCTACCCATTTACAGGTCAGCACAACTAATTCTGACTAAATTCCCACTCGTGGTGCTGTTGTATCTTCAGGTAAGTGGTTCTCAGTCCGCCACTCCGCCAGCTTGCACCCGAGTTTAGTGTGCCGTACTGCGGACAATTATGCAAGATGATGCAGTTTTCCAGTCCTACGTTTGTGTGTGCAAATGTAGATAAACGCCCCAGGTATCCAGCACAATAATTGCTGTTGCTTGAAGTGACTCCCCTGCTGGGTTATTTATTGGCTGCCTAGCTGTTTATTTATTTTATTTTTTATTTTTAGGGGGTAGAGAGAATCCTCTCGAAGAACTGACTTTGAAGACATCCTTTTTTGTTCATTTTGAGTAAAGCACAGCATTGCAAATGCAGAAGCGTTGGATATGTTTTGTTTGTGTCTTTTCAAAGATGTCTTGGTGATGAACTTACGCAACCTTGCTAGCACACCTTTGCATAAGTATCATACTGAAAGGAGAGCTCCAGCATTTCAGAGTCTATAATCCGTCGTTAGAGATCTTTGAGCTACAATACTTTATTGATGGATCCACCATGCTAATAACAAGAATTGCTTTGCAATTGCTAAGCTACACAATGCAAGTAGAGGTTTCTTTAGTGCCACCATAGAGGCTCAATCTGTCATCACAAGTGCTATGCAACATGATAGAGAGCCTCACAGAGATAACCACCATGATTGTTTACACACTTATTTGTACAAGTGCTATAATAGTGGTATGTGTTTCTACAGACAATCAACCACAGCTATAGCCTGACAAGCCAGACTAAATGTATAGTCTAGCGATGAGTGATAGACCCCCGGGTAAAATGGCTAAAACTAATCAGCGCAACTAGCAATTACCAAGCGATTCAAACAATGCTAAGCCTGCCCAATACAGTAACTCCCTGTCCAGATATAATGTTGTGTTTGGCTAAACACCACGATGTCTGAATACAACCTAGAGCATAAACAGCTCAGATAAACAGCTCAGACACAATCGAGGTCTGACCTATGGCTCGTCCATAGACATACTCGCTGAGCCAATTCAATTTGTTACCGCTAGAGTGCGTCTAGAGTTCTAGGCTACCACAACTACAGGAAAAGTCTGAAAAAAAGGATTGGTTCTGGTTTTGCAAAAAAACAAAAAAACACAACAAAACAAAAAAAAAAAAAAAAAAAAAAAAACAAGTTATCATTTCTCTACAATTCTAGAATAAACATGGTTGTATGTTTTGCTTCTGTCCATGTTGTGTATAGATACATGTTCTTAAGGCACTTTAAACTTCTTTGAAGGCACAAAGAGTGGCCTATCTTAGTGCTATAGTTTCTGCCCTCATACCATGGTTTTGTGGTTGTTTGATGTTTTTGTTTTTATAACATGTTGTCCGGAGTTGTGTGACAGGTAGAGAATACTGGAAGTGCCCAAAAAGTCATGATCTTTCTGCTCTCTCTCTCTCTCTCTCTCTCTCTCTCTCTCTCTCTCTCTATCTATCTATCTGTGTTTCTTTGTCTAATGCACGTTGTGAAATAAATCTCTCTTTATGACAGAGGCATGAAATGAGAATGCAAATCAGTCAAGCCTTTATACCTTGTACCCTCATAAACCCCAGAGCCCAATTTGTCCCCAAGAGTGATGTGCCATTTTTGTGTTTGGAGCCAACACTATGCCTGGGTAGCACTTAGATTGCACAGCCTGTTTTACACATCAAAAAACACCCGAAACCGTTACTGTAATTTGTTTCAGTTGCATAATTTGTCAAATACTGGATAGAGAGTTGCACAGACGAATGCACAACTGAATGCCACCCTTTTTAAAATCCTTAAATGCCTACATTGAGGTGTTTTTGCTCTTTGCTGCTATTCTGATTAAGATTAGCCTAGAAGGGCAGGTCCATATACTGTATGCAGCATTTCATCGTTAAAGTTGAGTGTGCCACAAGCAATGCACAACACTTTGATTAAGACAATAAATACTTCAATGAGTTAAAGAAATCAATTATTTGTGTTAGTGCCTATAATGATCAATCTGAGTTCAACAAAAACAAAATATATATCCAACAAGCAGGGCCGTTTCAAGGTACGTAGGGGGCCCCAAGCAAACAGGACATGGGGGCCCTTCACTCCCTGTAAATACTTACATGAACCACATTGTTATAATTTTCAAACACCATTAATATAATTATTTGTATTGTACAGTTGTCTAACTCCAGTTTAAAGTCATTTTTTGTTGAAAACACCACCAACTTAACTACTAAAATGATTAAACAGTCAATCTTGGGGGCCCCTTTCAGCCTGGGGCCCCAGGCAATTGCCTGGTTTGCCTGCCTTGTTGCGACGGCCCTGCCAACAAAATATGTATATACTGTATATATATATATCAAATCTAACAGTTAAAAAAATCAAGAAAACAATATGAAAAATAGAAACTTAATGCAGTGAACACATCACAGCAGTGACATATGCGTGCCTATGACAATTAAGAAGTCTATTGGCTCATAATTTGCAAACATTTCACACTTTCCTTAATGAGTGTGTGTCCTCTTCAATCACATAATTGTCAATTTAGGCTTGCATTTATGAAAATGATTTCCCTTGGGGTGCTCTCCACATTCAACAATCAACAGTGAGTGTGGGGGAGAAAATGGCTGTTTGGTGAAGTTTTCAAGGAAAACATTTATCCACAGGCAGACAGCAACAAAGGCAAAATTCACTCCTCAGAAGAGGTGTGCTTGTTCATTTGTAATATCTGTCAACATGTACAGTTCATAATGCCATACAACAAAAGTGGGAAAACTAACAGATAGACCTGTGGTCTCCTACATTTTTACCCCCAAGAGTTATTTACTTTTTTTTTTTTTTTTTTTTTTACACATCGATTTCGTTGGCAATCCCGGGAATAAAGTTACATATTTTTTAGGGGAGATACAGTCTGACTGTCTGACCATCATTGGCACCCTTTTGTGATATTTAGTGGTAGAATGGGATAAAATTTGTAGCATTCCAATAGCAAAAGCTAATGCACTTTGATGTGTATGTGATGTGAACAGTATTACACCTCTAATGTGCTTTTTTCCCTATAGTAATCCCTAACATTGGAGTTATGCTAATTCAATTTCATGTATGTCATATGCCACTTCACTATCAATTAAGCCTGTTGTGTATGAGGATATGCGCAATGAACATTTTTTCCTGTGCTACCTGAATTTTGCTCAAAGCAAGCAAAAACAAAAAGACATCTCACTCAAGCAAATAACAAAACAAACAAACAAACAACAAGGTATACAAGGCATAGGAGTATTGTATAACATCTTATTATCTGTTCCTCCAGAACAACACTACCGTTGTGTGTCACACTGAGTTTTCAAGCATTTTCAATAACATAGAAAACTATATGATGCACCTCCTGATGAAAGATCTAAACTCACAGTGATGTAAACTAACAAAAAAAACTCCTGACTGACTTTGTGCTGTCACACATGGCCATAGTGCTCACACTGCTGTTCTCTTGACAGACTTTGGGCCTTCGTTCCATGGATGGAAACAAGTGTGTACAGTAGTATTGACAGCCAGGGGCGTAGCACCAAATCCATGGGCCCCCTTCATCCCCTACAATACTATTTCAGATTCCTCAAGGGCTCTCCCCCCACTTGGGGCCCCGGTAACTCAGTCCGCCTTTCCCCCGCACTATGACACCCCTGACACCCACAGCAACACAAAGTCAGACTGAATATAATATGTTGTATATGTGCATTTGTTATAGTAGAATTCAGATGGACTTCCTTTGGTTTTAGTTTTTGTGCAGGTTAAGATGGCCTGACTCCAGGTCTGACAGGGAGCTATGGAACAGGCAAGTGTTTTTTTTTGTTTTTTTTAACACAAGGCATCATCACCATCCCAGCCCAGTGCAGACCCCTGTCACCTTTCAGGTAATTTCTAGTCACAGCCGGAGAGAAGTTGAAAAAAAGAAGGCTAGTGCACCTGTCTGACATCCCTGCGACCTGTCTGACAGGTTCTATCAGGGATTAACGCCTGGGCCTGCAGACTTGGGAAGTGGGAGATGTCCGCCCTTCTCTTTTAGCCATGACAAAAAATGGCTGAACTCGGCATCAAACCTCTGTGTAAAGTGTAACCTCATAACATGAGGTGAATGAACTCTAGCAGCTATAGCTCTAATACCAGCACAACTATCACCACCACTCTCATTCTCTCTCTCTCTCCCTCTCTTTCCTCTCCCTTTCTCCCTCTCCTTCTCTCTCTAATATATCCATCAGCAGTTACTTGCTTACTCTCTGAGAATTTCTCCTCCATGTCTGACAGTAAGCTTCAATCAGAAATGCACTAGCTAAGTCTCCATGCAGCACAAGTCTGAGAGTAATCCTACCGCACTGAGAGTGGAAGCACTTTCACCTTCGACTCGATCAGAGCCCCAGGACGCATCCATCCCTTTTAGGCGCTTCAGTCAGTCCATTCACATGTAGACTGAATATATACATTTATTAGTAGGCGCTAATAGATGCCATCAGAGTTGGCATGGATGTGACTGACGCAGGTGCTACAGCTGCTGGGCTTCGAGAACTTAATCAGACCATTTAGCACTTTAATTCAATTAGAACATAATAGTTGTTTTTCAGTAAATTGCTGCTTCTTCTTATTTAATTTATTTATTTATTTATTTTTGTTGTTGTTGAATTTGTCAGGTATAGGCTTTATTATTGGCCCAACTCAAGTCAGCCACCTGAATCGGTAAGGCAGAAATCAAATGGCTTCGGTGAGTAATCGATGATCTACACGCCAAGCAGGAAATCAGTGAACAGGAAATCTAATGCTGCAGGGTTCAACTGCTGGTGGCAGCTGTAAATAAGGTTTGCCTAGTCTTTCAATCACTACTACATGAATTTGGACTAGTGTGCTCCTGTTGTCACCTTAAAGTGTCTCTGTGTCTGTGCTTGTGTGTAAAAAACTACATGTTGTGCTCAAGTGATTGTAGAATTGAGGGAGAAGTGGAAAAAGGACAGAACTTACGCCACTATTGGTTAGTCTGAGCAGGAGAAGCCAGTTGTGTTTGCAGTCTGTCCTCATCCCAGTGGTTATCAAGGTGAGAAGTTAAATGTCAATGAGTGAATGAATAAAATAGCAGCGATAATCTGATCACCTCAATCTATAATTACAACCCAACCAGAGTGATGTGCACAGCATGGGGGTGTTCTGCTACCTATCCAACCAGCAAGTGTGTTGGGGCAAGATTGCAGCATTATCTGCAGGGGGAAAATGTATTTGTAGATGGCAATGTCCTCATCTGCTTCTCCAACTGACTGTAATTATTCAGACTAAATTAGAGGTTGATTAGTTCCTCTTGTGATTTGGGGAAATTCATTACTAGTGTTGACTAATTGGCTTTGTCCTTTGTCTCTCTATCTCTCTCGCTCCCCTTCTCTCTCTCTGACACTTAATACAGGCATGTTGGGTTTGGCGTTGGCAAGAAAATAAGCGTAGAACTATAAGTTTATTAAATAAATAAATAAATGAGCTTTTGTCCAATTATGTTATGATAATTACAATTATTAATAAACTACACGTTGGTATAAATTTGCATGCCAAATGAATACCTTGACAGGAATTGCAAGGGCAGGGGCAGTAAACAAATTACTATGGAGGAGGCATTTTTATTCTCCCTTTTTTGACATACACCTGCACTGTACATTGCCTTCAAAGGGAACTTGCATTATGGCAATTTGTTTTGCTCAGGGGGAGGTTAACGACAGCTGCCACTTTGCTTGTTAGATTGCTGACAAAGTGGCATGCCAACAATTTCTCCCCCAAATAGGCCCTATTGTCAGCTTATCCGCCTCCTGAGGCCCTTGTGCATAGCGGCATTCAGCTCTCGAGCACCGGCTGCATTGGACTCACTTACGTCGAGTGAGAAAAAAGAGAGGGAAAAAAAGATAGTCTCATCCTCTCTTTTCTGTCTCCAAGAGGGAGGGCTGGAATTGGCTACTGTCAGCTAGTTCTGGGCAGTGTGTTGAGTTAACCCATTTAAAATAGCTCACTGATCTAATATTCCAACATGCAAGTGGCCAGTGGCTGCAGAAGGGGATATGAAAACACATGGCCAGCTACTGTACAAACTGCAGTCACATGCAGAGAGGAAGAGTTTACCTGCCTGTCAGACAACATCCAGACCACATATTTTGTAGCAGAAGTGACACTGTGGTGAAACTTCAGTATTGCACTTCTCTAGCTCTTGGTAGGGACATGAGTCATTCACAGTGAGAAAGGAGCGAATTGTGGCTGTTTCAAGATGTAGTTCTGAGTTGAGTGTGCTGTACGAATTTGAAGGGCCTCTGAGATGATGACCTTGTTAGGGTGCACTTTGAAATACAGTGTAACAAAGTGCAATATCCAGTACTTTGGAAGTTTATATTTACAGAGCACACGTGTAATAGGAAATAAATGGTTTATTATAGATCCCTTTACTGTTTGTAAACATTAGGTGCACAAAACTTCTATGCATTCTAATGAGGCAGAATGCTATCAGAAACGAATACAAAACAGACAATTTACAGCTGTCTTTTAATGCTTTAGCAACAGCTGATCCTACATTTTATAATTTTGGCGAAATCTATCAGATGTATTCAGTGACGGACTGGGGTTAAAAAACAAAACAAAAACGGACCTGGTATTTGCACTCACTAAGTGGCCCACGCGGTCGCGCACACACACCCAACTCACAGCTCACAGATAGGCCTACAACTTACTAGCTAGTTGAAGAAAACATTTGATAACCCATGCTGATGATCCATGTTTTAAACTAATGCACCAAAACATTAACACACCAATGCACATAGAAGATAGAGCCAGCCGCTCCAAAGCAAAAACATGAGTCTTACCTTTATGCAGTTAGCGAAATGTGAAACAGCTTGCTCTTCTCCATAACCTTGTCTATGGTATCATTACTAATACTAGCCTTATACTAGTGCTGCTGCAGCTAGCTAAAGCTGGATTTGAATTGATACTTCTGTCAATTTCGCGCATTTTCCACTGTCAGCCAACAATGCTCTCTTCAACTTTTTTCGTTTTTGCTCTGCTTCCCTACTTGTGTCGCTTGGTACCACGGTTCATCTTTTCAGCCTAACCTCTCGATTAACTGTGCTAGACGATGTCAGTTGCCAAGTCAACAACCCAAACCATTTGATTTGCTATAACTTGATTCTCCCATGAGGCATTGCTTAATTTTATTTATTTTTATTTTTATTTATTTTATATATATTTTTAAGAATTGAATAAAAAAACAGAGATTTGTTTTATTTCCAACCATGCACAATTTCTAACAACCCAAAAAGAAAGCTGGCTGCAAAATAATGTAGACTGAAAAATAATTTGACAGTTAGGCCTACCATGACTGTAATGTTAAGATATAAATGTGGTATAAATACTTATCACATTCAGTAGCTCAGATTCATTTTCCAATGCTCTATACATTTACATGCATTATTAAATAATATCCTCAAATTATTTAAACTGCATATTCTTATGATGGGACCTCATCATCAACACGAGGCCGCGGGCCCTCTGGCATCTGCCTCTATGCAAGACCGCCCAATCCCTCCCTGGATGAATTTTAAATAATATCTGACTACGGTAGCGATCATGTGTGCCTTTCAGTGTTCAAAAATTGTGTGAGTTAACATGGACTTCAACAGAAAAGCGATTTATGGGAAACTATAGGCTATAACATCATCCAACAAAGTAGGCCTAGTAACGTCAGCTAACAAACTAGATGGTTGGTCCGTGGTAAAGCTTGGCTTTTAGGCGTAGTTTTGATATGAAACAAAATCCCTATGTACAGTTAGATAGGCTATGTGGAGACTGCTGATAAGTTTGTCTGCTTTGACGCGTAGTTTAAATCAAGAAGAGAGATTGCAATTGTGACAGTAAGGTAGCCTATCACTTACTGTAGTTATCCAGTAGAGCCACCTATGCTAATTCATTCTCGGGACTTTAGCTACTCATTTGACCATGTTGGTGGACATATTTTGTCGTTCATTTTTTTTGTCGTTATTTTGTCGAATCATATTAAGTAAAAAAAAAAAAAAATGATCTTGTTATATAATAATAATCATAGCTATTTTCTAAGATGTGGAAAATTAGAACAATTTTGTGCCTCCAAAATACATTTATTTGTGCCGTTGCTTCAGAAGGGATCTATATTAACAGATACTTCCTGTATTTTCCATTGATCTGACTTTAATTGATTAATATTAATATTATTTATATTTCTCAAACCGTCCAAGGAGACCTTGAAAGGACCCTATGTAACCCTTGCCTGACAAGCCATAAAATGTATAGTTTGGCCACAAGTGCTAGACCCTCAGGTAAGGCGACTAAAACCTCAGCACAGCTAACAAGCCGATTCAAAAAAACGTTAAGCCTGCCCAATGACTCCCTGTCCAGATAGAACATTGTGATAGGCAAACTACAACTTAGAGCGTTGAGTTTGGATTTAAACAGCTTTAAATCCAGAGCGTTGCGTTTGGATTTAAACAGCTCAGACACCACAGAGGTCTGAGTACAACCTATGCAACTATTAAGGACCTTATGCAACTATTAAGACCTTGACAGGAACTATTAAAAACATCCTTAGATTAAAGGACCTAATTTTTCTAGCAAGTTCCTCTTATCATGGCTGCCACTGAAAGGGGAGAGTACGCATGCATGTGGAAGTTTCAGTCCTGAGGTTATAAAACGGCTTCACTCACCTCGTCTCCCTGCTACCTAACGGAGTTCACCCAGCCATCCTCCAGTGACTTTCGTGGGACCCCTAGCTGTAAGGGTTTTGGTCTTTGGTTTTGTCTTTGTCTCTTGCTTTCTAGTTTCTGTTGTGTTCTCTGTTGTCTTTAGTTCCTATCTTGAGTTTATAGTTTCAATTGTGTTCTCCCTCTGGACTTCCTGTGTCTTGTCTTGCTATATGCTTATGTTTACATTGTGCCCACATCCCGTGTATTCTTGTTGCTGTTTCTGAAAATGCCTACTACTTGAATGCTACGTATTCGTATACTGATCTCTGCAGAAAGCAGTGTGTAGGGCGCAGCACATGACAAATAGATACAGACGGCAAGTACGGTTAACACCCCCGAAATGCGAGGGTGGAGTCAGCGTGGGGGAAAACAGAGGCCAAATTAACATTATCGTGAATGGACAAGGTAGAGAAAGGTGCTTAACACTTTGAATGCCAGAAACGTAATGTTACGTTATAACTTGTCATGCGTTGAGTGCCAAAAACGTAATGTTACGTTTTTGCCTTTTTTTTAATTTACGAAAATAGAAACCCTCACACAGGTTATATATGATTTTTGGAACTCTGTGATAAATAGAACTGAAATAAATTACGATCGGAAACTCATAAAAACTCACGATCTGCACATTTTGTCTGGACATTTTCACATCACAAGGCAGCATTTGATTACTATTGTTGCAGCATTTGTGTCAAATAATGCACGTCATGTCATGTTGTCCTTTCGCGGGTTCGTCACTAGGTGGCAGTCTCACCACAGGCATGATTCGGCTTGTGTCACTCCTCGAAACTTGACAGAGAACACTCCATCATAATCATAAAAGAAGCGATATCTCCTTTTCTAGAAAAAAACAAGGATTTTGATGAAAACTACCCACTGTTTAGCTTGGGATTTCTCAGGAACGGAGGCATGTAGAAATAAACGGTTTTCACCCACTGAGAGCTCAGAGTCTTACCTTTCAAATGACCCATAGTATGTGTCCATAGCTATAACACAGAATACGCTGTGGCTCTATAAAAATAGGCAACAGTGGCCTGGATTGCTGGCACTCTGGGCCAAAGCTTGTTAAAAACACCTGGCAACCAAACTGTTAACAGTAATAGATCACTAAGTAAATTTGAACAAAGTCTATATTATTATTAGATATTTTGTCTAATCATGACCTGTTTGCCTGCTTGGGTTTAGAGTTAAAAAAAAATCCTTGGTTTGTTTATTGCAGAAACACTGACAGAAATGTAATGAGCTGTCTCTGCTCCTGTCATAACTGAAGCAACTTTCAATCACAAGTCTGATTAGCTCAGTTTAGCAAGCTAAATTTAGCTTCATTTACTATGATGATGAATGGAGTTGGCTAGTTAGCAAGCTAATGAAGCTAACAAGCTTCAACTAAATTGTCCTCAGTATCACGTTTGGAGGGGTGTCAAGTTCAGAATTCACTTTGAACTATCTGAACATCATTAATACCTTGAGGCATTGCCCTAAAAAATGTGTCAAGGTCCTGTAGATGGTGCTCTGAGTAACTTCTAGCTTAGCATCTCATTGACTTCCACACTGTGTGAGCCTGCTGTTTCCCCCATGAGGGACTATTTTTCTCTACTTCCCCCACAGCGGAGCTATGTTTGTGGGCATGGTCAGACTTGCCGTCTGTATCTATCACAGGAGTAGTGTGGGGCTCAATTAACCTTGAGTCAGGTAGAGCACCTGTAGTCCATTAATTAATGAGGTTCTGGTCATGTGGAGAGTAGGCCTTTTCTGCTGCTTGCATACCATGCTGCATACTGGGCAGTAACATATGGGGCTCAGCCAGTCAAGTAGAGCACTTGCAGCTAATTAATAAATTGTGGGAAGCAGTAGTGTGCTGCATTGTGTGCTGGGGCACAAGCAGCATGTAGCACATGTACCATAGCAGTAAACCATTTCGGGTGTCTTCCTGCTTTTGTGCCTACCTGTGTCTTCCTGGTTTATCATGTGTCCTCGTATTTCCTGTCTTTAGTTCCTGGTTCTAGTCATGTGTGCTTCTTTGTCTCTTGTGTCTGTCACCTGTTTCTTGTTATTGCCTGTTCAGGAGGCCGTTTCCCAACGCATGCTAGTTTCCGACCGAGATCCGATGCAGTTTCTACCGAGAAACATGGTCAATAGCGACTGTTCCCCAAAACAATTGAAGTTAGTGTAGTTGTAACGACTGTAGTCCTTGTGACTGCTTTGGGCAATACAAATGTCGTACCACTTGGGAAACTAGGTCCAGTTGATTATTGTTTGTAGTCCCGTGTTCACCTGCCTCTTGTTCCCCCATGTTCCATGTCCACCTGTGTGTCATGATTGCCTAGCATTAGGGTTCTTCCTAGCATTAAGGTTCTTCTAAATCGTGGCATTAGGGCTCTTCCATGATTTTGGAACTCAACAGAGGCAGCCTGTGCTGGCTCCCGACTACCAAATTTGAGCTTTGACTCAGGCACTCTCACACTCTCTACGAGGCCTCAGCTGAAGAATGAAGAGGAAGTGGACCAAGCCAACACCTGTATGCTTCGTTTTGAGGGTCTTGAACCTTGGCTACTGAGAAACGACTGCTTGCAGGAGGTGATTGGATCAGCACTTGATTCATAGCCTATCGTACAGTATACTCATACTGCATTCTCAAAGATCACTGATTGGCCAGGTGTAAATCTGTCCTGTGCAATCAAGCCCAATGGCTCGAATCTTAGACAGAGCATAGAAGGGAGATGAGAATTGAGTGGAATAGCATAGACAGTAATTGGACAAGCTAGCTGAAAACAGACACCTGGGCTGCATTTCCCGATAACGATGGATCTTAGTGGCTACGAATGAGCAAACGAGTGATGTTACGAAGATTCTTAATTTCCTCTACACGCATTTCCCAAACATGCACTTACGAAAGTGCACGCGCGTTCACGTTAAGAAGCTTCTTAAGGCGGCCGCTGTTCAATGCCGTGGTGCTGATTCACCCAGCGGAGATGGGTACGATAAATCAATTACACCAAATAATGTGTTTTATGATGCTAGTTGCTACATTATTTAAAATGGATGACAATATTGTAGCCTACTATTAATACTCACTGTTACCATATGTGTTTTACCCGGAGGGCTTCTGCGGTACACCCTGTTTCATTCAATTAAATTAATAATTAATAATAAATAATAATAATAAAAACCAACGTTTCTGTCGTGTGTAGGCCTTTTCCCCCAAATTAATTCCACGCCAACTTCTAAGTCATGTTTGAAATAGCAGGTGATATAGGCTACATATCACTGATTTCATGTCGTAATGAAACAATGACAATTTCCCCACAAGTGTTTTGGAGTGGTGTGCACATCCAGCGCAGGTGCTGGCAATCTGGAAAAACGGAAACATAAGAAACGGTCGGCATACTGCCGTAGCTCAGTTTTACGGAACTTTAATAATAAATTTTAATTAATGTTTAAAAAATAGCCAACAGTGTGTTTTGGTGCATTGTGCGCGAGAGAGGAAGAGAGAAGGAGACAGGGACAGCTGTCTATTGAAACTTTTTTTTCAATAGACATCCACTGAAGCACTCAATAAAGTGCCCACATAAATTATTTAGGCTACCACAGATGCCCAGCTTTTCTTCGGGATATAGGCTAAAATTCTTATGGCAATGTATTAACACTCAACAATAATTTGTTATTTTTATGAGGCTGGCCTATCTTTGTACAACAAAACTGTCAAAGCAACATGATGGCATAGGCCTACTTGGCCTGTTTTCACCTCATATCCTCTAGATGTCTCCACTGAGTAGCCTAATTCTTTCTTGTTAAGATCATCTTAGCGGTCTACGATTACTCTGGATCACACGTAGATCTGCGAGTGATCTCACGAATCATCTTAAGCAACGAACGTACGGAAATGGTCCGTAAGTGTTAAGATGGTCTTACGTGCGAACTTGCGAACTACTTAGGCTTAAGATCATCGTAACTACGTTTGGGAAATGCAGCCCTGGTCGATTTTTATCCTACCAGACTTGATGACATATGGGTAACACTACAGGCTCATCCATTTAGACTACCAACCGAGTCACAATGCAGGGTTCTGCACAGTTTATCCAACACAGGGGAAGAGGAGCAAAGTGAGGATTCCGGGGACATGCTGGCCTCTTACCTGTCGCCCTCACCTACAAAAAGCCGCTTTATAACCTCAGGTCTGAAAGTGTGGCACCGTCGTAAAGACAGGCATGATGCCAATGGCCAGAATGAGTCGTGGAGGGAAATTGAGCAGACGCATGTCCACTGCGATTATTGAGCGGAGCTACATGGGAAGGCAAAGCCAGGCTAGGGTTTAGGTAATACATACGTAAAATTTACCAACTTTTCGAACTAGCCTAATTTCTTTATTTTATTTATTTTCATAGGTTATGACAGACTGCAAATATAGTATTACATTTAATATACCTCAAACCCATAGAGACCTATTATATTTCAAAAACTCTTAGTTTGTAAACGTTTTGTGTTTTGTGTGGCAGGGCACCAGCTTGGACACACCAGATGCAACAACTTGTGTTTCTTTTAAATCAAAAAAGCCATTTGCTTCAATCGCCTTGTAACTTATTCTACACCAGCTCATGGATCATGGGAGTGTCTGATATGGCTAATGCATGCCCTGAATAATCGATTTGGCATTATGTAGCCTAATGTTCCTGATCAGTTGCAGTCAAGACCCCTAGTTATATTTTGATGCACTGGAAACTTAATACTTGTTATTAAATGTTAATGTTAAGAGGCAGTAATGTAAATAAAAATGCCAAGGGGTGTTCTGATAATGTTATAGGGTCATTGAGAAAGAGTCCTCTGAAAGGAGGGTGTTTAACGACAAATAGAAGGCGTGGGAAGGAAGCAGACAGCACTCCATCCTTCCCTTCCACATTGTCCATTTCTTCCCTACATCTGGACACCTCAGCGGCCATTATCCCTACCTTTAAACTTTGAAAGGACTTTTGCAAGCAAAATTACTTAATTGAATGAAATTGTATGCACTTGATTAGGGGCACAAGTGCAGATCACCATTTTATGCCCATAAATCGTAAAAATAAATATAGTTAGGCAGATTGCTTTTGATGCAGGTCACCTTGAGAACATTTGCAATCTAAAATGTTAGGATGTTAGAGGACGTGTCCCCTACAACATCATTGATGAAGACTGCCAGGTACAGCTGATATTGACAACACGCTGATCTCTCTGATTCAGTTTTGTAGCATATTGGTTTGCACATTGATTTTCGGTAGGAATATAACAATTCCATTTTATGTGTGTGGAACGACAGTAGGTGTATGGGGGATGTCAAGAGGAGAAGAGTTTGTTCAAAAGAGGTGGAGAACCACTGTTCTAAGCCATGGTAAGAAATATTAATTGACATATGTGGTAACCTATGTAATGCTAACCAGTGGAAAAAATGTCAGCTCCCACCCATGGCAACCATGTTCCATAGTGCCGTAGCAGGAGTCCTCGTCATAGTCTGACTTTTCCTTATAGTCAGTGTAAGTGCAGCATCGAACTGCCTTTAAAAAGCCTATTTGAAGTCTACTATCACAAGAAGTGCATTATTGCTTTAATGTAGGTAGAGCTCGAATAGAGTATTGATTATTGATTAGCACCTCGACTTCCAGAGAGGCTCCCATTGATGCTGAGCACTAACATTCCGTCCTGCTCCTGAGGTGGCAAGTCATGGTGGAGCTCTTTTAGAGAATCTGCCATGTCATGGTGGATGTGCTCCTTGTGCTTGTTGGGGTCTTTCATACACACCCCTGGCTCTCATGCAAGTGCTGTTTTGCATTGACAGACAAAATAAATCAATGGTCATTTCCATTGCTTATTTTAAACTGTAATCAACCCGATACAGCAGGTCTAAGATCTAATTCACTTTAGCATCAAATATGAACACTGCATTGCTAAATGTAATCGGAGAATGAAATGTTCTTTTTTTTTTTTTTTAAAAAAAAAAAAAGTGAACAATGTATTGGATTCCACTTCTGAAAGAATATCTGCCCAGTTTGCGTTCTCCAAGACATTCTAAAAAGCAGTGAGCTGATAACTGAACTCTGACTGGGTAATTTTATTGTATGCCCACTTGCCTTTAGTCATGCCCCGAGGCCATGGTCAGTGTCTGTCTTACTCAAACCCTGTAGTTTTATATCTATAAACCTGACATGGCACAGATTCAATGTTTTAAATAGCCTGCCCAATCTATCACAGTGGAGAAGAAAGGAGGAAGCCCCCTCTGTGTAACTTGCTCTGGCTGTGACAATCAATCTCCTCTGTCAAACGCTGCAATCATGGCTGCCTTCAACCAGGCTCCCTCACTGGAGCTTTACATCATGCTGGAGTCCAGATAAATGTTTGGGATTGGCCCGTTTGATTAGATGCCCCCATCACAGGGGCAGCTATTGTTCAGCATTGCAAAGGCCTGGGTAATATGGTGGAGCTTTAAGGGAATAAGCAGACAGATGTCCTCCGCATATGAACACGTCTTTCCTTTTGAGTGCTTCACCAAGCACTAAACACAGAGCACAAAGTCACTATAGCCTATGTGGGAATGCTTTTACGGTTCAACTGTATTGGCTTTCAACACTGTCTGCAGTGAGCAAATAAAATGCAGTGGACTAGAGGGATAGTTGAGAGTGTGTATCTTTTTTCAGTGATGAGGCAGCTCTGACTAGTAGCTGGATGCACATGTTGCCTTTTCTGTAGTAAATGCATCATCAATTTTAATTGCTTTGGGCACTGCTTGTCTGTTGCTGAAAGGACAGCTGAGTGAATGCGAAATAATGGGAGGAACCCGCCAGTAATTTATGTTGCAATCATCATGAGAATTTCGATGTCAAACAACAACACTGCCAGCTCTGACAAAGTGTTCAACAAAATTGGTCATAAATAATGATTGCCTGGGATTCTGTTTAACCTTCCTTAACCTTCAACCAAGGCCTCCCATGTTATCTCAGTCAGAGAGAGAGAGAGAGAGAGAGAGAGAGAGAGAGAGAGAACATGTTTACATACTGCGGTAGCATTACTATATGTACCTCAAGTCAAATTCATTCAATATTATCCGAGAAAACTACACCGGTTAGCCACTGTGATTTGACTTTGTCATGCTCTTGTCAGTCTGCAAGTTTGAGCACAGTTTGATCTATCCATCATCCCATTTAGTCATTCTTCTGCCCATTAGTCCATCATTCCGGTTTGATGATACTCCATGCACTGCATTTCCACAGCACATTAACATTTGGGGAATCGCATATAGACTCTGGCAACAAAGAGCACCCAACGTAATTATGCCCTCATAATTGCAGGTTTAAAACGCAGTCACCTCCGCAGCAAAACACGGCCATCTCCCTTCTCCTATCTCTCCCATCGCAAAATCCAATAATGAGGCAAGCTAATGAATTATGACTGTCAATCCAATGGGGGCACGCAATCCCAAGGGCTGGGAGCCAAGAGGGCCTCCCTCCCTGTGGAAGGATAGAGCTGTTGGGTGTCTCCCTATCGGCTTCGCCCCTTTCCTGCTGGGGATGCGGCGAGGGATTTGTCCTTCACTACAGGGAACTTCCTGTTGTTCGCGCAGACCGTTAATGCGATTATCCGGCCAGAGACTTTTACGATAATTTAATGCATCTCCACGGTTAATTTGGATGCCATGTTGGGGATGTCACTGGTGTTTATTGACATTCTGGGTGCCACACGCTCAACAAGAGTGGACTCTTGAATTAGCATACAATGTGAACAAAAGGGGAGATTCCATTGGACATGCTGGCACCCATATGCTAGATTTAATTCTATTTACACTTAGTCCTCTCAATGGCTCTCAAGGTCTAATTGAAGTTGAGCCCCAAAGGATCTTTTGCTGAGAGACACAGAGAGAAAGACAGAGACAGAGAGAGACGAGTCACACATTCACTTAACCATAGTAAACAGTAATTGATGTACCACTTGTCACTTCATCTCAAGGACATTTAAAATGCATTGAAACATGTAACCACTACAAATTCAAAGGTTTCAAAGAAGGAGTTGGCATACACTGTACATCAAGACATTAATGTAAAAGAATTTCATTTGAGTGTGTGCATAGAATAATATTGTTTTTTTTTTTCAACTAGTTTGTTGTATTATTACATTTTGTTGTGCACAGTTTAATGGCAGAACATCTATTTTAAAATAAACAAAGTGAACTAGAAGTTCATTAAAGCTTCTATTTTTGCTGTTGTTATGATTGTTGTTTTTCTAATATACCAGAGTAGTACACAGTCAGATAGCGCCAAAGAATATACTGTAAAGTCAACACATCATAATTACCCTTTAATTAGCTGGCTTCCAATTTGCCATTCCTGTCATATTATCTTTCACAGACGGCTTGTAACAAACATTAAACATGACAGTCACATGTTGGAAGAGAGTAAATTGAGTGACCTCAAAAATATCTCAAACACCTTCCGCCACTCCTTTAAATACAATTATGCCATGTCTTAGGTATGAAGTAATTATTTAATGTGTAGGGGACAAATCCCCTCTGAGTTGTGTGTTGATAAATAAATCTGGCAGAGCCACTATGGTCGTCTTGGAAATCTCCAGAGGTAATTCTCAGCAGTGGTGATTAAGAGGGAGGCTATACTGTTATTATTATTCAGAACATCGACCAGCCTAGATCTTCTATCTCTGTTTTAATGCCCAAGTGGTTCTGAATGTGTCATAGAATAGTTATGAAGAAAAGAAAGTTCTGGAAGCAGCACAGAAGTGTCAAGATGTTCCTCCCCTGTCCAAACTCACTTACTCATTCACTCACAGTAAGCTAACAAGTCTGATGGGTTGCATTGCTAAAACATTAGACTGATACTGGATTTTAGTGATGGACATTACAACATGGCGGCAAAATTGTTTATATTTTAGCATAAGACAATGGTCTAGGCTATCAAATAAACAGGCAAACAAACAAATGAAGAATCTTAATGTTGTATGCCACAAACAAAACTTATAGAAAAAAAAATCGGTTTCATCACTGATCACTCAAAAACCTATTTGTTGGTCAGAAGGAAATGGGGACTTACGTTTAGTTGAGCTAATGAAATAAGCTCCGTGCTCTTACTACCAAGGTGTAGGCCTACCTTATGAGTGCTGGAGAAACTCCAAACAACAAAATATTTTATCGCATTGTGCTGCCCTCTATGGGCTCTCTCTCTCTCTCTCTCTCTCTCTCTCTCTCTCTGCCTCACACACACGCTCGCGCGCGCATTCATTCACACACACACTTGTTCTTTCCTGTGCTCTTACTCCATATGATTTAGCTCTAAAATCTGCCATAGAACATATTGATCATGCCAACGCTCTTTAAATTCACTACTTTATTTCCTGTATCTGATGCCTGTAATTTGGTACCGCCTGACCAAAAATCTGCATTTGATCTGACTGGTACAGCAACAGTGAGCCAATCGAAATCCAAGTTCCACTAGTTGAAGCGGTGGTTAAATTTGCCTAACAGTAATGCCTGTGCGGCTGCACCTTGTATCAAGCTGATAATGCCTGTGATTTAGAATTGTGAAATGCGGATGGCAACCTGGACTTCGGACATAACCGCTATGAGATGAGCGCTTGAGTGAAACATAAGGACACCTTGGAAAGAAAGAGCATATGAGGAGGGCGATATAAGCCATACCACTCAGAACAGACCGGGGGATGCGAGCTTTGCCCATCCGTTTTCGCCGGTCTGCGTTCCAGAACGAGGGTGGTCTCGATCGGGATGAATGTCTACATGGTGGAGGCATATGAATTTCTCGCAGAATTTCTTTTTACTTTGAAAATTGACATTTTTTCCCCACTGATTTGATGTGCTGATGAGCATTCGTGAGAAACCCATAGTCTGACGGCGTCTTCTTGACCGTCACATCGCCAGCTTAGAGAGACAGTTTGTACAATTCAGTGCATGATATTCAAAGCTGGAGACTATACGGACCTTCGACTCTGAGGATTTTACAGTTGGGAAAGCAGGACTAATGTGATCGTAAAGGAAAGTATTGTTGGGGGTAGAAATGCAATCACGTTCTCGATTTCCAACCCGGTAAGATTATTTTTTTTCTCCTCATGAATTAGTTGGGAAAATTCATGTGCAGCCATAGTTGTTGCCGTGGAGCTGTCTATGGTACTGAAATGTATGTGCCACTGATGCACTGCGGGTGTTAAGTAGTATACTGAATTAAAAAAGGAAGCAGCAACTGGGCAGAATAATGTTCCAAAATACCTCCTAGAGAAATTATTTTCATGTCACCTGTCATTGTCAAGATGCCCTCTTTCCTTTCATTTATTTTTTTAACGTTGTCTCTATTGTTAACTTCGATGAAGAGCGTTTTATTTCAGGTCAGTTGTGTAGCTACATTTTAAGTGTCATTTAGATGAGTCGGGCATCAATACATCTCGATTCAACTTACCACTTGACAATGTGATCTTTATTAGGCTAAATCCAAAACTATGCAGAAACGCTTAGGCTACAATAGTGTTAAGTATCTCGACAATCAAAGCAATGGATTGCAGCTTTTGAACACAGCACAATAAATAGACGCAAAAGAGTTCGTGTTCATCTTGGTGTGCGCTCAGTAGGCTGTGTGTGTGTGTGTGTGTGTGTGTGTGTGTGTGTGTGTGTGTGCGCGCAACTGAAGAGAGAGAGAGGGAGAGAGAGAGGAAGGGGGAGAATTTTTGCGCCTGAATCAAGTCATCTTCCTTTCGATAAGCTACATGTTTAAAAATTGGTCTGATAAAGACTATACTATTATGATTTCATATTGGAAATATTATACTTGTGGTTTGTCGATGGCGTAACGGAGTGGTTTTTGCTTTTTAATGAACTCGGGATTTTTTCATCATTATTATTTTTTTTTCGCCCGAGGGATGACTGGCTCCGATTGTCGCGGCTGTTACAATCACTGTTTCTTGCGCCTGTGAAAGTGGCGATCAACACTATGTTGGGTTCGACCATATATCGAGCATTAATGTAGCCTACTCACTGGGTTGCTACCCTCGAAGGGAAAACCTCAGTATTCGTGAGTTATCCCCTTAAAACTTGCCGTCATCGGATATGCAGGGTGAGTACAGTGTGTTTTTCATATTGCTGGTCGGTGTTATGAGGGATGCTTTATTTCTGACATGATACCACTGAAACCTGCGGTTATTGTTGATATTGGTATTTTAGGACATTTATTTGGATGACTTATTCAGTGTGAAAAGAAATATGCCTCCGTTCAAGGGGAAGCATTTTTGTGGCCATGAACACTCTGCAACGGATAGGATGGGATATCTAGGTTGTCTGTGGTTTCCGAACAATACACCCGTATACCGCTCAAGTTGTGTCCTAGGTTTTAATACTGCAACATTGCGCAGCAAAAAAGCTACGTGTTTTAGTCCGTGAAAGGTTGTTGTTACAGCATGATTTTCAAAAGCCAAGAGAGTCTTCATTTTGGCTAGCAGCCTTCCTAAGAAATGCAATGAATTGAAGGATGTTCCTTCTCCATTCTAAAATATATATATATATTTATTTATAAAGAATATATGGTAAACGCTCTAGTAACAATGGTTATGTAGTGAATGAGTATTATATTACTTGGTCAGCTTGAGTTATAAGGCTTGCACTCACCTATTTTAATTTCTGTCTCGGATGGACTGTTCAGCCATAGATGACTTTGTAAATCCAGTACAAACTCTTCTTCAATCATATGATTATGGTAGATTTTAATAAAACCAGTGCCATTCATGCCCCAATTTATTATTATTTTTTTTTTTGTACTAATAATATGTTTGTTTTCTTTCTATCTGTTATGCAAATGTATGTATCCATTTACAGATGATGCTTGCTTTCTTTTCTAGATGACAACACAGACAGCCTCTGCACTACAGTGAGTTGGGCCACTCTCTCCCATGAAAATGCATATCTGGATACTGAAAATAATCCTTTTGGTCGTGGCATCTCTGAGTCTGGTGGAGATGTATGACAATTATGGGGAGATCTGCAGAAAACTGTGTACTTGTGAGGAGAAAGAAGGGATCCTATCTGTCAGCTGCGAGAACAGAGGGATTGTCAGACTGACGGAAATAAGCCCTGTGCATTTCTCCCCATACCATCTCCTGTTGACAGGAAATCTCCTGAAAAAACTGGCCCTCAATGACTTCATCAATTACACCGGTGTGACCATTTTGCATTTAGGAAATAATGATATATCAGAGATTGAGACTGGAGCTTTTAATGGACTCCAGGGCCTCAAGAGATTGCACCTGAACAATAACAAAATAGATGTCCTAAGAGAAGATACTTTTGCAGGGCTCGAGAGTCTGGAGTACCTTCAGATTGATTATAATTATATAAGTAATATAGATGCTAATGCGCTAAGTAGACTCCACCATCTCACTGTACTCATCTTGAATGACAACATGTTGTCAGTTTTGCCTCCTAATATTTTCCGGAACGTACCGTTGACTCACCTGGATTTGAGGGGGAACCGTTTGAAAGTATTCCCCTTCATGGGTCTGTTGGAGCATATGGGCAATGTTGTGGAATTACAACTGGAGGAGAACCCATGGAACTGCTCGTGTGAGCTCATCGCCCTCAAGGCTTGGCTTGAGAGCATTGCCTACACAGCCCTGGTTGGGGAAGTGATCTGCGAGACACCCTTCCGCCTGCACGGCCGGGACCTGGATGAGGTTTCCAAGCAGGAGCTTTGCCCCCGGCGGGCCATCTCTGAGTATGAGATGCGACCTCCGCCTCCCCTGAGCACTGGTGGCTTCTTCCAGACCACCCCTGCTGCTGTCACCACCTCTGCCACCTCCTCAGGTGTCTTCAGGTCCTCTTCAAGGCCCACCAAGGGCACCAGGCCACCCAACAAAACCCGGTCCAAACCCACCTCCCGCATCCCATCCAACCCCTATAACTATGGGCCCATCATCGCCTTTCAGACCAAAGCCCCTGTGCCTTTGGACTGCCCCACTTCGTGCACGTGCAATCTGCAAATATCTGACCTCGGGCTGAATGTCAACTGCCAAGAGCGGAAAATTGAGAGCATATCAGATCTTGAGCCCAAGCCATACAATCCCAAAAAGATGTACCTCACAGGGAATTACATCCCTGTTGTGCGTAGATCGGATTTTGTTGAGGCCACAGGATTGGATTTGCTTCACCTGGGAAACAATCGGATAGCAGTCATACAAGACAGAGCTTTTGGGGATTTAACTCAGTTGCGTAGGCTGTACTTGAATGGCAATTTAATCGACCGTCTCACGGCAGACATGTTTTTTGGGCTGCAGAGTCTGCAGTACTTGTACTTAGAGTACAACAAAATCAGAGAGATTGTTGGGGGCTCCTTTAGGTTCTTGCCCAACCTCCAGCTTCTGTTTTTAAACAACAATCTTTTGAAAACCTTGCCAGGGGGCGTCTTTTCCAGTTTGTCTATCTCCCGTCTCAATTTGCGCAACAACCACTTTCAGAACTTGCCCGTGAGTGGCGTGTTGGATCAGCTTAAATCGCTGGTGCAGATCGATCTTTTTGAGAACCCATGGGACTGCTCGTGTGATGCAGTGGGGATGAAGATCTGGCTCGAACAGCTTAATGCGGGCACAGTGGTCAGCGATGTTGTCTGTGAGAGCCCAAAACGGCTCTCAGGCCAAGAAATGCGAGCCGTGCTTGCAGAGCAGCTGTGTCCAGATTACTCAGACATTGTTGTATCCACTGTGGCCCCATCTGATGAGCCTTTTGCAGGCCGGGCCACTACTGCCGAGCCTTCGCAGCCCTTCCACCCACCCTCCAGCACCGTCCCACTGTCCGTCCTCATCCTCAGCCTGCTTCTTGTTTTCATCATGTCTGTGTTTGTGGCGGCGGGCTTGTTCGTGGTGGTCATGAAACGGCGCAAGAAATCCCAGAGCGACCGCACGAGCACCAACAATTCCGACGTCAGCTCCTTCAACCTCCAGTACAGCCTCTACAGCAACCGCTCCGTCCCCAAAGGCAAAGCACCCGCTGGACACGTCTATGAATACATCCCCCAGCCACTGGGTCACATGTGCAAGAACCCTATCTACAGGTCACGGGAAGGCAATGCCGTTGAGGACTACCGCGATTTCCACGAACTTAAGGGGACCTACCGGAGCACAGTGGACGAGGAACGGGATAGCAGCACCATGCGGAGTCCGAGCTATAGCGTGAGCACCATCGAGCCACGTGAGGACCCATCCCCCGTGCAGGATGCTGAGCATTTTTTCCGAGGAATACTCGAGCCAGACAAGCCGCCAGCAACCCCGGGCAACACCTTCGAGTACAAGTACACCGGTCCAGCCCCATACACGTACAACGCAAACTTTGACGTTAGACGGCAGTATTTGCACCCTGACAGAATACGAGAAACTATGCTGTATGGAACCACGCCGAGTACTGTTTATGTGGAGCCCAACAGAAACGAGTACTTGGAACTGAAGGCTAAACTCCAAGTTGAGCCAGACTACCTCGAAGTTCTTGAGAAACAAACAACATTCAGCCAGTTTTGAACATTTGTCAATAGAAATATCAAGCATTTTTTTCCAATTTATTGTGTGCTCGCTCAAAGAGAAGGGTGCCTTGGCACAACATTCACCAACTTGAACAACAAAAAAGGATCTGAAATGGGGTGTGCCCAACTGTATTACCTTTTTTTTCAAAGCTACATGACATAACAAAAAACAAATAAATAGACAAACAAAATAAATAAATGCTCTCTGAACTTGAGTGGAGGAACATAACTGACGAGTGGTGAGACTAAACTGGTGATGCAAAATCTATTTTTTTATGTCCACAATTGAATACACGTCAATGTAAGTGTACAGGCAATTACCCAAAATACATTTTCAGGAATATAACCTAACATATATTGTGAAATACAAAAAAATGTTCACCACCATTCAACAAGATCAACTGTACAGTACATCCAACTGTGCAGAACAGTTCTCTGCTCTAGTCTGTAAGTAAGTACTGTATTTATTGGTATAATCTCTGCCATGTATTTCCAATCTCTTTAATTAATCATCAATATTACCTGTTCCATCATCCATTTTCTTCTGTAAAGCTTATGTTTGTAATTTCAAATCATTTATTGTAGCGCGCATTGTACAAGTGGCTTTCTTTTAACTGTGGCACACCCCCCAATGTCAAAGAGAGACTTTTGCATCATCTTAAAAAAAGAGGAAAAAAAAGTGTCTTTGTATGCTTTCTGCACTTTTTTGGAAAAGGAGGACCCTAGGGTCTACCCAGCTACCATTAGGAAAATTATTATATATTAAAAATGAATATCTGCATTCATTCTTAATATGTATTTTTAATATGTTATCAGAATTCATAAATAATAATTGAAGTAATAATTATGTTGTGTAATACGGATATTTTAATGTAACACCTATTTTTATACAAGCATTCGCAAATTCTCTATCCCTTCTTGTTTTCATGGTTTTGATTGCTTTGCACTTATTGCACTATATTGACCAAAATATGTTAATGTCATCAATAAATATGATGTCAGGTTCATATATCTTTGTTGGAAAATTAAAAGGATTGTTTGAATATAATGATTTTTCAGGGGGAGCTACAGTGGTATGCCGCAGTGAGGCTAAATCGGTTAGGATTCAATTATGCAATCAATGACTAAGTTATTACCACCACGCAAAGATTTTTTTTTTATTATTCCTAATTGATTTGTGAGAATGGAAAACCTTGAAAAAAACTACTTTTTAAACTGAGATATTGACACAGGGAAATAGTCTGCATTGAGCTTGGAGTGTTTCTCTTCCTCAGGCTATGAAAATGAGCAGACTGCAGAATTGGCATGGACAAATTCAGCAAGCATATACTGAGCACGGAAAAAAACACCCTCCATTTTAACTCATAAGACCATTTGAGAGAGACATGATAATTGCTTTTATGATAGGGTTAGACTTCCATATAGTAACTCACTGAGGCCTTGTTCCAACCCCTGAGAAAAAGTGCTTTGACCAGTCTCTCTCTCTCTCTCTCTCTCTCTCTCTCTCTCTCTCTCTCTCTCTCTTTCTCTCTCTCTCTTTCCTGGATGGGTGAAAAAGGTCTGCTATGCACTTTCCGTGTTTCAACACACAAGGGTCCTATTCCGAGTGCAGCATAATGGTGGTCTTTACATGGTAGGAGGAAAACAGCAAACACTCTAGGCTCTTCTTTTTCTCCAGACTCTAAGAGCCATAAGCTCTTAACTGAGCAAGGTGAACACTGTGCCATGCCGTTAACCCCTAAGTAATCAGTGCTAACCTGCTGCCATAGATTTCTCTTTGGTATTCAGCTGATAAATATTTTGCTTCGTCTTCTTCATATGCAAATGTCTGATGCCAGAGTTCAAAAAAGCCATTTAGATGCTAATTGACTCTTTTTTTTCACCAGCACAGTAGTTCTAAGGCTCCACTAGTGGTTTGGGCTGTGTTTACCAGCTGCATACATTCCTTTAAATGCTTGTTATAGCTAACACTCAAAATATTGACCAAATATTTCTTTTAATGGAAGAATGCTGTCTGATTTGGTATGACCATAAACGCTTTGAAAGATCCACCATAGCTATGATGTCAGTCATACATGTATAAATAAGAAATAATGGTCCTTTATTATGATACATACCAGGATGACCTTCACGAGGTTAAAAAAAATAGCTCTATTGCTCTGTGATCAATAGCTAAGGCGTTTCCTATAAATTCTCACGTAAGACATTCTGCTCATGTAATTTATGGTTATGGTGTTCATAGCTGTGGTCTTCAAGGTTCCCATCACCTGTGGTGTGTCGTCTGAAAGGAGTTACTTTAGAATCAGGATCTTACTCTAATGAGTCTGCCTCAGGCTGAACTCAGAATGGTGTCTGAGAATGTGTGTGTGTGTGTGTGTGTGTGTGTGTGTGTGTGTGTGTTCTGCTGGTTTGTTGGTATACACACCACCCCATACTGCATTTGGGATCCCACTTTGGTGTTGGTGTGGATGACCCCAACAGTCTCTGCCAGTGATGATGATGGAGGGGGATTGGGGGTCCTTGATAATGGATGAATGCATTACCCCACAGTGCATTGCAACCCTGTGCATGTAGTTTTCACCTCACAAATAATGCTTTTAATCAGCGGAGAGTCCTCACGGAGGGGGGGATCACATGGGGAAGAAACAAGAGAGAAAGAATGCAGGAGAAGGAGAGTGGAAGACAAGAGAGAGAGAGAGGGGGAGGGAGAGACTGTGAAGAAGGGCACAATGTTTAATTTCCCCCTCGATTATTTCACTTATCTTGTTCAGGAGGGCTGCCACGGCCGGGGAGGGAGGGAGAGAGACGAGGGACCAGCGAGGAGATGCTTTGGTGATCATGATGTGTGCAATTGAGTTCAAGGAGATTTGGCTAATTGAGAAGGCAGAGATGCTATCTGACAGGCACCAATGAGTCTGTTGATTAGTTTAATCATGATATTTAATGGAAGTCCTCCAGGCATGTGAAATGATAAAATGCTCCCTTTCGCAGGTTGGGGCTGCCTTTGTCATTCACCTAAACAGTGACTGTGTGCAATCTGTGAGATTTTCATGCTGCTTTATTCACTGTCTTAATGTCAAAACATGCTAAATTATGTTTTGTTAATTTATTTAGATTGGCATGCTATGAAATATTATGGCCAGAAATTAGGTTTTAGTGTGTTCATACTTACATGTCATTTACAGCTATGGGCTTTTAATTAAAATGTGATGTAATTTCTGTAAGGGGTATGACCACAAAATGTTAGAACTGAAAAAAAAAAAAAAAATCCAGGGTATATGGTATACCATACGTGGTAGTGTTGATGGAT
Source organism: Sardinella longiceps (assembly GCA_027497455.2). Lineage (NCBI taxonomy): Eukaryota > Metazoa > Chordata > Actinopteri > Clupeiformes > Clupeidae > Sardinella > Sardinella longiceps. Next base: position 17,139,807 of record JAODXP020000031.1, read on the forward strand.
TGCCCTGTGTGTGTGTGTGTGTGTGTGTGTGTGTGTGCGACTGTGAGTATGTTTGGAGCGTTGAGGTCATGTTACATGGCAAATTGGTTTGAACATGGTTTGTGACCTTAAAACATTCTACCATCAATCAATAATGGTTTTGGGATTGTTAGATGGAATCCTTCAAGGATCTTGTGATTCCAAAGAAATTGTTAAGTTTAGTACGTCGTTTCCAATATACCCATATTTCCTAAATTGATCATAAAGTGGACAGCATGGTTTAGTATGACCTTCACCTCTGAGCAATAAACGCTGCAATATAAATATTGAAATATTCACACGTATCGAGTTTCACATAAGCAATCCAGACAGCTTCATCCAAAGCTTGTTTATGACTGAATTCCCCTTAGAGATGTTTATCTCCAATAGCTTATGGATATATTTTATATTCATATGTTCTACTTCGGCATGGAGCTATGACCTTGGTGTTGTCAGTAGATGCAGCGCTATTGTAGTAAAATGATTTAAGCATCTTTGCACAAAACTGTTGTTTTGCTGATGCATATCTTCTGTTTTTAACCCTACATGAAAATAAAAAGTCCATAGTCTTGACATGACAGTATTAGCAGGATGGTGAATGGTTAGAATATACTAAAGGCCTATGCTGTGATGGAAAATTACACCACTGTCTTATAAAATTGGGTTAGATGGATTTCAGTACCTGTATATTCAGTGAAAGTGTTTTTTGCATTTTATTTTTGGCTGGAACACAGATTGACATGTTGTCTATGTCTTGACCTGAGTCACAGTCTCACTTTTACAGAATATGTATAGACAGCTTTTCTTTCCCCTTCATTTCTCTGACGTTGTCCTGAAAATGTTGGAAAAACCAAGAAGAGAGAGAAGAATCAAATACCTTTTCTATATGTTGATGGGTTTAAAACTGTGAACTGTACCACTGAGCATATCAGTGAATAGGCCTATACACAATATACAGTCAACTTCAGAGCTTGTTTATGCAGAGCTTCATCCTAGTTTTTCTTGTTTTCAAAGAAAGGACTGAAGAACAAAGCCAATCAAACTGGGATTGTGGACACATTATGTTTTTCACCTGGCTGCCCATGTTGTTGTTCCTCACTGTAATTGTTTTTTATGCAAATGTGATTGTGCACGTAGTTATGTACCAGTCTACCTGTGGATGGGAAAAATATTTGTTGTTTATTTGTGTGTGTGTGTGTGTGTGTGTGTGTGTGTGTGTGTGTGTGTGTGTGTGTGTGTGTGTGTGTGTGTGTGTAAGTGAAGGTGTGTGTGTGTGTGTGTGTGTGGGGGGGGGGGGGTAGTACAGAAGGAGACAGACACACGGAGAGGCCAGTGGGATCTGGCTAGGATGCCGTGCTCATCTGTATAGCCATAAGAGCCGTGTTTTGTTTTGTGTTGCTTGGTGTTCAAGTGAGACGGCAGGCTGCCATTGACATGGCACTGCAGTAATCCTGCTATTTGATAAATGGCAGCTCTGGCATTACTGACTTCTCGTGCCCAGGCTTTGTGATGTCTCGCCAAAAAAAAAAAAAAACAACAGGTTGATATATGACTTCCGGGAGGATATCAAGTCATTTTACTGCGCCTTGAGCCAAATTGTGACGTCATTCCAAGCATAGTGAGAGGAAATCACTTACTGTTCCAAAAAAAAACCCCAAAAAACATTTTGATGACATGCAATGTGTTTCCTCCTGTTGTAATATATTGAGTATGACTTGACTCAACTAAACATAAAGAGTGGGAAGTCCTTCTGTTTGAGACGTCAAACATTCTCACATGTTGGGAGACGTGACTATTTTAATCATGACTGCAGAGCCACTGTATGTCTGCCATTTCATGCAAGATACTGAGGCCGACGATATTGAGATTGTCTTCCACCCAAGAAGTGATTTTAGACACGGTAACTGTACTGTTATTCTTTCCTTATTTGTTAGAATGTCGGTTTTAAGGGGATAAATTGTTTGTGTGTTTTCCTCTCAAGATAAAATGTGTGTGTGTGTGTGTGTGTGTGTGTGTGTGTGTGTGTGTGTGTGTGTGTATGTGTTTCTTCTATACTGAGTAGTGTCTGTGTATGTTTGTGTAGGTGGTGGTTTATGGCACATTTTAACTGAAGATGGATTTTCTGTAAAATTCTGCTCATGTAGAAAATAGTTTCTCTCTCCTTATCTGAATCTCTCTCTCTCTCTCTCTCTCTCTCTCTCTCTCTCTCTCTCTCTCTCTCTCTCTCTCTCTCTCTCAGCATTCTTCTGTACCTTTCTTTCAGTGATCTGGGATTCATAAAGTACTACACCACAGCCCATGCTATTCCCAATCAAACCTAGAAAAAGAAAAAAAGAATGAGATTTGAATGATAATGGCATAGTGGGAGGGAGAAAACTAATTTTCTTTCTTTTTTATTTTGATTATTATTTTGGCAGATGTTGTCTTAATGTAGACACTGAAGGGCAGACAAAGGCAGTGAAAAAAAACACAATTTGAGATAGGTAGGATGAACTCACAGGGAGTCCATAACTGTGTTTGCTTTCATTGATTGTATAGCCTATGTGCCTATCTGTTTATGTGTCTATCTGTGCTTTACCTGAGTGCTGTATTGGTGTGTGTATGTGTGCATTTGTGCGTGTGTGTGTGTGTGTGTGTGTGTGTGTGTGTGTGTGTGTGCGTGCGTGCGTGCGTGCGTGCGTGCGTGCGTGCGTGCGTGCGTGCGTGCGTGCGTGCGTGCGTGCGTGCGTGCGTGCGTGAGTGAGTGTGTGTGTGTGTGTGTGTGTGTGTGTGTGTGTGTGTGTGTGTGTGTGTGTGTGTCTGTGTGGAATCACTGAGAGACAAACAGGCACTAAAGGAGAGAAAGAGAGAGACTATTATACAGTGCCTTTTCCTTTTAAAAGTTTGTCATTTTTTTAGTTTGTTGTCATTGTCTTTACAGATTGTTTAGTAATGCTTAGAGGGTCTATTGTTGTGGGGGTCATAAACACATGTTGGAGAAATGGGCCTTTGGTGCCTCAGTAAGGGCTACTATGTTGGGCTACTCTGTTGTATTCATAATGCTAAACAAGTGGATCTGTGTTGCCTTTACTTTATTCTAATTTTAAGAAAGAAAGAAAGCTATAAAGCAGTGACTAGATGTTTTTTTGTGTGTGTTTTTCTGGCATTATTTACTCTCATGCTAATTTTTGTTTATTTCCTTCCTTATTTCCATATACTTGATCTTACATGCATGTAGCACCACATGATTTGTAATTATGCCAATGCAATATTCAATTTTGATTCACTTCATTTTAAAATCACTTCCGTTATTTTAACAAAAAAAAAAGAGAAAGAAATTGGCCACCAGCACTCCGGTGGACTATCAACACACACTCTCTCTCTCTCTCTCTCTCTCTCTCTCTCTCTCTCTCTCTCTCTCTCTGCTGCTATTGCTGCCAGTCAGGCTTTGAAAACGGCCCCCTGAAAAATATGCTGCACTGCTTTCTGCTGGAGTAATGTTCTTGCGGCATCAAGTCTGGATCCTCTGTCACAGATGCGGAATGACTAAAACAGATAATTACCACATTTAGAGGGGTCTCCTGATCCCAGAGGCGCCTGCTGAAAGCTGACAATCGTGTCCCGTCCATCCGTTCGCACTTCCAAAGAACGCTAAATCTCACTGACAGCATCCGTCAGCATGGATGCAATGCAAACTTCTCTCCCTGTAATCCTGCCAGTCACGTTCTCATGAGTAGGGCCAACACAAGCCTCTTCAGAAAGAGAGAGAGAGAAAGAGAGAGAGAGAGAGAGAGAGAGGGAGAGAGGGAGAGAGAGAAAACTGAAGTAGCTATATCTATAATAATTGTTGTTATTATTATTATTGTAAAATTTCTTGTGATTACATAACTGAAAGATAATCTGTCATATTTCATGATTTGTTTTAATTTATTGGTAGTTTTTAAGGGTGGGGCTAAATAGCAAAAGATATTATGTAACTGGGTGTGCTTGTTTGTCTTTTGAGTACTTGCAGAGATCAAGATGAGCTTTGAATGAACCTCTCTTGTGTTTACTGTGTAAGCTCCATTTAAATCCATTTTCAGTCTTACCTGCACAGCAACACAGCACTCATTTTACTGTTGTCATGATCATTCATCCATTATAACTCAATTGTATTTGACATGCTATTGCCCCCGCGTCATGTGTTTTAACCTTTTAAATTTACACATTGTGAATCATTACTCATTTCAGTTATCAATATTCTTCCTCATTGATGTTTTTTTTTTTTTTTTTCTATACTATTGTACTAAAAATTGTACTGCACCATTCTATTTCTGGCCATGCAACTGTGAATCTGTGGGTCAAAACTCTTTTGTTTAGAACAGCATGTCTAATTCTTACTTTTAGTTGAAAACAACAAGTCTGTGTCCCGAGGTATAGTAACAATCCTAGGGTCTACTTCTTGTGATTAATTATCTTGCATTACTTTGAATGTCAGTCTTTTTGTTATACAATCATTTTGTTTTACCAAGGCAGACTGTTTTTTTCCCCTCTATTTCTTTCCCCCCTTAATCTCACAGACTCAGTTTTTGCCACAAGGTATTTGTGTGAGCCCCCTTTTAGTCCCTGCAATCAAAAAGGATGAGAGGTTTATTTGAAGACAAAAATAAGTGATTTGTTCTAAATTCTAGCTTCATTAGCCGATGACTATGTGGTCTCTGAGATAGCATTGGTATTCAACATAGTAGGATAAGTAAGGGATGATGCATTGTCCTCAGGTCATTATAGGGAAATTTCCCAACAAGACAAACAGTAACCAACGCCGCGAGTGGAGGGTGTTGTTTTGTCTTGAAGGGAAATATTTTCCTAAAATGATTAGCTGACAATATTGTTACCCACTAATTGTAAGGCTACTTTCCAAAATGACAACAGAAAACTTCACACAAGCTGTTACGGTTTCATAAATTCTGTGGATAAACTAGTTCACAAAGTAACTTGAACTTTACAATTCAGCTGATCTCACTTCACTTTCGGCAAACTTCCATAAGTGAATGATGTCAATTGGAGTGATATGCAGATGTGAATCTGAAGCCAAAAATCTGTGGTATGACAGCAGTGATACAGAAATAACTGACCTCAAAACATTGGGCTTCACCATCATTCTCCAGTTCATCCTTTCGGGAAATATATTTTTCTTTAGCCTAATAACCGGCAAAAAATACACTATCCCTAAAATTCTTGATATTGTGACCAGTGAATGGCATTGCTGATGAGAAATCCCAGCAACTTCCATAGCACCCATCATAGCAATGTAATACATTTCAAGCTATTGCCTGTTTATTACACAGCATATCATGTGTTACAACGCATTATAAAATGCTCTTGACATTGTCATGTCAATAAGTGCAATACTGCCTGTGGCACAGCAGATTGCATGAAATAGATATTTGACTGTTGACTGTCATGATTTTCTTCATGAAGGGCCACTTTCAAATGACCTTTAAAGGAATGAAAACAGATTCAAGTAATCGAATCTGTATAATTTATAGCTAAATCTGTATATTTTTGTAGTTTGTAGCATTTTTGTGTTAAACCATCAACTCTATATGAAATAGGAAGCCGATATTGTCAAAAATGCTCTGGCATGGTGTGATATCTAGTGTGGAGAAGTTTGAGAGCTGTGAATGTCACAGGATGGAGCAGATAAAAAGCAAGAGGAATGGAGCGCTGTGGCAGTAATATACTTTCACCTGATTTATCAAGGCCTCAGACAGACGGAGTCAGTGTTTGAGATAGACACGGGTCATTAGTCCGCCCCCTCACTTCTTGCGAGGACGCGGGGGTTTCAGTCTCCCGTTCCCTCAGGATCATGGCAAAGGGAGAAGGATTGATTTTGAGTCTGTTTTTTTCCCCACACATTTAATTAGCCCGTTTTCCATCACTTTCAGCTCAGAGAGAGAGAGAGAGAGAGAGAGAGAGAGAGAGAGAGAGAGAGAGAGAGAGAGAGACAGAGAGAGAGAGAGAGAGAGAGAGAGAGAGAGAGAGAGAGAGAGAGAGAAGGGGAACAGGAGGAATGGAAAGAAAAAAGGAACAGTGATGTGGCCCATTTCCTTCTGATTGACACATTTCTGTGGAAAGCCTCGTATCAGATCTTCATTTGGAGCTGGGTGGATAAATATCAATTCTAATCAGCTTGCCCTTGCAATCTGGAACATATATTATAAGGCCCATTGGCTTCGACCAGCAGGCTTCGCTCTGACCCGCAAATATCTGGTATTAAATTAAAGATTATTGGAATTGATGAGACAGCCAAGGCTGGTTGCTCGCTCTCCAAAGCCAAATGGCACATTGTCATAAGGCCACTGTGAAGTCATTGTGAACTGCTTCCCTACTCCATATTGATCATTTTAATGAGCCCATTGTCTTACATGCAACACCATCCACATCATCATTGTTCATCACTGTACTTTTGAAGCGTTCGTTGTTGCTAATTGTATTTATATAAGTAGTCCATTTTACGCATTTTATTTATTTTTTGCTTGTCATGTTCTACCACAAATCTTCATGAATAGTTTTTGTCACTCAAATGTAAAGATGGTATACAAAAAAATTGCTCTTCAAATTTTATAAGATTCCATTTTCTACAAAATTTTCTTAAATGACAAAATCTCTTGTCCATTTAG
>JAODXP020000031.1:17151465-17174033 GCA_027497455.2 Sardinella longiceps
GAGATGTGACAACGTGTGCGTCAGTCCATATCGTCGCTGTCGTAGACTCTGTACACACACACACACACACACACACACACACACACACACACACACTCTCACTCACTTACTCACTCACACAAATACACACACATACACATGCACACTGAAACACACACACACACACACACACACACACACACACACACACACACACACACACACTCTAACTTACTTACTCACTCACTCACACAAATACACACACATACACATGCACACTGACTCACACAAACACACACACACACACACACACACACACACACACACACATAGAGACACACAGATACATAAAGACACAGCAAGTGGCAAAAAGCAAACGCCTGAGCATGACAGAAGGAAGGGGAGGTCGAAAGTGACGGAGCGGGGATTCTTCCCTGGCAGATTCAGGTTGGGTGTCACTCTGAAAAACGCAATCTCACACGCCACCGTTCTCCAGGGAGCAGCACTGAGAGGAAGTCCTCCGACACTTAGATGGTGTTCTACTCTGTCACCCCACCCCCGTCCCCCCATACCCTCCCCCCACAACTCCTCCTAGATTTTTCTGTCTCTCAATCATAGCCATACCACCAGGTACTGAAGCCCTCTTTTAAGTAACTTCCAGCCCTGTTGGAAAGTATTTCCAGTCTGTCAGGAGGGACGTGATGGATTGCTTAATTACGCTGAAAGACAATGAGTGAGCACTTTCATTGTGTTTGTCCTGTGTGGATTGAGGGACAAAAATTGATTGCTCTTTTAAGACAGCGCTCCTTGGGGAAATGTCACACATTTCATTTACACACATCTATCTCTCGCCGCCGGCACATGAGACCTGGTACAGTATAGAACAAGGTGGGAGGCAGAGTCCATCAAAACTGATCTCAGGCCTGAGGAAAGGGACAGCGTTTCCTCTCGTAATGATCAGACACCCATTAAGGATCTCTGCTTCTTTGTTTGAAAGGAGTCAAATATAAGGTGTAACTGTAGCATATGCTCAAATCTTTCTCCTGTTCACTCCATCAGCTTAAAGGGCAACATTGCCTTCTTACAAAAATAGGTGAGAGTATCACAACTTCTTAATATACGCATTAGTATTTTACACGCTTGTACCCTCTACAACGATAAAAAGTACTCCCACTCATTGATTTTTAATGTAGCATCTAGAATCCATTACCAAAAAGAGCTGTTTGATCTTGCCAACAACTTTATATTAAACCTTTAACTTATTAAAACATAACGGTCCCACGCTTTATTAAACATTTTATGGATTGAGGAATTCCTTGACATCAAAAATGTCAAAAAAATTAATTTTAATGGAGGGCACTTAGAGGATTAAAATGCTAAATAAAAACTCCATACTAGTGGACCATCTAAAGGGTGTCTTCACAGAAAGCTTGAGGGTGATCTTTAAATAACATTGTACCACCACATTTCAATTTCATGCTAAACTTCTGCGCTTGACCGTGCTTTTACATGTGCATAAGAGTGGGTATGAGAATATGAGACTATGTATGCAAAATACAAGCACCTGCATGAGTTGTGACACCAAAATAATGGCCTATAAAAATGTCCATACTGATTATCCATTACATGCTGGCGCATACATGTTCTAGAAGCCTGTAAATGCAGTAACACACAGTCACAACCCACCCTGCATATATGCATCAACTGATGTGCATATATATATGCATACACACACACACACACACACACACACACACACACACACACACACACACACACACACACACACACACACACAACACAGTACACAACACAGCCGTAGTAAATTTGAAAAGAAATAAAGCGTCGGATTATAAACATGGCCCATAATTACCCCAGCACTTTCTCTAACCCTACATTATGGCGTCTCCAGATTCTCCATCACGCAGATACACCTGGTGCTCAATATGTCTTTCAAGATGGATTGCAGCTTCAAGTTACAGTAATCCCCACCAAACATTTACTGTAATGCCCATGCTTTACTGGAGATGGTATTAGGCAGAGCAAAGCCTCAGACAAATAGTGCAAGCATTGAGATGGACAAAAGAAGAATAAATGAGGAAGTAAGGAGAGAAAGAGCGAGAGAGAGAGAGAGAGAGAGAGAGAGAGAGAGAGAGAGAGAGAGAGAGAGAGAGAGAGAGAGAGAGAGAGATGGAAAGAGAGCAGCTCGAAACCTGAAACCATAAGGAAGTGTGAAAGACAGAAAGAGAGAGAGAGACATAGATAGGAAAAGAGAGAGAGAGGAGGAAAGATGGAAACATGTAGGTTGGTGAGGATTGCTTGTCTGGAAACTGTGTAATCATTAAGCGTTGTCCACTGACAGCCGGACCCATCTCCTGCTGGTGACTAGCCGCCAGTCTGCAGGACCCCCTCGCTTCCACACCGCAGAAGCAATCAGCAATTTACAGTGATGCTTTTCAAGTCTGCCTGATTGTCATCACAATTACTGCGGACATGCCCTTTTCTTTCCCACCACCCAATAAAAAAGATGCTGCAAAACCTCCGGACCCCCCACCATCTCTCTCTCTCTCTCTCTCTCTCTCTCTCTCTCTCTCTCTCTCTCTCTCTCTCTCTCTCTCTCTCTCTCTCTCCGTCTGTCTGTCTCTCTCTCTGGTCATGTATTAAAATATCTGTCAAATGCCTAATGCAATTTTGAGGCCCAAACTGTGCCACTGAATTGGACTGAGCCATTGTCTAAGAGGTGTCAATGAACAAAACACTGCAAAAAGGATAATCAGTGGAGAGCTAATTATTTTGAACATCCAAATGGATATCTATTTTTATTTCATGATCTGTCTTTGGATAATTACTCCTTCCATATAACACTCGCTGTCCAAATGACAGCACAGAGAAAAAAAAAATAAAAAAGAGAGGAAAAAAAAATCCACGCCACACAGACACTGAGTCCAAATGAAATCATCACAAAAAGGCAAAACTGTTTACTTTTTGTGTCTCTGCTGTGGATGCCTTTGTTTGTCTTTTGATACCGTCTGCCTTCTGAGTTTCAGCCTGTTGCCAGTCATAGAAGTGGATATTTAGAACGTAAACAAGATTTGTCAGAGATCACTGCTCACCGTCATCAAACGCTGCCTTCTCGGCAACAGCAGAGAAACGGGAAGCGGGGAGATTTTTTCTATATCTGTTGAATATTGCGTGACATGTCTAAAAATTGAGGTTTGCATATTTGCTATTTGCTCAAGGATGGCTTTCAAAAAAAAAGAAGAAAAAACGCATGTGCTTAGCTGTCAGAAATATTTTGGAGGTTATGATAATAAAATCTCACATCAGACTTGAGATGGAGAGATGGACGCCTACACATATTTTTTTATCTCTCTCTCTCTCTCTCTCTCTACACACACACACACACACACACACACACACACACACAGGCTCAGCCACTGGCATCCTTTTACTGAAAGATTCCTAACCCTTTGTTGTCGAGAGACTTTTTTCCAGGGCCAATGTAAAGCGTGAGCCGTGTGTGAGCAGAAGCACGTGCTGTTGATCGGTTTGATATGTCCCTGCGTCTTCCCAGCTTCCCCAGACTCACTAGCTCTCTCTGGGGAGCCCATTTTCAAAGGCACACTTAGGGCAGCTACACGACTGAAGCTCACGTTTCCCTGTCTCTTTCTTTTCTGTCTCTAAACACACACACACACACACACACACACACACACACACACACACACACACACACACACGCAAAGGCACAGACACAGACACAAACACACACACTCACGCACGCACACACACTCAGAGTTTCGATTCTTTGGCTACCCCAAAGATGGGATTTTGATCAGACGTAGCTCGCAGCCATGTCTGCCAGTTGCACTCCTGAAGTCTGTTTTATTTTTCTCCTGTCTCTCTCCATCTTGTGCAACCTCTCTCTATGTCCCTCTCTCTCTCTCTCTCTCTCTCTCTCTCTCTCTCTCTCTCTCTCTCTCTCTCTCTCTCCCTCCCTCTCCCTTTCTCTTCACCACCGTTTGTAGTATCCCCTCCTCTCTATCATCTTTAATGATTGCGCTCTATATCCTGATATCCTGTCATAGCTGTCCCTGTGCTAACCTGTACATGCTAGAGGTAAGTTGACAGCATTGCCACTGTCCCACTCCCACACACTCAGCCTCAGCCCCCACCGCCAGCCTGTTTGTTCTCCATCCACCATCACAACACATGCAGCCCAGCCACACACACTTGGACTCTTGTCATCTACACACACACACACACACACACACACACACACACACACACACACACACACACACACACACACACACACACACACACACACAGAGAGACACACACACACACACACACTCCTACAATACACACACGTCATGTTTTAATGTCTCACATCATTCTGTCTTTTCTCTGTGCTTTTCAAAATGCGCAAATGAGAGATGCGTGTCACAAATGTTTAAAGGCTTGAAAATATGTGTTGATGTTTGAGTGCACAGCCTGTACAGTATGTGTGGCCCGAATCGATGTCTGTTTCCAGTAGCAGTGGCTCATTGGGAGATATCAGAGTGATACATACAGCCACTGCCTCTCTGCAGCACACAGGACCACCTACACGTCAACAACCGGCACTGAGCCACACCAAGGCCAGAGCTGGCCCAGATCTGACCAATCGCAAGAAGAATTCCCCTCCATTCTTACACCACCAACCACCACTCTATGTGTGGGAGGCTTATGGAACCTTCCTTAGTGTGATGTATCACCAACCTTTTTTTTCCCATCATTATTCAGAGTAAGACAGCCCTCCCCCCTCCCCTTATCTCACTCCCACCAACCAGCTGTTCTATCTGTCTATCAGGAGTATTAGTCTCAGTGCACTTTGAGATTGTTATTTTTTTTAGTAGGCTACTAAAAGATCAGCACTTGTGGAACTGTGTCTTCTCCACAGCTATATTCTCAAGCTGTCGCCCCATCCCCACTGTCCTCACTGCAGTCTTTCACAGTCTTTTCTTTCCACAGGAAAAAAAATAAAAATCTATTGATTACATTTTGGGCCTAAGAGATAGCACATCTCCCAAAGCATAACAAAAAGAAGCTAGCTATTTTTAGCCTGTGGAATGTTCCATATCTCTCTCAGGAAGTGTGAAGACTAAATCCCTCGATTCATCATGCATTGGTCATAAAATAGACTGTTTTAAACATGAAAAAAATTAAAAGTATGCCCTTACCACAAACTCCCACATACTGCACACACACACACACACACACACACACACACACACACACACACACACACACACACACACACACACACACACACACACACACACACACACACACACAATCTGAAGAATGATCTTTTTTGTTGTGATGGTGCTCTAATCAGGATAGAGAGAGAATGCGCTTGAGCTGTTTTTCTTTCCACTCTCCTGAAAATAATAGGGAAAGACAGATCACCTTTTAATAATGAAATGGGACCCAGCTGGTCGGAGCACCCTGTGCCAACATTAGCCTGTCTGAAGTCATCACACACTGCCCCACCATTCCCTTTCATTCCCTCTCCTCCATCCCATAGGATTTGGACTCAAACATTCGCCCTCTAACCATGTTCATCTTTTACCCATTCTACATCCACACGCTCTAACTAAGGCCATAACTAAGTACTTTCTTTTTTTCCATAACTAAGGTCATATTTTACATTATGTGTTTGGTGGTAAATGACCACATGGCAAAGAGTTGGGTAAGATGGACTCCTCGACTGTTGCTTGGTAAACATGGGGACACTGTGGAGGCGATGCCTTTGATTCTGTCCTTTGATCGGTTTATAAGAGCAGATACAATCTCATGAATACGCCACTAGAAGGACAACGAGTGTCTTGAATGCATAACTTGTCTCGCTTGTCAGCTTCCTCTCCTGACCAGTAAATGCTCCTCTTTCACACATAGCTCCTCCCTCTTCCCCCCCTCCTCTCTCTCTCTCTCTCTCTCTCTCTCTCTCTCTCTCTCTCTCTCTCTCTCTCTCTGTCTTACCCTCTGTGGGCCCTGTCACTGACAAATTTTCGTTGCCATGTCACTGTCTTTCAGGAGAGGGGAAAAAAGTCAAGGGAGCGACAGAATGAGATAAATAAATAAATAAATAAATAAATAAATAAAAGGGAGAGAGTAAGAGAGAGAGAGTGAGAGAGAGAGAGAGAGAGAGAGAGAGAGAGAGAGAGAGAGAGAGAGAGAGGGGGGAGCAGTCGCCCTTGCTGGCTGGCACACTCTGGCTGATGCTGACATTGCTGTTCACCTTTCTCGGTCTGCGCGTGGCGCTGGGTCAACGGAGTAATCACTAAACACCGACACAACCGCTTCGCCAGCCATAAAGAGGAGGCCATTTCTGCACCGCTTCACGCCAGGCAAGTTTTTTTTTTTTTTTTTTTTTTTTACAGAATAACGCATTCAAAGGAGGCGCAGGAAGTGAGATGCAGCTGTGATGTCATTGATGCCTGCCCTCGAGCCAACGCACCCCCGCCCTCCCTCTTTCTCTCCTCTCTTCTCTTTCTCTCTGTCACCCCTTTCCCTCATCTCTCTGTCTGTCTGTGCCACCCTCTCTCTCAATCCTACCATCCCCCTCGCTCCCCCCAGCTCTCTCACTCTCTCTCTCTCTCTCTCTCTCTCTCTCTCTCTCTCTCTCTCTCTCTCTCTCTCTCTCTCTCTCGAGGTGACACTGTCAGTCTCTACGACAGCCTCCTGGGTAGACTCAATAATGAATTACATCTCGCAGCGCGGCGGGGACCGGGAGCACTGCAAAGCAAATGTATCTCATTACTCTTCCACCTGTGATCTCTTCCAGGCTGCTGAGTATGGGTTTGTTAGGAGAGGAAGAAGAAAAAGGGTGCAATGAGTGAGAAAAGGAAGAAAAGAGAAGAACAGGCGGAAAACCAAGAATCACAGACATAGGGTGCAGAGGCAAGAATAATTTACAATGAAGGCACTAACCCCCCCACCACCCTCTCTCTCTCTCTCTCTCTCTCTCTCTCTCTCTCTCTCTCTCTCTCTCTCTCTCTCTCTCTCTCCGGGCCTGTCTTTCTCTTTTCCTTGCAGTCGGTTTAGGCTAATCTCTTGCCATGGGTTTGCTAAAGACACAGTTTGAAGGATGTGAGAGATGTGTGATGGAGCAAAACCTCTAAGATGCTGACGTTTGTCTGTCTGTCTTTTTGTATCCACCCCCCCCCCCCCCCCACACACACACACACACACACAGACACAAACACACAGACACAAACACACAGACACACAAACACACACACACACGAACCACACACACATAAACAGACACAAACAGACACACATGCGCACACACACACACACACACACACCACACACACATACACAGACACAAACAGACACGCATGCGCACACACACACACACACACACACCCACACACACACACACACACACACACACACAAAGACTTGTTCCAGATGAGGAGGCAAGGCCTCAGAGGCAGCTCCTTGTCAAATCTACTCTACATTTAGTCACGCTGTCATTCTTAGATTACTTCTGTACAATCTCATTGAAATTTTATACAGTCAAACACAAAACGAAAACCTTGCAGTAACAGGAAAAAGAGTTTTTCCCCTTACCCCCCCCCATCCCCCCTCCTCACACCCCACCATCCGCCACCTTCCCCCTCACCACCTGCTTTCAAGGTTTTGCTGGCAAGGTTGGCATGACTTGGCATGCCCCGATAGTGTCACTGGCAAAGAGAGGGGGGTCTTGGTGATGACTTACCTGCAGTCAGTTGGCCACAAATGGGTTTCTGTCAGTCCTCTTTGATTGAGGTCCCCACGCTCCCCGCGGCTGACGTGACAAGGCCTTGTTTCCAGATGTCAGCACTGCCACCGCCGCTTCCGTTCCTTCTCCCCCTCACTCGGGCGCTGTGAAACTCCCCGTCTATCTGCTGGGCCACTGCCGACTCCACAAGCCTCTGCTGCTTCCTTTTTGTGCGTGCAGTGAAATATGTCTCAATCACACTGGCAGACGTTGATGAAAAGCTGAATATGCACTTATAACATCAAGACATAGACAGAGTCATGTAAATTGAGGGGTGTCTTATTGTAGCAGACATTTCCATTACGTGTGGTGTTTTTGGATGTCTCGCTCTGTTCTTATTTTTCTCATAAAATATTGTGTAGCCTATAGCCATATGAAATGCTCGATTCTATGCGGCAGATTATTCAGAGGTATCTGTGAGGTCCACGCTAACCTCAATGTCATGGTCAATTCACTGTAATAAATTCTGAATGGGGCTGAAAAGCAGATTAGCATTTGTGAGAGCAGCTTGGAAACCAAGGGTCTTGCAACCTATGACATGTCGGTTGAGTGTGCAAGGTCATTGTATATGACACTGCAGAGAAAATTAGAGTCCTATAAGCCATTCCATAATTGGTTCAATCAGGATTTTAGTGAGATTGGTGAAACATAAAATTATCATATAGAA
Organism: Sardinella longiceps; assembly: GCA_027497455.2. Classification (NCBI taxonomy): domain Eukaryota; kingdom Metazoa; phylum Chordata; class Actinopteri; order Clupeiformes; family Clupeidae; genus Sardinella; species Sardinella longiceps. The sequence goes on from JAODXP020000031.1 coordinate 17,159,928, forward strand.
GGTTAAGCAATAAATTATAACATTATACAGAAATTATGATGTTTATGTGGCCTCTTAGCAAAGAATCGAGGTTGCAGTAGAATTTCCTCTTTCTTTGTGAGACAGTGTGCATGTGTGCATGTGTGTGTGTGTGTGTGAGTGAGTGAGAGAGATTGAGGGAATGTGACTTCAATGTTGGCCATGGACTATAGCAACAACTATAGCATTCATTTGAAATTATTTGTGTGTGGTTAAGACAGTCAATATTTTGGAGAACTTTTAATACAGTATTCGTAAACAGAATGTAATGAGTGTAAAACTCTTTTCACAGTGAAAATATAACCTTAAACCTCAACATCTCCTACCAGAGAGTTCCAGAGCCGTCAGTGTTAAACTGGAAAAATGCCTAAACAGGCTAAAAATAAAAATAAAATATTCACATTATCAGTCTCCTCTTGGGTACTGGCTGCCTTCTAGTTGGTAGAGAATATGGGAAAGGTTACCCCCTCCTGTGGTGGAGAGAGCATCAAAACACAGATGAAAGAGTGTAAGATTCCAGCACATTCCAAACATTCAGGAAAGCTTGAAGGTCAATTAAAATGGTCAATTTGGTGACCAGACTGCATTTTAAGAAATGTGCAGTTTGGTTTGTTTCTCAATCCTGAGTGAGGTGGTCAAATACATATATTTGGTCAAACCAATGGGCATACGTACATGGACAGCAGCTTTTGAATAATAATATACTGTATATGACAATATTGTAATTATGGTTGTTCTCTATCATCTCGAGACCATCTCTCCACTCCATTACATATTCCACAGGGAAAGACCCCACACCTGCTAAAGACCGTGGATAGGCTTTAAGACACACCGGCTCGCCCGGCCACGCCTACACCTGAAACTATAAAACACCTGTGTTGGCGTGTAATCACTGATTGTTTGATCGGAACAGGTCTCCGAGCGGCCTGAGGACTGGAGAGATGGTCTCTTCACTCAGAGAACCAGGGTTACAACATAACCCAACATTTACAAAAGTTGCTAATTGAATATTGAATATTTCACATGCAATGACGCATATTCTAATTACTGGCAGATTTTTCAAAAAGTTCAGAAAAAATCTTTAAGAAAAAATCTAGCTCTAAAATACAGCACAAAAATGTGACTATGGAATAATAAGTATGGGATAACATTCTGTGAGGCGGTCATTATTGTGGAATATCTCCCATAAGAATCCAGACAGAAACACATGCTAATGCGGTAGAATGGAGCATTCTACAGCATTAAGAGCCGTGTAATAACTATATTTTAATTTCAATATCCCAAAGACAATAGGATGCTCTGCTTTTACCCTCTCTGGAACTTTTGCAATTGTACTACCACTGTTCAAATCTCCTATTGTGATGCACTATTTAGGAAGTGCATTATTTTCCACATTTCAACAGCACAATTTTTGGAATGTATTACACTGGTGTACTGGTGGCCCACTTGTGAAGCATCAAGTTAACACAGGGCTACAATTTCTAACCCAGGATGTAAAGGCTCCTCTGCGAATCCACCTTGAACGTGTACTAGACTATTCAACATTAAAGCACTGCAGAGTTGTTCGTTATCCCTTACATGATCTTATTCAATCAAAATATTTTGTTTATATGGCAGCGACATGGCATCATATTGAGAACCTGGTCTTAATCAGGTTAATCAGACCAATGTAGAAGAAACACATTCGTTGTCTTTCTTTAGCCTTTCTCTAGCCTTTTTCCATTTTAATAATCAGATGTACAGCATGAGCAGCCTGTGATAGGCTATTGAGAAACCAACACCCACCCCCCACCCTCCTTTTTTCCCTTACTCCTATAGATTTTTTTTTAAAAATATACAGTATATCTGCACTCAGCCTTGTTTTATGCATACATGGATATGTCTGGCTCCTGTAACAACTATGGCAAAAGCACCTGTTGAATAAAAAAAAAAAAATCAATCATTCAAATTCATAAGCTGTGTAACTTCACAACAAGGTGTCACAATGAATATACTATCTAGAAATGCTTACAAAAAGATGGGGAGCTCAGTGATGTCACTGCATGTGTTCCCATTGGTTAATTAATATCACACCTGCTCATGCCTGCCTGGCTCCCAGATCTACAGTTTGTATTAGGGCTTATCGCTCAGGGGTGGCTCTCTAGACACCGTCACTGCTAATGTAAATCCAGGGTCCATAGAAACACACACACACACAAAACATATCTCTAATTAGTCTAAAACAGTTGGAAGTTGGACGTATATATCTCTTTGATGGTTCTAAAACAGTTGGAGAGTCAACTACAGGTAATCCATGGAACACCATCGATGAAGTATTTACACTGAATGTATAGAGCAAAAGAAACAGGTTATGGCCAAGTATGAGGGGAGAACAACGGTCTCATTCATACTCTCTACACTACTCTCACACATCCGTTACTGTATATGCACAGAACCTGCAGAATCCAACATATCACACAGCAGGGGAATTCACACAACCTTTTTCCTTCCACTTCCCTTAACACACACACACACACACACACACACACACACACACACACACACACACACACACACACACACACACACACACACACACTTCGTGTAGCCCTATAAGGGATTAATATGAAGAGAAATTTGCTGGTATATTCCCACACTAATTCCATAAGCTGCTTTACAGTTCACATTTTCTGGCTGTTTTTCTCCACCAGGGTTTTGTAATCCATCCCATGCTACCCTGCCACATTACTTTGGGTCTACTGACTGTTTCGAGGATTCACACACACACACACACACACACACACACACACACACACACACACACACACACACACACATACACACAAACACACACACAAAAACATTCAAACTTTTTTTTTTTTTTCCTTTTCAAGTCATGGAAGAGAAAGCTTTCATTGTATTAAATGGATGGGCAGTGCTGTTGTCTAAGGCACAATGCTTACACGACCTTGAAACATTTCATAACATCAAGATTTTCTACAGTCTCCTGGTGCTCCACTGGAATGTGGAAAACAACATGACAAGCAGAGAATACAAATATGTTCATCTTTTCTTATATCCGCTAACGTCCAATACAATACTCTAGCATGACTTTAGAGATTGCTAATGAGAGTAGAATAGCTATAGATGATGCAATTGCCATATAAAGTAATAATCAGCTCTGTGATATACATAATCAGTGCCTTCATGTGGCTTGTGTTGAGATCCCCAATTCTCTGCTATTCAACATGAGAGTTGTTGCTTCAGGTTGAAGCACCTTTTGATGTGTAGAAAGCAGTGTCTCCAGAGAAGCTGTGCATTATAAGGAGCATACCTGCCCATCGCCTTTAAAACATTTCTCCAGCACCAGGAGGATAATCTAAATTCCTCTTAATTATCCCACCTGAGGTAATATTCATTAAAAATGTTAAAGCAAGGTAAAACTCAGGGATACAGTCCCCTGGCATGGAAGAACCCTCAAGACTTCGTGGGATTAAAAAAATATCCTATTTTATCCTTATTTTTCCTCTCCACGCTCAGTGCTAGCTTGCTGTATCACTTGTGTAGGGCCTGGCTATTGTCAGTGCACTATATATGAGGTGGTAAATAAAACATTACAGTAAGTTATAAATTCTTGATTTGGCCAGAGCAAATATCTGATGTTTGTTGCATAATGTGGTAAACCTGATTGAGACTGCTGTGAAAGGCCAAAAGTTCCTGCAATACGCATTTCAGAATAGTATCTCTAGGACTCTAGGGTCTGTCAGCTGTGTCTTCGGGTCCTGACTCCAATACACTGTGAAATGTAAAACTTAGGATCTTTTAGAGCAGGCAAACATATAACAAGATATCCTGTCAGACTAGCATTGCCTTAAGCCTATTTTAATATACATGCACTATGCATTGTTAACAATACTGCCTTGGGGTGAAAAGTGCCTACAAGAAAATTAAGGTTTAGGAGCACAGTGTCAGTCAGTTTACATGACTTTGCATACAAAAAGGAGTGATAATTAAAAGCTGTTTATCTATAGTTGAGGTTATATATTTTACCTGGATAATTGGAATTGGACTGGAAATAGTAAAGGACAGTTACTGTTGAAGGAGCAGCGGATTGAAAATCACAATAATTAATTTATCCATCTTATCAGCTGCATAGCTGGTGCTGTTTAGGCAGCCGGAGGCTAAGGAGACTGACTGCATAGCATGGACATGATTGTTAGCAAGAGATAATATCATAATGTACTTCTAGCAAGTCAATTGTCTAAAAAACAGGGATGTCATATACCACAACAGCAGGGTAATTTCCTAATGTTCAGCTTTGTCTGGGTACTTTATACCCAGGTCAGGCCAGCGCCACCGCCACCGCACCGTACCATACCATTCAGCATTGCACTTTGCTCTAGTTCTATGTCAGAGTAATCTGCGTAGACTTTGGTTTCCTCAATCAGCAAAACAGATATTGAAGAGAAAACCAAAAGATTCCAAGTTCAAACAAAGTGCATACCCACCACAAAGCGAACGTAAGCCTATCGAGAGTGTCCAGCCTTTTGCACAATGTGAAGCAAAATCAAAGAGTCTGCTCCTCCAGGCTAGGCACTTTATTGGTGTGAGCCAAAACGCAAGTGGATATAATATTCTGTAGACATAAGTATAGCTTAGACACCAAAGTAGAATAACAATTGACTGCTTACTCTATAGGAAGAGGTGTAACTTTTCTGCTCCTCTTAATTTATGATGAAGTATGATGTTATAGTTTACTGTATTATGAAGTGGTGTGTAGAGTACAAAAAATATATCTGACTAATTAGTGTTTATAATTGCACTCGTTTAATTTTTAATTTTAGCCAACCAACTATGACCGCTGCATAGGTACTGCTCGAGTTCCATTTATTTATCTATTTTTCTCAGGCATTTTGAAACTTGGGCTTGTAGATCCATTTTAGTTATATATGCAGGGACAATCGGTATTCGGCCACCTAAGGGTAAAGAGCTCATAACATTGTTGATTTTACGTCTATCGCCTGGTTAACATTCACGTCAATTTCTCCATGCTGTTAGCTCTAATTTGACACCTCATTTTGCCGTGAACACCGAAAATAAAGGTGCATATTTAATAAAACAAAACTCCATGTAATTTTTGTAATGCTAATAATTCCAGACAGTATTCGGCCGGGTACGGAGAAAATCATTGTTAACGACACTGCTCAGTAAGTAAAGACAAGTAGCAAGTCTGATTCAGCACAAACTTGACAAAAGTCAACCAAATCGACAGCAGTGGGAGATTTTGAGCCAATTTTGAAGTCATTTTCCATACAAAATTAAACTTGTTAACATGTTAGCAAGAGTGTCATAGCACAATGTCTAATAAATGTGTCTGAAGCTAATATTTTATCATTTTGGCTAAAACCAACTGGCAAAGCTTAACCAAATGTCAAAACACAAACAATCATTGTCTTAAAACTTGCTAACTACCCCCCTCGTTTTGAAAAACGGGGGTGGCCGAATACCGTATCTGGCCGAATACCGGTTGTCTAATGATAATAGGACCCTATTTTCACAGTGATACGCACAATCTGCAAGTTGTTTGACCTGTGTAGATATATCATAGGCCTAATAATTATTTTAATTTCAGCAAAAACTATTATTATTATTATTATTATTATTATTATTACTATTAGCCTAGTAGTAGTAGTAGTAGTAGTAGCAGAGAGGATTCAAGCGGAGCAGTATTCCATGATCTTTGGTAGTAGTGTTGCTGTAGTAGTAATAGTAGCAGTTACAGCAGCAGTAGTGAAAAACCTCTCTTATGAATTATGATGAACCTGACACACTTTTTGTCCCCCCCACATACAAAGTTCAGACCTTTAAATGAATAATACATAAATGAATGAATTTGAACAAAGACTGACACTAGCATTGTGATTGAATCCAAAATGTAAAATAATATGACCCTTTTCTACACATATCAGTTTATTCCATTCGGTTTATTCCACACAATCTAATTCTAGGGCTATTCAATTTGGATGTATGCTGGGCTTTTAGCAGCAAACCTTTTAGAAAACCTTTGTTACAATAAGCTGACCGTCAATGTCAGAATTCACTGGAATAACATTAATAATTTGAAGGCTGAAAAAGAGAGGAGGAGGATGATTACTTAATTTGACATAGCAAGTCTGAGTTTAGATCACTCAGAAAACAGACTACTACCATCATTTACGAGAAGCGCTTGACTTTCGCCTTGACTTGAACAAAATAGCACTGAGCAAAACTGACACTCTGCTACAGTGCCACACTGTCTCTGATTGAACCAATACCAACTGCCAACATATTACTTATGAAATCTATTGTAGTTGCTCAGTGTTTCGACAATGTTGCATCATAATACTCCTGATAGATGCACTGCCAGATATGGATCAAAATAGACCAAGATTTCAAGTCTTTCTCTTTTTTCCCCTAATTTCAGAGGAGTGGGGTTTTACTTTGAAATGAGCCACAGCTTCAGTGCCTCTTTCCAGCGCTTTAAACTTGCTGGAGTTTGCTATAGGCAGAGAGCTCTTCATGACACCATTTACCAGCCCGCTTGGCACAAGTGTCAAAGTTGACTTTAGGAAGGACCAGATTGATTGGTTATAGCCAGCTACCTTGTCTGGACAATCCAAATCCAAAGTGTCTCTTTTTATGCTCCCAGAGATGATGATGACGATGATAATACTGATGATGATGATGATGATTATTATAGTGCATGCAAAGCAATGCACTATATTGTTATTCGGTGGCTTCTTATTATTATTATAGTGCATGCAAAGCAATGCACTATATTGTTATTCGGAGACTTCTTCTTATTTTTATTCCACTTACCACTTTTGTGCGATTAATTCAGCTTAAACTATGCAACTTTGCAACTTCATTCAACTACCGTTGCGTAGGTCTACTTTTGGTGACTTGAGCTAAATCGAAACTTTTTTTCTATCGTTTACGGTTTTTGCGTTATCGCCGATAAACGATCGTCAAACTTCCCATTGAAATGAATGGTGGAACTTTCAGCATTCTATTTCCCATTGTTGTAACCTTAGCCACTGTAGTGTAAACATTCCACTGGTCCTGCTGGCAGTCGGAACTTTAGGATCCATGAGAATTCTATGTCAAGTAGAAACTTATCAGCTGTATTAAATCAACTATTTCAACATTTTTAAGCAACTTTACAATAAGCAACTTTTTATGCAATTATCCACAATGTACACTATGACGCAGCCGAAGGCTGCGTCCAACTTTTTCAACTAATTTAACTATTTTAACAAGCAACATTCATCCAACTATCATACAATTCAACTTTAAGCAACTTTTTCCTTTGGCAACCATCATCCTATGCAACAACTTCCACATTGATGACCTGGCAACCAACATGGCAACCGCTATATCCGCCCTAGCAACGGCCTAGCAACTACCTCAAACACTCAAGCTGCGTCCCGGGAACCACCCCCACGATGATGACCAACCACTCAACTTAGCACCCAACATGATCAACATGGCAACCAGCATAGCAACCGACATGTCTGCCCTAGCAACAGCTTCCAGCATCCTTGTAATGTCCTAGGAACTACTCAAACAATGATGATCTGGCAATTAACACAGCAACCAACATGATCAACGTAGCAACGGGCATAGCAACCGCCATTTCCGCCTTAGCAACGCCCTAGCAACAACCTTAAGCAACCTTGCAACTTCTTAGAAAACATTCAGCATTGATGACGTGGCAATGAACATTGCAACCAACATGATCAACGTAGCAACCGGCATAGCAACCGCCATGTCCGCCTTAGCAACGCACTAGCAACTACCTTAAGCAACCTTGCAACTTCTTAGAAACAACTTCAGCATTAATGACGTGGCAATCAACATTGCAACCAACATGACCAATGTAGCAACCGGCATAGCAACCGCCATGTCCGCCTTAGCAACGCCCTAGCAACTACCTTAAGCAACCTTGCAACTTCTTAGAAACAACTTAAGCATTGATGACGTGGCAATCAACATTGCCACCAACATGACCAATGTAGCAACCGGCATAGCAACTGCCATGTCCGCCTTAGCAACGCCCTAGCAACTACCTTAAGCAACCTTGCAACTTCTTAGAAACAACTTCAACATTGATGGCCTAGCAACCATATCATGTTTTAGTTCTATTGTCAGACATTTTTGCACAAAACTTTTACTTTGATAAAACTTTTTTTTTTTTTACAAAACTTTTACTTTTTTAAACTTTTTGCATGCACTATGTAATTTCCATGGAATTACAAATCTAGTTATAGTGCATGCAAAGCAATGCACTATATTGTTATTCGGAGACTTCTTCTTATTTTTATTCCACTTACCGCTTTTGTGCGATTAATTCAGCTTAAACTATGCAACTTTGCAACTTCATTCAACTACCGTTGCGTAGGTCTACATTTGGTGACTTGAGCTAAATCGAAACTTTTTTTCTATCGTTTACGATTTTTGCGTTATCGGCGATAAACGAGCGTCAAAAGTCCCATTGAAATGAATGGTGGAACTTTCAGCATTCTATTTCCCATTGTTGTAACCTTAGCCACTGTAGTGTAAACATTCCACTGGTCCTGCTGGCAGTCGGAACTTTAGGATTCATGAGAATTCTATGTCAACTAGAAACTATTATCAGCTGTATTAAATCAACTATTTCAACATTTTTAAGCAACTTTACAATAAGCAACTTTTTATGTACTTGTCCATAACGTACAGGTTGATGCAGCCGAAGGCTGCGTCCAACTTTTTCAACTAATTTAACTATTTAAACAAGCAACATTCATCCAACTATCATACAATTCAACTTTAAGCAACTTTTTCCTTTGGCAACCATCATCCTATGCAACAACTTCCACATTGATGACCTGGCAACCAACATGGCAACCGTTATATCCGCCCTAGCAACGGCCTAGCAACTACCATAAACACTTATGCTACGTCCCGGGAACCACCCCCACGATGATGACCAACCACTCAACTTAGCACCCAACATGATCAACATGGCAACCAGCATAGCAACCGACATGTCCGCCCTAGCAACTGCCTAGCAACAGCTTCCAGCATCCTTGTAATGTCCTAGGAACTACTCCAACAATGATGATCTGGCAATGAACACAGCAACCAACATGATCAACGTAGCAACCAGCATAGCAACCTATGTGTCCGCCCTAGCAACGGCCTAGCAACAGCTTCCAGCACCCTTACGACGTCTTAGGAACCACTCCAACAATGATGATCTTGCAATGAACATAGCAACCAACATGACCAATGTAGCAACCGGCATAGCAACTGCCATGTCCGCCTTAGCAACGCCCTAGCAACTACCTTAAGCAACCTTGCAACTTCTTAGAAACAACTTCAGCATTGATGACGTGGCAATCAACATTGCAACCAACATGACCAATGTAGCAACCGGCATAGCAACCGCCATGTCCGCCTTAGCAACGCCCTAGCAACTAACTTAAGCAACCTTGCAACTTCTTAGAAACAACTTCAACATTGATGACGTAGCAATCAACATTGCAACCAACATGATCAGCGAAGCAACCGCCATGTCCGCCTTAGCAACGCCCTAGCAACAACCTTAAGCAACCTTGCAACTTCTTAGAAACAACTTCAACATTGATGGCCTAGCAACCATATCATGTTTTAGTTCTATTGTCAGACATTTTTTTACAAAACTTTTACTTTGTTAAAACTTTTTTTTTTTTACAAAACTTTTACTTTTTTAAACTTTTTGCATGCACTATGTAATTTCCATGGAATTACAAATCTAGTTATTATTATTATTATTATTCCACTTACCAAAAACGGTGCAACTAATTGATCAGCAACTATGCAACTTAGCAACTTCATTCAACTACCGTTGCGTAGGTCTACATTTGGTGACTTGAGCTAAATCGAAACTTTTTTTCTATCGTTTACGGTTTTTGCGTTATCGGCGATAAACGAGCGTCAAAAGTCCCATTGAAATGAATGGTGGAACTTTCAGCATTCTATTTCCCATTGTTGTAACCTTAGCCACTGTAGTGTAAACATTCCACTGCTCCTGCTGGCAGTCGGAACTTTAGGATCCATGAGAATTCTATGTCAACTAGAAACTATTATCAGCTGTATTAAATCAACTATTTCAACATTTTTAAGCAACTTTACAGTATGCAACTTTTTATGTACTTATCCACAATGTACAGGGTGACGCAGCCGAAGGCTGCGTCCAACTTTTTCAACTAATTTAACTATTTTAACAAGCAACATTCATCCAACTATCATACAATTCAACTTTAAGCAACTTTTTCCTTTGCCAACTGTAAATGCAACCATCATCCTATGCAACAACTTCCACATTGATGACCTGGTAACCAACATGGCAACCGTTATATCCGCCCTAGCAACGGCCTAGCAACTACCTTAAACACTTATGCTACGTCCCGGGAACCACCCCCACGATGATGACCAACCACTCAACTTAGCACCCAACATGATCAACATGGCAACCAGCATAGCAACCAACATGTCCGCCATAGCAACGCCCTAGCAACAACCTTAAGCAACCTTGCAACTTCTTAGAAACAACTTCAGCATTGATGACGTGGCAATCAACATTGCAACCAACATGACCAATGTAGCAACCGGCATAGCAACCGCCATGTCCGCCTTAGCAACGCCCTAGCAACTACCTTAAGCAACCTTGCAACTTCTTAGAAACAACTTCAGCATTCATGACGTGGCAATCAACATTGCCACCAACATGACCAATGTAGCAACCGGCATAGCAACCGCCATGTCCGCCTTAGCAACGCCCTAGCAACTACCTTAAGCAACCTTGCAACTTCTTAGAAACAACTTCAGCATTGATGACGTGGCAATCAACATTGCAACCAACATGACCAATGTAGTAACCGGCATAGCAACCGCCATGTCCGCCTTAGCAACGCCCTAGCAACTACCTTAAGCAACCTTGCAACTTCTTAGAAACAACTTCAGCATTGATGACGTGGCAATCAACATTGCAACCAACATGACCAATGTAGTAACCGGCATAGCAACCGTTATGTCCGCCTTAGCAACGCCCTAGCAACTACCTTAAGCAACCTTGCAACTTATTAGAAACAACTTCAGCATTGATGATGTGGCAATCAACATTGCAACCAACATGACCAATGTAGCAACCGGCATAGCAACCGCCATGTCCGCCTTAGCAACGCCCTAGCAACTAACTTAAGCAACCTTGCAACTTCCTAGAAACAACTTCAACATTGATGACGTGGCAATCAACATTGCAACCAACATGACCAATGTAGCAACCGGCATAGCAACCGCCATGTCCGCCTTAGCAACGCCCTAGCAACTAACTTAAGCAACCTTGCAACTTCTTAGAAACAACTTCAACATTGATGACGTGGCAATCAACATTGCAACCAACATGATCAGCGAAGCAACTGCCATGTCCGCCTTAGCAACGCCCTAGCAACAACCTTAAGCAACCTTGCAACTTCTTAGAAACAACTTCAACATTGATGGCCTAGCAACCATATCATGTTTTAGTTCAGACATTTTTGCACAAAACTTTTATTTAGATAAAACTTTTTTTTTCCAAAACTTTTACTTTTTTAAACTTTTTGCATGCACTATGTAATTTCCATGGAATTACAAATCTAGTTATTATTATTATTCCACTTACCAAAAACTGTGCAACTTATTGATCAGCAACTATGCAACTTAGCAACTTCATTCAACTACCGTTGCGTAGGTCTACATTTGGTGACTTGAGCTAAATCGAAACTTTTTTTCTATCGTTTACGGTTTTTGCGTTATCGGCGATAAACGAGCGTCAAAAGTCCCATTGAAATGAATGGTGGAACTTTCAGCATTCTATTTCCCATTGTTGTAACCTTAGCCACTGTAGTGTAAACATTCCACTGGTCCTGCTGGCAGTCGGAACTTTAGGATCCATGAGAATTCTATGTCAACTAGAAACTATTATCAGCTGTATTAAATCAACTATTTCAACATTTTTAAGCAACTTTACAGTAAGCAACTTTTTATGTACTTATCCACAATGTACACTATGACGCAGCCGAAGGCTGCGTCCAACTTTTTCAACTAATTTAACTATTTTAACAAGCAACATCCATCCAACTATCATACAATTCAACTTTAAGAAACTTTTTCCTTTGTCAACTTTAATTGCAACCATCATCCTATGCATCAACTTCCACATTGATGACCTGGCAACCAACATGGCAACCGCTATATCCGCCCTAGCAACGGTCTAGCAACTACCTCAAACACTCAAGCTGCGTCCTGGGAACCACCCCCACGATGATGACCAACCACTCAACTTAGCACCCAACATGATCAACATGGCAACCAGCATAGCAACCGACATGTCCGCCCTAGCAACTGCCTAGCAACAGCTTCCAGCATCCTTGTAATGTCCTAGGAACTACTCCAACAATGATGATCTGGCAATGAACACAGCAACCAACATGATCAACGTAGCAACCAGCATAGCAACCTATGTGTCCGCCCTAGCAACGGCCTAGCAACAGCTTCCAGCACCCTTGCGACATCTTAGGAACCACTCCAACAATGATGATCTTGCAATGAACATAGCAACCAACATGATAAACGTAGCAATCAGCATAGCAACCGACATGTCTGCCCTAGCAACGGCCTAGCAACAGCTTCCAGCAGCATAGTAATGTCCTGGGAACCACTCCAGCAATGATGATCTGGCAATGAACATAGCAACCAACATGACCAACGTAGCAACCGGCATAGCAACCGCCATGTCCGCCTTAGCAACGCCCTAGCAACTAACTTAAGCAACCTTGCAACTTCTTAGAAACAACTTCAGCATTGATGACGTAGCAATCAACATTGCAACCAACATGATCAGCGAAGCAACCGCCATGTCCGCCTTAGCAACGCCCTAGCAACAACCTTAAGCAACCTTGCAACTTCTTAGAAACAACTTCAGCATTGATGACGTGGCAATCAACATTGCAACCAACATGACCAATGTAGTAACCGGCATAGCAACCGCCATGTCCGCCTTAGCAACGCCCTAGCAACAACCTTAAGCAACCTTGCAACTTCTTAGAAACAACTTCAGCATTGATGACGTGGCAATGAACATTGCAACCAACATGACCAATGTAGTAACCGGCATAGCAACCGCCATGTCCGCCTTAGCAACGCCCTAGCAACAACCTTAAGCAACCTTGCAACTTCTTAGAAACAACTTCAGCATTGATGATGTGGCAATCAACATTGCAACCAACATGATCAGCGAAGCAACTGCCATGTCTGCCTTAGCAACGCCTTAAGCAACCTTGCAACTTCTTAGAAACAACGTCAACATTGATGGCCTAGCAACCATATCATGTTTTAGTTCTATTGTCAGACATTTTTGCACAAAACTTTTACTTTGATAAAACTTTTTTTTCCCCAAACTTTTACTTTTTAAACTTTTTGCATGCACTATGTAATTTCCATGGAATTACAAATCTAGTTATTATTATTAGGCTATTATTATTATTATTATTACTATTATTAATAATAGTACAGTTATTTAAGTTCCCAATGGGATGTATGAAGTTGTTACAATGGTATTTCATCACAAACCGGAAGCTCTATAAATACTTTATGTCCATCAACTGCTCAACATCAACTGCTCAAACAAAATTTCGGGCAATAGCCTACAATACTCCTTTGCAGCATTTGATGTGTATACAGCCACACATCTTTAGTATTAGCCTACTTTATCATTATTATTATTATTATAATAATAATAATAATAATAATAATAACTAGATTTGTAATTCCATGGAAATTACATAGTGCATGCAAAAAGTTTAAAAAAGTAAAAGTTTTGTAAAAAAAAGTTTTATCAAAGTAAAAGTTTTGTGCAAAAATGTCTGACAATAGAACTAAAACATGATATGGTTGCTAGGCCATCAATGTTGAAGTTGTTTCTAAGAAGTTGCAAGGTTGCTTAAGGTTGTTGCTAGGGCGTTGCTAAGGCGGACATGGCAGTTGCTATGCCATTTGCTACATTGATCA
>JAODXP020000031.1:17174133-17280817 GCA_027497455.2 Sardinella longiceps
GATTTGCAATTCCAAGGAATTACACAGTGCATGCAAACGTTTAAAAAGTACACTTAGAAAGTGATCGTAGAAAAAAAGTAGAAAAGTAGAGTAAAGAGGAAACTTGTTTAGGCAATCAAAGTTACTAGTGAAGTAGCAAAGAAAATGTTGCTACCTTGATCATGTTGTTGAATAGTTGAAAAAAAAGAAAATGGTGCTGGTTGCTGTATTGGTTGTTATGTTGATTGCAAGGGTACTTTTGGTTGTTGTTAGGCCGTTGCTAGGGCGGATATGGTGGTTACCATGCTGGTTGTTACATTGATCATGTTGGTTGCTATGTCTAGTGCTTGGTCATCAGTGTGGAAGCGGTTCCTAGGACATTGCAGGGCTTCTTGAGGTTGTTGCTAGGCTGTTGCCAGGTAAGTTATGGTGGTTGCTACGTTGATCATGTTGGTTGCAATGTTCATTGCTAGGTCATTGTGGAAGTGCTTCCTGGAAGGTGGCATTGGTGCTTAAGGTTGTTGTTCGGCAGTTGCTAGGGTGGACATGTAGGTTGCTATGCTGGTTGCTACGTTGATCATGTTGGTTGCCATGTTCATTGCTATATCATTATTGATGGAGTGGTTCTAAAGACATTGCAAGGCTGCTGGAGGCAGTTGCTAGGCTGTTGCTAGGGCGGATATGGTGGTTGCTATGCTGTTTGCCATGTTTAGCATGTTGGTTGCTATGTCAATTGCCATAGGGGTGTCTGAGGTTGTTACTAGGCCATTGCGAGGGCGGATATGTTGGTTGCTACATTGATCTTGTTGGTTGATATATTGCTAGGTCATCATGGGAGTTGTTAGCAGTGGCTATTGTTAATGTTGATGAATGGGTGATTATTGAATAGTTGAAAAAAAAAGATAGTTGATGACAGTTCGAATGAACATGGCCCGTATCAGTAGTTAAATTAGTGATAAAGGTGGACGCAGCCTTTGGCTGCGTCAAATGGTTCGTTGTTGATGATTACATAAAAAGTTGCTTTGTGTAAATTTGTTTAAAAATGTTGAAATAGGAAATAGTTGAAATAGGAAAAGATGAGGAAAAAAAGTTGCAAAAAATGTTGAATATAATACAGAGAATTGAAGAGAAAAAAAGGAAAATATGTAGGCTAGGCCTGAAAGGTTGCCAAAAAGTTGAAGAGATAATACAGAGAATTGAAGAGAAAAAGGCAAAGATGTACAGTAAAAAGTTGGCAAAAGTTGAAGGGAAATAGGCAAAAATGTAAAATGTCGATGAAAAAGTGAATAGATAATTGAAGAGAATTGAAGACAAAAAGGTGAAGACGTAAATAGTTGCCAAAAGTTGAACAGATAATACAGAGAATCAAAGAAAAAAATGGCAAAGATGAAAAAGTTGTTAAAAGTTGAATAGATGATACAGAGAATTGAAAAGAAAAAGACAGTAGAAGAGGGAAAAGGCAAAGAGGCTCAGCTCACGAGCCCTTTGCCTCAGCAAATGGATAGTGAAATAAGCTTAAATAGCCCATTAGGTTAATAGAAATGAACTGGAAAGGTTAATACAGCAGATAACAGAATGTTCGTGGAAATAGAATCCTAGAAGTTCCACTAGTCTGCTGAAAGTTCTCTGGAATGTTTACAGTAGTCAAGAAAGCAACAATAGAATGTTTACAGTAGTTAAGGTAGCAACAATAGGAAGTAGAATTCTGTTGTGGAACTCTGAAAATTCCATAATTTGTGAAAAAAAGCACTTTTTTCGCTCGTTTATCGCAGATAGTAGAAAAGGTAAAAATAGTAGAAAAGTGAAATGTCATAGCATAACAACACAAATCGAGACCTACGAGATGAAGTTTGAATGAAGTTTCTAGGTGAAACGGTTATTGAGAAAAAGCGAGCATTGAAGAATAATAATAATAACTAGATTTGCAATTCCAAGGAATTACACAGTGCATGCAAACGTTTAAAAAGTACACTTAGAAAGTGATCGTAGAAAAAAGTAGAAAAGTAGAGTAAAGAGGAAACTTGTTTAGGCAATCAAAGTTACTAGTCAAGTAGCAAAGAAAATGTTGCTACCTTGATCATGTTGTTGAATAGTTGAAAAAAAAGAAAATGGTGCTGGTTGCTGTATTGGTTGTTATGTTGATTGCAAGGGTACTTTTGGTTGTTGTTAGGCCATTGCTAGGGCGGATATGGTGGTTACTATGCTGGTTGTTACATTGATCATGTTGGTTGCTATGTCTAGTGCTTGGTCATCAGTGTGGAAGCGGTTCCTAGGACATTGCAGGGCTTCTTGAGGTTGTTGCTAGGCTGTTGCCAGGTAAGTTATGGTGGTTGCTACGTTGATCATGTTGGTTGTAATGTTCATTGCTAGGTCATTGTGGAAGTTACCTCACTCACGTCAGATCTTGCGCTACGTAACTTTCGTAAGGCACTTCCGCGCAACGATCTGATGTTGAAGCCCATCAGAGAGATTTCAAGCCATTATTCTCTAACCGGACCAATCAGGGCCGCTGGCTGCTGTAGAGGGTGTGACATAGCGAAGAAGCAACTGTTTTGAATCCAACCAATCCAACAAACGTAACGAGCGTCATCGGTTGGTTTCGATGTGGTTGGCTGCAGTGTACGTCAATTAAATTGATGGACAAGCCGTTTGCCCAGTTAGATTCAAGGATTTCTGGCTCCTGAAATAATTCGTCTATCGCTGAATATCAGATGAACGCGCGTGGCGCTACATCTGACGTGAGTGAGGTAATTGTGGAAGTGCTTCCTGGAAGGTGGCATTGGTGCTTAAGGTTGTTGTTAGGCAGTTGCTAGGGTGGACATGTAGGTTGCTATGCTGGTTGCTACGTTGATCATGTTGGTTGCCATGTTCATTGCTATATCATTATTGATGGAGTGGTTCTAAAGACATTGCAAGGCTGCTGGAGGCAGTTGCTAGGCTGTTGCTAGGGCGGATATGGTGGTTGCTATGCTGTTTGCCATGTTTAGCATGTTGGTTGCTATGTCAATTGCCATAGGGGTGTCTGAGGTTGTTACTAGGCCATTGCGAGGGCGGATATGTTGGTTGCTACATTGATCTTGTTGGTTGATATATTGCTAGGTCATCATGGGAGTTGTTTTAGCAGTGGCTATTGTTAATGTTGATGAATGGGTGATTATTGAATAGTTGAAAAAAAAAAAGATAGTTGATGACAGTTCGAATGAACATGGCCCGTATCAGTAGTTAAATTAGTGATAAAGGTGGACGCAGCCTTTGGCTGCGTCAAATGGTTCGTTGTTGATGATTACATAAAAAGTTGCTTTGTGTAAATTTGTTTAAAAATGTTGAAATAGGAAATAGTTGAAATAGGAAAAGATGAGGAAAAAAAGTTGCAAAAAATGTTGAATATAATACAGAGAATTGAAGAGAAAAAAAGGAAAATATGTAGGCTAGGCCTGAAAGGTTGCCAAAAAGTTGAAGAGATAATACAGAGAATTGAAGAGAAAAAGGCAAAGATGTACAGTAAAAAGTTGGCAAAAAGTTGAAGGGAAATAGGCAAAAATGTAAAATGTCGATTAAAAAGTGAATAGATAATTGAAGAGAATTGAAGACAAAAATGTGAAGACGTAAATAGTTGCCAAAAGTTGAACAGATAATACAGAGAATCAAAGAAAAAAATGACAAAGATGAAAAAGTTGTCAAAAGTTGAATAGATGATACAGAGAATTGAATAGAAAAAGACAGTAGAAGAGGGAAAGGCAAAGAGGCTCGCTTCGCGAGCCCTTTGCCTCAGCAAATGGAAGTGAAATAAGCTTAAATAGCCCATTAGGTTAATAGAAATGAACTGGAAAGGTTAATACAGCAGATAACAGAATGTTCGTGGAAATAGAATCCTAGAAGTTCCACTAGTCTGCTGAAAGTTCTCTGCAATGTTTACAGTAGTCAAGAAAGCAACAATAGAATGTTTACAGTAGTTAAGGTAGCAACAATAGGAAGTAGAATTCTGTTGTGGAACTCTGAAAATTCCATAATTTGTGAAAAAAAGCACTTTTTTCGCTCGTTTATCGCAGATAGTAGAAAAAGTAAAAATAGTAGAAAAGTGAAATGTCATAGCATAACAACACAAATCGAGACCTACGAGATGAAGTTTGAATGAAGTTTCTAGGTGAAACGGTTATTGAGAAAAAGCGAGCATTGAAGAATAATAATAATAAGAATAATAAAAAGAAGAAGAAGCCAACGGAGAACAGTACAGTGCATCGCTTTGCATGCACTGTAATAAAAAGAAGAAGAAGCCAACGGAGAACAGTACAGTGCATCGCTTTGCATGCACTGTAATAATAATAATAATAATATGCACCCCTTTTATCAGGCAGTGTAGGCCTCAATCAAATATCTCTCCTGTTGGACATCCCAAGAAGCATACTTAGTGTTCAGGCAGACAGAGAGTAGATACACTGGGGATGGGGCAGGAATATTTCTGGGAGTAGCAACACTGTTTCTCAGTAAATCACTAAATGGCCATGGAAATATCAAAGGGCTCTAGGTGCTTTTAATTTTCTTTGAGGTAGGCCTGGCAATAAAGTGTGGCTTAGAGTGATAAGCTCAAACTGCTGGTGCACATCAATCCAGTTAGGGAAACCATCACAAGCTTCAAATATTTCATTCTCTCACATGAAATGCTGCGTTTTTTCTCAACATGTTTTTTTTTTTTTTTTTTTTTTTTTGGGTCTCAAGCATCCAAAGCCATTTTGAGCTAAATTAATTCTTGCAGTCATCTGCTGTTTTCTTGTATTATGTTTCCTCCCTTAAGTTACAGATTACACAGTATGGCAGCCTAAATAAATATATTCCACTCACCTGCACACACACTTACCCTTTCAGCATCAATGGACTGGAACCCTTCTACTCTTTTCCTCCTTGATGTTAGAACGTGTTTGCAACTTGATTTGTCTGTATTCAATATTTGTCTAGACATGGAACATATTGCTGTGTACTTTCCTCATATAAACCCAGTTGCATCATAAATGAAGTACAAAGTCAGTGAATAATACTGCTTATTGGCAAGTCAAATTTACAAGCTTAATTCATTACCACCAAGCGTAGGTCTGATTGGGAAGACTAACACAAACATCCTTTGGTTATCAGAATGGGTTACACTGTAATTATGGATATTATTATGGTTCTTTGCTTTGTATTTATTATGTCGTCTGTCGTCTAATTCTGAAACACTAAGAATTATACCTCTTTATACAAAAGTTAGTTCTGATGACATAATTTGATTGAACAAGAGACATTCCATGAGTGCTGACATAGATATAACAGCACTGGGACTGTTCACAGCTAATAATCACTCTGCATTTTCCAGTGGGTTGACCAATGCGAACGTTCCATTCATTCAAAACGAGAGAGCAACGTAATATCACATTTGGCAGTTCTGTCCAATGCATAGGCGTAGGAACTGGGGAGGCATATAATAATCAAATAGGCTAATGAAAACAGCAACTCATCCCTCCCTTTCTCAATGTGCGCTTCTCTAGGAGTGCGCCCAGGAGTTTCTCACCTGCGCTCAGGTTTGACCCCCAATCTCGGAAGATTGACCAGCCAGGTGAAACAAACATAGGCCTAGGCTATTCCTATGAAGCAGCACAATATATACTGTTCTGATACGTTGGCACTCAAGGATTCGCTTTTAAATAGGCTGCGCAACTTCAGGCGCGGCTACCCCACGTCCATGAATAAAACAATACAATAACCCTTTGGACATACCATAATAGCCATTGCAACATACATAACATTTCTGAGTCAAGTATGTTTAAAAAATGCCCCATTCCGTTTAATTCATTTTAATTATTCAGCCCATTGTTCATAACTGCGGGAAACTCAAGGCTCAGGGACAGAAGTGGTGCGCTCACAATGTCAAAACCGACTGTAAAATGTCAGTTGGACACATAGGAAATAAGCATACAGGCTGCATTTCTTTAGAAGAAACACTGTTGGCTTCAAACATAGGATGTATTTGACATTAATAAAATACAATTAGTAGGTTACCTCCTGGTTACTATTGCAAAGTTGCGCATTAATCTCCTGTTATGTGTGCTGCAATAACTGCAATTGCTTCAATGCCAAAGTTGTCAAAGATCTAAACATTTTTAGTCTATAGGCTTGCAAGGCTATGTTATCATCATAAATTTACCTCAGCTTAGTTGTTGCTAAAAGTGTCCAATATGCCACATAGGCCCGATGAATATGTTGCAGCCCCAATGACTTTTGTGATGGGGTCAAGATGATGTATTCAAATATTGAACGTTTTCCGCATTCAATCGTGCATTTTAGGCTACATTTAGCCTATGATTTGGCCAATAGCCTTGATGAGACAATCAGCGAGTTTTGGGACCTGTGCAGCCCGTGTTGATTCTGACTGATTAAAGTATAAGTCCGGAGTAAGTTTAAGCACAGCCCTGCTGCAAGAGCCTTCTAACAGCAATATATTTAGCATGAAATGAAAAAAATTTGAACAGCATAGACCAACGCGTACGCGAAACACTTTACATTGAGTCAATGTAACCTCAGATCTTACTTTCGATTTCTAACAGTCAGGTCAGGGTCGTAGCCAGGATTTTTCAAATACAGAGGTCAAAAATGGTTTACAATGCACACTCACGGGGAAAATTTCATAGTGCACCATACAATATAAACAGGGGTCTAGGCGGTTCTCCCCCAGGAATTTTTTTAAAATTCTGATGTAATTTCCTGCATTCTAGTGCATTTCAGGTTGTTATAACAATCAATTCAATGGCTATCTAATGCCATTGAATATTTTTAGAGTGCTCCATGTTAGGTAGGCCTATAAATCTTGTGATTTTGCACCAAAAAGTTGTATTGTCACCAGCTTGAAGACCATGGTAATACTGGCAAAAGGCTAATACTCCTGTTACATAGGCCTACAGTATGTGGCATGAGGCCGATAAACCATCATCTATCTATAAATTAAATTCAACTTAATAGAAGATCATATATCAAATGACAAATCAGCATAAGAAATATAAATTAGTCGAAGTCAAATAGCCTAAGCATTAGCCACCCTAGATTTCAATAAATTTAAATATTTTGTAGGCTACAATGCAATAGGTCTACTATCTTATCATCCAACAAGTTGGCATGATAAGATAGTACAAAAAGATAGTACAAAAACAAAAAAACAATTCTGTGGGGGCTAAAAATGCATGCAAATGCAATACAGTTTTATTCATTCAAATATTGCAATCTTGCATTTTAATCTGCAAATAATTCCTCTAAATATTACCCTAACTTTAGATAATAAAACCGTTTTAAGCTCAGTTGTAATTAAACCAGACCCAATGGCTGTTTTCTGTGGGCAGGGCTGTAAGGGCTCAGTCAAAATAGCCTATGGTGTGAAATGCGTTTTTGAAAGACTGTTTGCGCTTGAAAGACTGTTTGTGCTGCAACGGACGATTAGCCTACAACTTATTATCAGTCTAATGTGGGAGATATACGTACAGGTCAGCTGTCTGCAAAGGTGCGTTTGCACAAAATACAGAAAAGTCCAATAATTCGCTTGTGCTGCGTCTATCTCCCCAAGTCCAAAACGAACTTGCGGGACAGTTGCGGAGACATATCTTCAGTTTTGTCAGTTGAGGTTAACATGTGTTAAGGCTATCTTTGTGGAGTTTACCAGCTAATTCTAGCAGATGACGCAGACACCTTGTAGTCTCCAAACAAATGCCAGCAGCGCATTTAGGCTATTTGTGACAAGTCTCGGGTTTGAGCATAAATTAATTCCAGTGATATCGCAAGAAGCGCTTATTCTATTAATAGCACACCCTCCGCGATTTCTGGACAACATTCTGTCTTGTTTTAAGAAATAGGCAGGTGCCCATTCGCGATGTTTAACATTCTTTTTTAAGACTTTAGATAGGCCTATGTGAAAAACTTTAGATTTGATTCAGGCCTTATCAAATCTTAATCAACTAGTGAAAAAAATACCGAGGTCATGACATGGTCAATGGTAGCTACGGCCCTGAGTCAGGTCCCATTGATTCAGTGTAAAGTGCCTGTTCACTTCTGTGTTCGCTTTCGGTCTGTGCTGTACCAAATTATTTTGTTCCACTCGCTAACTAGCGCATTTAGCAAGCTCTTTCAACAGGGCTATGCTTGAATTCACTCCGGTATTTTCCTTTAATGGAGTATGAGTATGGACCTTGGCGTGTGAAATGCAGACTATAACGTGGGCCACTCTCTCGGAACTTTCAAGCTGTTTGTTATCTTTCACTTTTCTTGGCAACGCAGGGTGCAGAACTAAACTAAGTACTTGGGGAGGAGGATGAATGAGCCAAAATGAAAACTTAGAAGTAATATACAATTTGGTGCCTTGAAACTGTATCAGTTGGCAACGGAACTGTTTGTAAAAACAATATCAGTTGAAGATGCTGCTGAGCTGAATATCAACACTGGTGTGATTCGGTTGTATAGGCCCAAACCACACCCGGATGATATTCAGCACAATACTTTCCCCACTCATGTGATATTGTGTAAGTAATATTCTTCAATCACTTGTTTTGATTTGAGCTTGCTCACGTAGCTTACTGCACTTATGAGTCATAACCTATGACTGACATGTTATTAATGTGATTTATCACCTAGAGGAATAGAATGGCTGGCATGATGCACACAAACAGATATGGTAAAAAAAAAAGTCTAATCACTGATCTAGATCTGTGCTCTTTTGAATGGTAATGGTGTTTTAAGTTGAAGCACAAATGTGCGTTTCGTTGACCAAAAGTAGTTGTTTACAAAAATGTTACGAGGTGGTGTTTTGAGCACACCATTTGGGATTTCACAATACCTTACACTGCAGGCCTGCTTTGTCATCCACCAATGAAACAGTTTATCCTTGACTCGACCCATTGTTCACAATGACAACTAGTCCTCTAGCTACACATTCTCGCCACACACAAACACACATACATAAACACACACATAGAGACACCAAACCCTTCAAACAAAAACAAAACAGACAAAAAATAGCAAAGGCAGGCCTTGTGAGATTACACTTGGGACTGGTCTGGTGTGCCATGTACTTTTGGCCATGGCTCTATACGCAACTTTATAAATATACAAAACAACATGATAGCATGATAAATAAGCACATTTTTGTCAATAATTGTAGATAGCCAATCAACAAAATACATTTCCAACTTTGAATGAACTGACATTTATATTCAGTGCAATCAAGACTCATGCATCAAAATATAGGTCAGCCAGTTTTATCACTCCAGTTATAAAGATTAATTTCAAGTCACACTTTAACAAGATTCTCTGCTTGGCTGCTTTTTATGTTTGTTTTGTGTGAGTGGACCTAATCAGAGCCTGGCACAAGCGAGAGCTGATACATAGGAGAGTGAATTTAACAGCTATCACTCAGCCTGTTCATTAGACACAGGCTTTTGAATGCACTGCTCCCCTTGACGTATGGCAACGATTCAAGAATTTGATACAATGCACTTTCAGAATGTATCAAATCTACTTGAATGGCACTGCTAAAGAGGGGATAGAATGAAGATGGGAAAAATCACAAAATGCAACCCGCTGAATCCGCCAGGGATTCATTAAACAAATCAGCCGTGGGGGCTCTCTGACTGCTCTGGGGCCATTGAGGGTTGATTAGTGGCAGAGCGGAGGGAGTCAACAGCCCCGGAATTTTCTGCCGAATGATGGATTAAAAAGTGTTTGCAGTCGGCAGTGTTCAGAGTTCTGCCAGGTCTGATCATGTCTGTCCCAGCACTTGCCTCATCGTGCCCCCCCCCCCAAACCCCTCCAACCAACCAACCAACCCCTACCCCGCTAGGCACCCCTACCCCCCATCCCATATGCCTCCAGCCGGTGCCAAAATGACACAACTTCGAGTGAGACAGACATTCTGTGGACTTGTCTCTGAAGGTATCTGGACAGCTAGAGGTCTTAATTTGAGTGTGTGTGTGTGTGTGTGTGTGTGTGTGTGTGTGTGTGTGTGTGTGTGTGTGTGTGTGTGTGTGTGTGTGTGTGTGCATGTGCAAATCCACAGGCATGGGGAAACCAGGCTATTTTACCATGCAAAGATATTAGCTGTGGATGGATTAGTTTTAGAAGAAAATACAATCAGGCAATAGTGCCTGTGTACCAGCACAGTTATGGGCCAGCCTCATTTGCTTCAAGCACACTGTATTCATAAACAGAGAAAGGGCAAGATCTCTGCTCAAATGCAAAAGTGTGGCTCTCGGCTGTCTACTTTCAGTCAGAATATTGATTTAACAGGCATATCTTTTCCCCAATTTCTCCAATGAATTACCATACTGCTCAATTTTAGAAACAATACTGTCACTACCACTTCTGTATTAAAGTTGGAAATGATAGGCTCCTAACTCAAATGCAGTAAAAGCTGTTACATTTAAATTCTTAAGAAAATATCTCAATGTTATTTCATTATGCTACATTTGTAATGAGATGACCTCTAACGGATTGCACAGTTCATTGTTTTCTTTTCTTAGCAATCTGATGCAGCAAATTAGTACAGCTTTATTCTGTTCCAAAACTAATATAATAATACTAAATAAGTGGCATATAAATTTAATTAACTCAATCAAAGGAATACACTGCAAAAAGATAAATCCCATAGAAATTCAGTGGCATCTGTTTGAACCTTATTTTGGTTTGTGGTTGAACCTTATTTTCTTGGAGGTTCTTTTCCCTTTTCACAATATATCAGTGTTTCAGATTGCGCAGGTGAATTGAGGAGTACATCCGAATATTTCAAGTCAAATCTCACCGCATATCATCTTAGAAAATTCACCTTGCCCCAGCAACCCTGGTTGTACTTCCATATGATACAAAAGGAATTCTTTTACACTCCTAAACAGTATGTTTCTTTTTTGAACAAGCCCAAACAGATGGGGCGCACCGACAACAACACTCTAATCAAGCAGCTGTGGGTTTGTGTACACAAGAAGTAATGCATAATCAGGAGCTTGGCACAGAGTGCCTCTCATTAATAGTAAGGTGTTCTAATTAGGATTGCACGACAGGCCTGCTTCCTTGCAATGCAACATTTGGATTCCTGTGATAAATCACATTCATGCATTTTTTTTTTTTTTTTCGCAGATGATATGCTCACCAGGTTTGACTTAGTGTGCAAGATTGTTGCGTGCATCAACTTTTTATGTTAACATCAAACAATTACCTGCAGTCCAAAGTAAAGCATTCAATTACTGTTCCTGTTATCTGCCATCTTTCATGTTGGACAGATAAGGAAATGGCATCACTGCATGTGGAAGTGCCATTAAATGCTCTGTTTGTGCAATCACAGACCTGCACATTTTTACAAGCCAAGGACTTTTATATATTGTTTTTTTTTTTTTATTTCCTCTGGCAATGCACTGTGAAAATGTGAGTTATTGGCAGTCAGCTGGGCATGCTCAGATAATGTAGCTCTGTGGCCTTCACTTAAACCTTTTCTTTCTCCATTATGTGTGTCCAGTCTTCATTACTGGCAGGCCTCAGACTCAGTGCACTGCAGCCCCCGTTTTATTAGCAGAATGGAGATGGTCTCCGGCGAAAGCTTCTCTTTTTTTCCTCCCGATTTTTAATGCATAATGATGAATTGCCCGTCCTGTGGGACTCTATAGAGTTCGTGGTCTTAAGCTCCCCCGTACAGTGCGTCAGATGTCTAATTATTGTTCCAAAGTGACATGCGTGTTCGTGGAAGTTGGGGGACGGAATACATTAATCGGTGTGGCGGACGTCGGGAGCAGGTGTCGCCTACCTTGACAATGTCATTGCCTTCGCTCCATCTGGTTGTACATCCAGCATCCATATGCATGTGGCCTCGGTGCATGGCTGCTACCAAAACAACACACTCTCTCTGTTTTTTCCCCTTTTTTAATGCTGTCACTGCTGTCCTTACCGGAGGTGGGGGCAGATGGGAGCACACACACACACACACACACACACACACACACACACACACACACACACACACACACACACACACACACACACACACACACACACACACACACACACACACACACACACACACAGAGCCACACACAATCTCACCTTGATTGTGTCCTCTCAAGAAAAGGAAGAGAAAAGTAGCCCTAAAACTGCACTGCAAAAGTGGATGGAGATGGATGAAAGCTTCTCTTAAAATGGGCAGTTTATTCATTACAGAACATTTGAGGATACAGTGAAAGACAGGATTACTGAACAACAAAATTACTGTACAATAATAGGGATTCTGTAAAATCATACAAGATGTGCAAAATGTTACAATAATTCAGTGAAAATAACTAAATCTTGCTTTCCTCTGAAAATCTATAATGTAGGTGAAATTAGAATAAGGATATATTAATATTGCGAGATTAGCAATTGCAATTAATTTGTTCCTTTCTATATTGCACACTAACAGTGAGTATGTGTGTGTGTGTGTTTGTGTGTGTGCGTGCGTCTGTGTGTGTGTTTGCGTGTGTGCGTGCGTCTCTGTGTGTGTGTGTGTGTGTGTGTGTGTGTGTGTGTGTGTGTCTGAAAGAGAGAGAGAGAGAGAGAGAGAGAGAGAGAGAGAGAGAGAGAGAGTCAGAGTCGTAGAGGTGAGGGAGGTGCCATGTCAAACAATTTTTGGCGGGTATTGTGGTTGCATCAGCCCTTTTGTGCTGTTGATTCACACTGCAAGGGTTGGACTGCTTGCCCTGGCCGCTGCAGTCATTATCTCCCAGTAACATCAGAACAACCCTAACTGTGAGAAAACTCTCTAAAAGTGTCTGTCTCTCCAACACTAATGGGGGCCTGTGACTCTCAGCTGTCCTTTCACTGTTTCATACCGAGAGCTGACAGAAATAGACAGAATGGGTAATGGCACATTATTCAGCCTTGCTTTCTTTTCACCTTGTCTGCTTGTCTGTCCATCTACCTGTCTGACTGCCACACAATTTCAAATTACTGGTCCTATTTATTCCCACATAATCTCCAAATCTCTGTCAGCCTGCATGATTATCCAAATCTGGACTGCAAAATGGTTTCACTTATTCAACACATACAATCTACTTTGTATCATGCAGTCATACCAAAGCATGTCAACATATCCATAATTTGGTGCACAAATAATGTTATCAATTCCGGTGCAATTGAATACCTCACTACATTTTCATCTACATTAGTTTATACTATTAGTTAGAAGATGATGGTCTTTCATCTGAACCATTCCTGCTACATGCTTTATCTTCCTTTTTGTCTGGAAACATCTAAATAAGCTGGTATTATTGAAAAGCCTGACCTACTGTTTGCCATGTGTTGTGTAAAAAGGTTGCACAGTTGTAAAACTGATGGCAGTGGGTTCAGAACTGCGAAATGTCAGTATAATTACTGTAAAATTGATATAATTCAAAGTTAATTTTCTTGTGAAACATTCATCAGAGCAACTAGTGATTAACACCTCTGCAAAGCTTAGTTGATTGTCCGGTTTCACAAATGCCAATGTTATCTGTAAGTTCAGAACCCTACATGCAATTTATCATAAATATGAAAAAAATTACAAAAAAAAAAAAAAAATCAATTTAGGTATGGAAGTTTTGAGTCTCTGAATCTTTCAGTGGTAGTACTGGATTGAACCAACCCTTGGATCCTCTCTCCTTAATGTTTGGTTCTTATTGGTCCAAGTGTGCTCTTTTGAACACAGGGTTACTTCATAGCTGCAGAGTACCAAAGCTGTCACCTCATTTGTCAGCCATCTGATTCGGGTCCAGCCCCGTGTTGACTTGCTCGTACACAACAAGAGCGTATCAAAGACTGTTTACACATCCAAGGTCAAGACACAAAGCTAGTAAAACGTGTTTGCACTGCCCAGGCAAATGTGAAGGCACATAGATAAGCTTGTCATGTGGGATTACCTGGGCTCGGCCAAGCAGAACAGACAAGTGCCTCCCAGGTTCATGCAAGCACCTCTGACAGAATCCACCCAAGCATACTGGCCAATTAATACACACAAGACACAGTCACCCTGGCTGATTTTAGTATGAGATTGCCAAGGTCTGTGTGTGTCTAGCGGAGCTATTTTGAACCCAACCATGTTTACCTGGTCTGTTTACTGATGGCCAGATTTAGACTGTCCTGAAGGTACTTCCTGGCTCCCATTCAATTTAAATTTAATTTAATCAGAGTACTTTTTCTTGTATGCTAGTCTTAATGACCATATAACTGTGACTATATATATATATACATATAGTTCAATTGTACTGCTACACATAAATATTAATATATTTCAACTAAACAGACAGCCTGATCATACAAATCATCACCACTGAGAATATGTTTACATATTTCTCAACATTACACACATTACCGACATCAAAGTATATCACAATGAGCAGCACAACATATTCAAATGACTTGACATGCCAGACGATGAGTCTTTGTCCTCGTGTCCACCTGGAACTGAC
This sequence comes from Sardinella longiceps, assembly GCA_027497455.2. Taxonomy (NCBI): domain Eukaryota; kingdom Metazoa; phylum Chordata; class Actinopteri; order Clupeiformes; family Clupeidae; genus Sardinella; species Sardinella longiceps. The sequence goes on from JAODXP020000031.1 coordinate 17,188,581, forward strand.
TTGCCTCAAACCATGTTTATTCATCCTGAAAGTAAACCAAAAATAATACGCTTGGACTTGACAGGGACAATATGTATTTTTTGGTTGTTATGTCCTTTTGCAGGCATGTTTTACCGGCCTGTGCCACAGACATAATAACATAGTTTTTATGCCCGTCATCCAAATGCATTGCTGTCTTGCAGGATAAACAGCGAGCCCTGTAGATCAGGCAAATAAAACAGCGGATCAAAGCATTCACTCAAAACTGGAGGACTCATTTCACGGCTTGTCATAACTTAAGCCACACAGCCGCATAGCAAGTCTTACTGACTATTGCTGCATAGCGTGCTTCAAGGTAGTAAACTTAACTATGGCATAACTTATTATGCAGCTGCTCTCAAGTTGTTGGAAAAAAAGAGCAGCATCCAACAGGTAGGGAAAAGACACTTTTTCAAATGCAGTTCCCTCACTCTGTGAATGCTTTGCCAGTATTTCCTGCACACTTTATTCACTTGACTCTAACCTGTCTGACATTGAGTGTGATGAAACAGAGTTGTTGCTGTTATTGCTTTGTTTTCCATCATCACTGACTATGTGTTGCTATTATTTCCTACCTCACTTGTTTGTCATTGTGTGTAAATGCATCAGCCGAGTGAATAAATGTGAACAATATTTTGACCTTTAGACCTCCGTTGTGTTGCCCCAAGTTTGAAAATACAAGTGTCTAGTATACTTTCAAATTACCATTCAGAGCAACCCATCACTAAAAATACAACTTTCTGCAGAGGTTTGAAAGCTCTTACAAACCCCTGCGTCAACACGCAGTGTTTGAAGCATAGCACAGTACCCCCAAAAACCTATAGTTATTGTGTTGCTATGACTTTTACTGAGGCATCTTAGTGGTATGACAAGATTGTGTCTCATAGGATGATTGTCAGAGGTAGTGAACTGTATTAGCCGAGTGGCTAGGCATTTGGAGCCAACAGTTGAGATTCATCCATTGCTATCTGGTAGTGTTGTATTGATTTTCTGTGGCCAAGCCAGGGCAGATAAAGGGCTGGATGCCTTAAATTACAGAGTAGCTGCAGAGAGAATACAAACCTCCAAAACACATAGAGCAAGGCCCGGACCCAGAGCCCCACACGGATAAACAACAGGCTGTGTGTGCAACAAGTCAGTAGAACAATACGTAACAATACCCTACAATGTTACTATAATCTAAATAGGAAATGAAGATCATGTAGGACTAATCTCTAAAAATATTCATGGATGCCTAATCATCATACCATTATCCTATACCACCACCATGCTTGACTTTTAAGGACAGCAAAACAGTTGTCTTGGCGCTTACCAGGGTGCTGTCTGCCTCTCATGCTGGACACAACCTGATCAGGTTTATCTTGGTCTCATCAAATCGCAGGTTCCACAGGGCATAGTTCTGGTGATATATGTTCTTGAACTACCTGACTTCAGCACACAAGACCAAGATCAGCTTGTTGGATCAGATGGTGTTGGCAGAGGTGGAAAGTAACTAATTACATTTACTGAAATTACTGTAAGTAGTTTTTTAGGGTAATTCGTAATTTTTAAAGTAGTTTTTCAAACAGGTAATTTTACTTTTACTTGAGTAAATTTTGAGGCAAGTATTGTACTTTGTACTTCACTACTTTTTTAAAACCTCCCTGATTACTGAGTAAAAAAAAAATCAATGTGGGGAAGAAAAAAAACATTTGGCTTGAACTGAAAGTAAATTCAAACTATTTACCGTAGCCTAGATGCTGCTGCTTCCAGTAGGCCTACTGTAAATGTTGAGAATAGCCAAGAGACCTGTGGAAGAGTTTAACCCAAAGCAAAGGAAATCCTTGGCCATATTTCACACAATAAACGTCGTCAGCCAGTGTAACCATTGCTTCAGTCCAGGTCAATTTGGGTCTAGCCAGGGTAAAGTTAACCCCGAATACCATCAATATGTAAAATCTCAACGCAAATCGGTTATCTTACTCTACTACTCTAGTGAAGTCAAAATTAACGAATCACCCCATAAGGTGAGCTGGCTGGGCTGATCCCTGTCACTAATATTTCGGTCGGTTGCTGGGTCAGAATGAGATTTAAGTTTGATACCTAGCCTACAACTCTAAGGCATGAAGAATACATTTCTTAACTAACAAACAGAAAAAATCTATGAGTTGTGATTGGCGTGTAGGCCAATGGAAGTGCTCTCTCAGTCGTGCCATCTGGCTGTGCATGACATAAGCTAAAGCTTCAGCCCCTACCCTTTGGAAATGGAGTAATTGACCAATGACCAATAAACATTCATTCATTGATAATAACAAGTTAGATTGGGTTGCTGAGCAGGTGGTTTATGAATTATTGGGGTTGCTAAATAAACCAAGCAACCCTAAAGCACTGGTTTTGATTATGATTTTTTTTTTTTACATCAAATTCTTGAAAGTAACTTGTAACTTGTAATTTCAGTAAATTTAAAATTAAGTAATTTTTACTTTTACTTGAGTAGATATTTTGATGGCTACTTTTACTTTTACTTGAGTAGAATTTAAGCAAAGTAAAGATACTTTTACTTAGTTACAATTTTTCTGTACTTTTTCCACCTCTGGGTGTTGGTGCCCAGTGTGTGTGGCGGCAACTTGGTGAGGAGCATGGTGGTAGTATTATGGTACTAGGGGTGCTTGAATACTGCTACAGTATTACTGGGGAGGGAGCTATAGAGAGTTCCCCACTTTTTCAGACATATTGCTGGCATCAAAATCACTGTAAGAGAGACGAATGTGGTTGCAGCAACATATATGATGTCCTAGGACTGCTTTCAAATAAATAGACAGAAAGTGCTCTCCTACTCTCTCATTCTCATGTAACAAAAATCAGAGTATGCATGCACTAGACTAAACAAAATACACCAGGAGTGGGGAGGCCAAACTACAAGTCAGGAAAGGTCATATGTGTATGCAAAATAAAGTCCCATGAAAACCCATCGATTGAATTGATGATGGGTTCATTGGATATCCTGAATGACTGAATTCTTGAAAATGAGTGATATTGCAATATGCATTTTTTACCTAAATACAGCTAAGTGACCCACTACTTTAGAGAAAATAAAGTTGAATTTATCAACAAGAAAACTAATAAAAGAGAAACTCAGGTTTATGCTGATCTCGGAGACTGCTGTTATCATTTAGGTGGAGCTGTTTGAGACTCAGATGATGAGGAAGTTTTATTTCTGTTTTTAACTTCCACTACGGTGATCATCACCCAATTAGTTGTGAAGCTTGGTAAGTAATCTATCATTAGCTGGCATGTGGCTTACTCACAGAGTAAAAAGGTCCTTGCGCCAGCAGGGCAGGTCAGCTATGTGATCCTCTTCCCTCCATTGGGGTCTGACACAGGCTTCAGTATGATAGTGAGGGGCTTATATGTAAATCCTGAAGATATATTTGACATCTTTTCAATAACGGACACTCTTAATCTTCCCACTGTCACATTCATTAGTAGGGAACATTTTTGAAAATTTTACTGTTGCACATTTTACAAAAATGAAAAAAAGGAATGATTTCTTCATTTATTTTTCCTTTATAAATATCAAATATTGTTACGGCAGGGTGGGGGTGGGGGATGGGAGCAAATTAAATCACATAGATCTGAAACCATGGGGCACAATTTGCCGAAAGAAATGGGTAATCAATGGTCTTTGCAAAATTGCTTTATGTGTCCTCTGTAACACATTACCCTTAGGACCTGCAGAATTGAAAGACTGAACACTAAATCTATGTGTCTCAAAGATAATCACTGCAATGTTGGGTTTAAAGAGCTCAGCATTCACATCTTGTAATTGCATCTCTTTTTTATGGCCTTGACTTATTTTATCTATTTCTTTATGTTATATATTTTAATACATTTATTTATTTTTATGTTCACTGACACATTAGGGTTCTCATTAATCCTTTCTGCTCTAGTCCTATTGTGATTGTAGATTCAAATTGATTTCCCCCATTCTTGATCAATAATAATTAGAAACAACATTTAATGAGTCCATGAACTCCCAACCTCAAAGGCAACGTAACTGGTCAACATTGTATCTTACTCTGAAGACAGCCAATGGATAGATAAATGAGGAAACAACCAAAGAAATAAACATGTCAATACAGACAGCAATAAGGTTCTCTCCTCCTATGGTGTATTTTATTATTCCACCATGCAAGGAAATTAATTTTTGTTAAAAAAATAAAAATAAAAAAGAAAGAGAAAAGAGAAAAATACTATGTTTTTCATCTTAAACTCTTTGAAATGTAAGTGAACTTACACACAACAATTAACAATATTTACATGTTGCTCTTGGCCTGCATTTATTTGTAAGGAGTAATAACTGAAATGATGCAAGCTCAGGCTTACCTTTGGGCCCAGTGGGAAATTAACATTCCTGAAGACCATCTAATTGCACCAACTCTACATTATTTTATTTATTTATTTATTTATTTAGATTGTTTTAGTACTTGGTGCTGCTGCATTTATGTGGTCTCATGGGATAATATTACAGCCTAAATTTGGAAAATGAATAAAAAATACACACAAACTGGATTGTTCATTGACATATAGGACATGGAATTGATGGACATTTACTCGGGCCGGGTAGCATTGATGACAGTATATTGCAGCTAATAAAATATTTCCCTACAGGATGAACAGGTTACCTACAGCAAAAGTGGATCTTAAATTTATGTTATGTTAATGTTATTGTTATGTTGTGACTTCAAAAAGTTTGCAACTTGAACTTGAAACTTCTTCAGAACTCCAGAGCTAATCTCCTTTTACTTTCAACAAAATTCCGTTGTGATAAGAGAACGCTCTCTTGAAGAATATAGCAATATGAATCTGAAGCATAATAATAAAACCGTCAACATCAACAACGTTCATTACACTTTTCCTGCAGTCATTATACAGAAATGACTGACTTCCAAACTTCAACATTTTGGAAAGTCTTTAATATTTATATGTAAATGTCCATCAGCTTCATGTCAATTAAAAAAGAGAGAGAAAGTAGAATAACGAGTGTGTTTTTAGGATTTCTGGTACTCAATTTGGGTTCATTTGACCCAAAGAGCTTATGAAGGAGCTAAATGTGTAAGGATAAGTTAGGATTATTTATTTTCCTCATACACCACATACCAGTCAACTCATTCAATTAACAGCTCAAAGACCTTACAATATTTCAGTTATATTTTAAGCATTGATGGCAGCTTTCTTGCCTCTATGATGCTTTCAACACTCACTTTCTTAGCGGGTGTTTCAGTTACATATGTTCACTTGAATATGTTTCTCAGAATGTGTTTCACTTTTGATGTGCATAACTTTTGTTTATTTCTCACTAGCTGCAAAAATAGTGTTAGACATACTGTAAATACTTTTTGCAGATTATTTTTGTCTCATTCATGTCTCATTCAGCTTGGAACAAACTGTACTGAGTTGATAAAAAAGGAAAGAAGTAAAAGTGGCTGATTTCTCGGTTTCACTTGTGGCTCAGGATAAAATTAATTCATCTTTCTCTGTGCCTCACTGTGTGTGGGTGGGTGTATCTGCAAAATTATTTCAAATTATAATCACTGCTGCCAAGCTGCTTCCAACAGTTCCTTCATCATCGCTCAAATCTTCATATCTCATTACTTCTCTATCACAGATATTCTTAGATGTATGGTTAACAGAGACCAGTCTCAATATTCCCTTGTTCTTAATTATTCTAGTTTGGGAGGCTGCAAATGTGCTTCCTGTTATCCACACTAGACTCCATGGGACATATTGGCTTGCTGAGCTATAGCTTCATTCCTCCATCTCTGTCAGTCATCTCTCTCTCTCTCTCTCTCTCTCTCTCTCTCTCTCTCTCTCTCTCTCTCTCTCTCTCTCTCTCTCGTATGTGTGTGTGTGTGTGTGTGTGTGTGTGTGTGTGTGTGTGTGTGTGTGTGTGTGTGTGTGTGTGTGATTGATTGCAAAATAAGAATAACTAAAATAAGTTTTTTTTTATTTAATAAATATCCATTTATCCTTAAACAACAGTAAAATGACCATTTCTCAGTGCTTTTTTTTCCTGGCAGGAATATCTCTTCCGGCCAAGCATCCCTTTGATTAATTGACGTCGCTATACAGTCCGCCATGAAATTATGACCGCTAGAAACAATCCTGCCAAATACTATGGTTCATTGATAGTGATAATACTATGTCATTCACTGGCATACTTGTCTGAGCCACAAACTGAATCCCTTAAGTCCACCAACTGTTGCACTTATGTGCCACTCTGTTGTTTGTCTGTTGTCTTTCTCATTCCCTTGGGTCCCATACCTGTTACGTGGGCTCCACAACAAAGTTTCTCGACCAGACAATATTACACATTCCACAAATCATTTTAAAACAGATTCACAACGCCTTCTTATATGTGACCAGTGGTTTTCATAACAACATCTTGACCATGAACTTGAGCATGTACTGCCTGGCCATGATACAATTATCAACATGTCCATCCAACTTCATATGAATTACACCGTTAACATTTGTGTTTTATTCTTAGTAGAATAGAGGAAAGAATGCAGATTGTGCAAACACACACACACACACACACACACACACACACACACACACACACACACACACACACACACACACACACACACACACACACAGACACAGACACACATGGTGGTGGGTGGGTTGGTAAAGGGGGTGTCAGGACCGTGGAGGTAAAGCTATTGACCTATGTGTTAACTACAAAGGATTCTATTTACTTTTGTAAAGCTTGTTGAGTTGCCCTTTGAACAACACTTCTAAGAGAAGAGAGGAGAACTGAAGACACTCGGTATTCCATTAATGATGAAATGTCAGTTTCTCAGAATAAAATCTACACAAGAGCCATCTTCAATTTAAAGTTAAAGTGTGAATCAATCTGTTGTTTGAGGTCACCAAATGTCAATATGGAGTAAATACAACACTATACAAACAGCAAATCAACAGCTAACACTAACTGAATGGGACACAAAAACCCACTTTCAATTTCATTTTCTTATGCCCCTTTCAATTATTATTAGATGTTTGTTATTTGTTCTATGCCACATCAAATTTTATGTGTTTTTTTTCTACATTAATGCTTAAGATCATGAGCTATTTCAGCAGGAGGTCATTAATGACAAAAAATGAATTCATGTTAATTCCTGATGACTCACTAGACATTCAGAGATGAAGTAATGCATGAATCATGAATTAATCATTAATGATTTCATGCATGAATTAATGATAATTCATGTACCCTTACTGCAAAGTGTTACCGACTTTTCAATCACAAATATTTATGATGAATTTTAATGTGTCCGATATTTTGGACAGACCTGTGGTTATGTCAATGGATAGGCTATATGTCAATGTGCATTAAATAAACATTGACAGATACATATACATGTACTATATTAATTATGACCATATTTTGAGATGGGCAGGCATTTGGTATTCTTGTTGATTAGCAAGAGTTTATTAAAAAAAAGCCTTCCCTTGCAATGAGCTACTGAGCCTTCACTAGACTCAGGTCCCTATTAATTATGCTTTATGCTTTTGATGCAATTGCAAATCAAACATTGCATAAATTTGATTAAACACAGGAGGTGGTGACAACCTGCTGGCTCTATCAGTGGGAATTCCAGATTTTTAATGGCGTGCTTTTGACTGTTGCTTTGGCGTGATTCATTTTTTTTTTCATTTTTTTTTTAACAAGATGACTTCAAGGATAGCTGTTGTTATGAGCCTCACAGATGGCATCATTGCATGGTGGTGGAACTGAATTTGTGTCTGTGGTCTGAACAGCCATGCTGAAAAAAGATATATTTTGTCTTCAAGTTCTTGACCCAAAACTTATCGTTGACATTATAGTTGGGTCACATGTCAGAATAGCCCCTGCCGTTTTAGAAGAAATTTCCCTGTATTTGTTCCTTTTCATGTTTGTTTTCCTCAAGGGCTGATAATTATTGAGAATGAAAAATAGCATAGCACCCTTAGCACATAAAAACTCAGTGTCATATTACATATCATCAATTCTGTTTCATTGCATCATGATTTCCTTACTGTGAATTACCTTGCATCATTAAATCGAACTCATGTCATCTTCATTTGGTCTCACATTGATGGAAAAGGTCAGTCCATTATTATTAAAATGCTATCTGTCCTGTTTCATAACCACTCTGGCCTCTGGTTCTGAGAACATGGTTTTCTGTGAGGGGAGACTTGGCCACTGCGCTTTGAGGACATCCTTTCTGTGACAGGTGCTTTGATCCACAAAGATCTATCATCTCTAACATGATTCCTTATGAGGTTTGGTGTCTCTAGCCTTATGAGGTTCGGTGTCAGACCCCTTAGACACATTCTGTGACAGAGAACAGGTCTACAGGTGTGAAGTCAAATGTAATACCAAAATTACAGTTTTGAGTTACAATACTTTGACACCTCGACATTCATTGTCTCTAAAGCAGAATCATATTTCACACCAAACATGTTTCACAGATGGGCAAAATCTTTACTGTCTTAGACTGTAACTGTCTTAAAAAATCAAATAGCTGTCCTTTTCACTTTTTACTTTAGAATTGCACTGACATTGTGAGAGGACTGCAACAATACACATTGTATGCATGTTGTTTGCTTGCTTTGTCATCGATGACACTTGAAGCTTGGCTGATTGCCAATGAGCTTAGTTGAAAATGCAGACTGTTTCACTGACATTGAATTGCACTGCAGGTCATGCACAGACTACCTCAAATTCCCCTGAAAGGCTTCATTTGTACTAGTCTCTTTAGCCCTCACTAAATAACAAAGTGGAGCCCACTTTTGGTGCGGGCAAATGAGGAGTCATAGAGCAAATGGACAGAGCACTAAACCACATGGCAGATACTTATGAGCTTCACCAGTGGAGTGCTGCCATTAAACACTCTGATGGCTGTCATTTTACATCTAATTAACAACCGCCTCGGCCAAGGCACAGCCATGGCCACTGCTGGAATATGCTGACATCTGGGTCCCATATATTGAAGGCTTGTATACATTTACTATCACAAAAAAATTAGAAAGATCTCTTGGCTGAACTTGCCACATTCGCTATCCTATAATCCTATAATTCTGCTCTGATTCTTGTTTCCTCTCTCTCTCTCTCTCTCTCTCTCTCTCTCTCTCTCTCTCTCTCTCTCTCTCTCTCTCTCTCTCTCTCTTCCCAAGCAACACCATTTGTAATTTAAGCCACATAACAAATGGACTGCTCATTTGAAAATCTCATTTTTTGCAGATTACCTTTTTAATGGAAAGGTTTAAATGGTTCCACACTGGAGCACCAGAGCACTGAATACCCCCCACCCCCCAACACACACACACACACACACACACACACACACACACACACACACACACACACACACACACACACACACACAGACAGACACTCCACACTACCACCACTAGCTCCACACCAGGCACACCACATGCTCCCTTCCAGCTCCCTATCAACCAAGCCTGAGGATTCACAAGGCCGACACATGTGTGAAACGTTAGCTATAAAGGTGAGGACTATATGGGCCAATAAAAATGTATGAATGTTCGCACTACACAGGGTCTCATTCTGAGATAGAGTTACAGTGCAGAGAGGGTGTCTGAAAAATACCAAAGAGATGCAGCGCGCTCTGTAACCGCCCGACTATTAATCACACAAGGAGGAAATGGAAACAGCTATGGGTTAGGATGACGGATGCCAAGTGCGCCAGGTTCTCTCCTCTAGGGTGTGTGTGTGTGTGTGTGTGTGTGTGTGTGTGTGTGTGGGAGGGGGGGTTAGCATAGCCTAGCCTGCAGAGTGCTTTCTGGTTCTGCGAGGGCTACATTCCTAACATTGTTTGCTGCCTTTTTGCACTGGACAAGGCAGACAGCTTTGAAGGGAGGAAAATGAAATTGATTGGGTAGTTATAGACAATTACGACGCTTGAGGTGGATGATTCAAAACAAATGATAACATGTCAGAACTGCAGGGTTGGCCTATTATCAGTGGGGTTATTTTGGCAATTACAAACCTACGATTTTTAGTCAATTTCTATGAAATCATTTTTTTGTCTTGTTCTTTGCCTGGGTTAAAGGTTGGTCCGTCGTAATCTCTTATTTGCATGGATTTGATTGAGTGCTTCTTTTGCTGGAGACCTACAATTATAAGTTTCAGGGCTCTGGCTTTTATCTGGCACGGTGCCTCAGAGGGGGTCATGTGGCACAAACACATTTCCAAATGTCACTTTAATTCAAATAGTCCTGAAAATTGCTCTCGCCGGTGTGATTCTTTTTGGGTGTTTCGAATTGGAGAGCCGAGCTGGCGAGTACTGGTCAGTTGAGGTCAACTTGAACCTTACAGATTCTCCAGAGAAAACCATAATCAATTGGCCCGCAGACCTTTGGAAAATACAGCAAGGAGTGGTGCTATAACTCTGACTGACACCAAAGAAACAGAAATAATGTTGGGAGTGTTGGCCTCGCTGCACTCTGGTTCTTTCCATCTGCAAGAGGGAGGGCTTCAAAAGCTTAAATCAATAGTTAATTATATAAAGCATAAACATAAATACAGTTGCTGCACCACTGATTGTATGTGTGTGTTTGGTGTGGGTGGGGGGGGGGTTGGTTGGTTAAATGGCTTGTATTATCACCAGTGGCAAATCTTCTGGCCTTTCACTTCTAAAAACCAAGAGAGCAAGTGACATTGAACAAAAACACACGTGTAAATTGCAGAAACATTTCTAAAGAGCAGAATGCGAAAATTGTTTCAACATACATACTTTCCCCAGTGTTGATCAATTCCGCTTTTCCATACAGTGAAAGAACTATTTCACCAAGAAGTTTGATAAAGAGCAACATAATGGCAAAGGAATGCAGCTGCTTTGATGTTGTTCATGGTCCAACAAGTCACTTGCCATCAACACGAGGCCAGCTGTGGACTTTGCAAGATAGTAACACTGAATGGCATTCTATATTTTATTTACTGTTAGGACATTGGGACATTGAGCGATGATTGTGTAGTTCATCACATTTTTAGACATTGAATATAGCATGGAATATTCTGTCTTCAAACTGGGGACATACAAAAGCGAGAGACAAATTTACAGGAATATTTTATTTAGACAAGCTTTGATGCCTTGCTGCCACTGCATGCTATATCAGAAGGCAGATGTTGCTCCATTTCAGTCAAGAAGCAAAGAGTGAAAAAATGTAAAAAAAATCAAATACCCTTAAAAAAAATCATACCCAACCCAGTTCAGTCACCTCATTGCTTTGAGTAAGTTAAGTTATGCCAATGTATGGTGTCAAGTTTAGTACAGACAACGAGAGGACTTGACTGGGTTCATTTGAATCAACAAGCATTTTTTACAGTGCTATTTGCACAGGCTTTCCTTCTCATCCCAGGGTTCAAAGTGTGTCTGAATGGTCTCAGCAGGTGAGCAGGTGACAGTTGCATACATTTTGGAGGCATGAAAATACGCACAACACTTTTGCCTGAATCAAAGGCATGGAGGCCTGACTGATGGCCATGATTCAGCCAGTTTACACCCACAGTGCAACTAAGAGAGACAGAGAGAGAGAGAGAGAGAGAGAGAGAGAGAGAGAGAGAGAGAGAGAGAGAGAGAGATCAGTTGATCAGGCGCCTACTCATCACAGATTGACACTGTGCTGTTGATGTATCTTCCACTCTGTGACATTGCCATGATGGCTCCTATGGATGGCATCATCACATGGCAACAAGCATGGCAACAGTCGCTAATTTTGAACCTCTCAGGCCATTGCATGTCCTTCTGTAATGGTCATGAATTAACATTATTGTTGTTATTAATTAATGCTAGGCCTATTATTGTTTCCAAACAAAAATGTGTTATTTATAAACATTTGAGAACAGATCAGGAAAAGAAAAAAAAAACAAAAACGGTTTACACAGTGGATTAATAGGCTATTCAGCTTCACAAGTTAATGCAAGATATTTTCAGGAGAATAAGTAAATATTTATAGAACTGATCTAGCACATTAAATACTCAAGGACTTCAGCTGCATTGTGGTATGATTCATTTTCTACTTTCCATGATATCATGGGACATTTGTCTCCCATCAGTCTTCTCGATTTACAGCTCGTACTGCTGTTAGCCATCTGGTCTTTTAGCGTACACTAGCCAGCAAATGAGGACCTCCTGTGGCTTAGCTCCTGGTGGAGGGGAGTCTTGGGGTAAAATGAACTTTTGCCAACCTAGTTTGAGGTTGCTGTTTCTGCAGGACATTTGGCCATGATGGAGATATTAATATTGAGGGTAAATACACAGCCCAGGATTTTCCAGTTTTTTTTTTTTTTTTTTTCCCTGTTTTTGTTTGCTATATTCTGGGCTCAGACATTTAGCACTTGGACAAATCATGGAAATGTAACTTAACAGAGTTACTGTAAATATCAAACGCTAAGCATGTAGGCTACTTAATTTATTTCACTGTATTATTTACACCTGTCCATCAACTTTAACCAAAGTTAATCAATCACAATCGGCATACATATACAGCATGTACTCTTTTCGTACAATGAGTCATAGTATTTTGCAACTTTTGTTTGTCAAAATATGACTAAGTATATTTTGAGTACAGATTGTTTTGCAGAGTCTAGGAAATATTATCTAAAAGCCTTACAAGTGTAGTTGGGTGAATCAAGGGAATTTAAAAGCATAATAGAAAATAAAATAAAGTAAAACAATCTAATCTTACAGTATCGAGTTGTCACACATTATTCTCCCAGAAGTCATTCAAAAATGCTTCCTAATGTCTAAGTAAATAAATAAATAAATAAATAAATAAAATCTTTTTTTCCCCTTGCCAACCCTTGTCATTTTAGATTTCAGGAAACCGTCACAGCCTGATACCAAGTTTTGGTATTAAACACTATGTGACAGCAAACCTTTCAAGGATATGTCAGAAGAAATCTCCTACAGACAAATAGGTCACATTACATTGCAGTGATGGTTCAACATCAGTACAACTGCACAATAAACTAGTAAGCCATTACAAACAAACAATATTATATTTTTGTACATATGAATAAACGTTCATCTTTACATTGTAAAAATAGCCCAATCTCTGTCTCTGTATTTCCCTCTGTGCCTGCAGCTCACATGCAGAACCCAATGGGATTACAGTAAATCTTGCAGATCATTTTTTTTCCTCTTGAATATTTGTGTATTATGAGCCATGTGCAGACACACAGAGTGATGCTTCATATGTGCACAGCATGCACCACAATGGCCTCCCATTCATCTCAGCCTCTGATTTGAAGATTCTCTCTTTCTCTTTCTGGGCAACACACTGATATGGAAGATGGTTCTGCTTCTCTGATACCATATGTGGCCTTTTTTTGTATTTCCCCACCTCTCTCTTTCATGTTGGAGGTTGAAACATGAGAGGCTTCTGACAAAGGTTCAATATTCAATGCCTTTGAAGGTGGATTTACATACTGAACAATGCACCTCGCAGTGGGAAGCACTTTTACAGTTTTCCCCCCTCATCTCTTTTCCCCAAAAATGGTGAAACCGTCAGACTGTTTCTATTTTGAAAACAGAGCCATGAATAGATCCATGAGTCATTCCATCTTTATGACATATTAGCCTGAGATCTGTCTTCTGGTGTCATAAATAATCCTGCTTTCCTGCATAATCATATTTATTACATGCCTTTTTTTTTGGGGGGGGGGGGGGGGGCAGTTACCTGCAGCACACACTGGGAGTTTGGGACACATAAGAACGAACATTGTGTCCTTGAAGCATGAAAGGAGCTCCTCCACAGGTTGCTCCAGACCATCAACAGCTGGTCGAGGTGCTTCACATTGGCCAGTCCTGTCACTGACAGGAACAGTGAAGAGAGGACAGGGAGACAACAATGAAGGATACAAGCAAAAGGACAGAGTGGGTGAAAAAAGAGCTACAGGGACAAAAAATAAGACACCAACTGCTGAGAACTGGCTTTATTGTGTCATTGTGGCAGAAGTTGCTGTCTATATTCTGTATTGCCATGGAACAGTGCAACACATAGAGTATATGTCCTTCAAACACATATATGCATAAACTAGAGAGAGTGTAGTCCTGCTTTCTTAAAGATGCTTTTGGTACTGTGGCACCATTGTGAAACATGACAGTTGCAGCATTGTAAATCATTTCATTCAAACAGTTGGAGTGCAGGATCCTTACATTACAGGCATTTGGTTTAAAAATGTAATGTGTAGTCTTGTGTTTTTTTCATCACTCTGAAGTTTCACATCATTTCATCTTGTATATCCCCTAAGAAAGAAGGGTATCTTAAGTATAATTATGATGGTGGATTTTGGAATTATTCGCTAATGCCCATCCTATGACTGAACTTGATTCAGATCAGGACAGTCACTGACACCTCCAGGCAAAACAAATCATAAAAGATTTAAAGATGGATATCATAAAATATTAGCATCATTTTAAATGTGCCTTCTGTTCCTTAGGGTAACAAGGAAATGAACTAAACCTAAAATATCATAAGTAATCAAGTGTGAACATTTCAGTGAACATATACAAATGTTTGAGAAATGCAAACACTGTGTATGATCTTATTACTTTAAATGTAAAACATGTTGGACATTGTATGTATAAATGCATAAATGAATAAATGAATATCCAGCTAGGCCTATCCAGCACCAGATCTACCAGAGTTGTGGCAATTGCTACATACATACTAACTGGAAGACCCACATACATGTAGTAAGGCGATGAGACTGGGTTGGGAAGATTTGTACTGCTATTTAGCTTCAAATGAGATTAGTCCAATTAGAATATCTAAAAGAAAGTTGTAGAAATGTTTGTACAGCAGGCTCAGTATATTTTGAGAGTCCATCCATCCAAACATAGTCATTGTTTGTGTTGTTTACTTCAAGAGTGCCTTGGATGATGGGCATACACATGCTTAATTAGGACTCAGTATAAATAGCCATGTGAAGGGAGAGAGAGAGAGAGAGAGAGAGAGAGAGAGAGAGAGAGAGAGAGAGAGAGAGAGAGAGTAATGGGTGATGTGTGTGTGTGTGTGTGTGTGGAGACGAATTCCATATTTACAAATGCATGACTCACGAGGCCACTCCCATGAGGCTACCCGTTCAACATACTATCTGACAAGGACTCAAAGAAAGGATTCAGTCAGTGGCAGCTACACTGTACTGTTGGTCGACTCATGTTGCGAGCAGAATTGTAGCATTGGGACGGGCGAACCAGACAATTGCCTTAGGCCACTAGTAGGAAGGAGACCCCTAAGGACAGCTGATAATGTTGGTCTATCACAAAATGTCTGCGATAACCATCTCAGAATCTATTATTTTGTTCAGGCACTGCCAATGATACGCAGAGCGTCTCTATCGCCCCTTCCCTGCAAGCAGATGATGTGTGCACTTTATCTTGACCAGATAGTTTAGTGATTAATCAACACAATCTACAAACACATCAATTCATCTACCAAACTCACACTCCAGTATTTATCTATTAATACTGTCAATCAGAACTCTTAAGTTATTGTAGTCATTCTATTGTTGAATTCTGATGTTTTCATTCTATCAGCATAAGAATCTAAGGAACACAGGACATGTCCAAGGACTAGAAATGCAGTAGCCTGAAAAGTCTTGAGCTCCACCAAATGGCATTGTTTATGAAATGTAGTAGTACTGGCAAGCCATCTTAACTAATAAAATGTATAGTCTGGCATCGATAGATAGACCGAATCAATCGACCAATCAAACCATCAAACCAATCAAATTCTCTATGGCTTGCTATTAGATGTACTGGCTGAGCAAATCTATTTCCCACCGCTAGTGTACGTCTAGATATCTAGGCTGTAATGTATTCATTTTAGATTTCTGTACTGTACATTCATTTTGCTGTATCTGGAATTTGCTTTGCTTGGATTAAAAACATGAGGCTTGATGTCCTCCTGTCATACTCGTTTCTACTAAGCAGGAGTCACCTAGTAGTATAAGAGCCACAAAAGGAGACTTATCGTGCATTGTATTGCATATTGATAGCATGATTCACCATTTCCCCACTTGATGTTGTGAGGCATTAATGAATGTGCTATGCACTCATCTGTCACTTAGAGTATGGCAAAAATCTTTCTTGTACACTGTCAGAGGACCGTCTTTGACAAGAACAGTCTCATGGAAACAGGGACAAGAAAAAAAAAAAGAAAAAAAAAACTTTTCAAAGAGTTTAGAAGTGTGATGCAGACAGATGTGTCCTTGAGCACATGTCTGTGAGTTTCTTTTGTCTGCCCTTGTCTCACCATGTGCTCAGAAGAGGGTCAGTCTGAGGTCTTTAAATTGCACTTCTCAAATACCCCATTTATGGTCATCCAAGCATGGACAGACACTGCAGCCAGAATGCTGTAAAAATGCTCCACAACACTTTGGCGGAGCCAAGTCCAAGTATCTCATTTGCCAGGGTGACAAATAAATAAACATAATCATCACCATCATAATGATGATACCAATGCCAATGTAAAATTAAATTGGTTAAATTAAATAAAGTGTGTAAAAATACTACAGCTTTCCCTCCTTTTTTTCTTCTTCTTGCCTATTAATCATGTCAATTATTAGACCATATACAAGCCATGATGCCCTTATTAACACCTTAACGTAACACTTTAATTAAGTCTTCTACACTGGCACACGTATTGTAGCTGATGAGCTCTTTGAAAGCACACGTGTTTCCTTTGTTGTTTAATTGTTTTAAAGCTGGCAGCTCAGATACTATTGATAAGACTCCCTTAATTGGGATTCACTGAGCTAACTTTACTTGTGCTGGGCACTTTGACTCCAACACAAAGAAGATGGTGAGATAAAAGAAAAGACACCTGGGGAATATGTCTGTTCTGATTATGAAGTTTCATTCAGCCACAGGCTTATGGATAGGCTACACATAGATAGAAGAGAGGGGAAGAAAGAGGACTATAATTATTGACAATAAATAGAATTTTTCAGATTTAAAATTCTGTGTAAAGGTATATTTGTACTTACTGGTGTTATCAGGTCAGATTTTGCAGAATATGTAGGGATGCACCAACCTGACTTTTTTCAACATTATTTTTTTGATACCTATAGTGATCTGATCCCCATTTTTTTTTTTTTTTTTTTTTTTTTTATGTCTTAAAGATGCAGCATTTTCATTGTCTAGAGAAAGGTAAAACACAAATTTTGACAAATTTTGTCACTCCAATTCAAAAATCTAATGTCATTATAATAGCATAGGGATTCAATGTCTTTACTACAAGAAAAAAAAGGATAAAAATGTGTGTGTGTGTGTGTGTGTGTGTGTGTGTGTGTGTGTGTGTGTGTCTTTGTGATTCTCAATATTCCTTGTGCACTGTACAAAAAGTGAAAAAAGTGTGTGTGGAAAACCCTTTTAGTATGCAATTGGTGCCACAAGTACATGAGTGTAACAACATAAGTGTTTCTGAGAGCAGGTGCCAAACACTGTAAAAGCAAACAAACTATCCACCAAACAGACAAAAATACAAAATCAAATATTTGAACTCCATCCAGGAGCAGACTGAACCCCCCACCCCTCCCCTTCTTTAAATGTTCACAGCAAATTTATTAATCATTTCCCAGCAGACAAAATGTTATGCCTGATGAGAGCACACCAACAACATCTGGTTGTTGTTTCTTTTTTTCAGTTGAGGTGTGTTCCACGGTTTTAATTGTATTTATTTCATAATTTATTTTCTTTTCAGGCCGTTGTGTGCTGCTAAGCATCCTGCCAACAAGAATGCACATGGAGAGAGGATGATAAGAGAAAACGAGAGAGAGAGAGAGAGAGAGAGAGAGAGAGAGAGAGAGAGAGAGAGGGGGGGGGGGTAGAACAATCACAAGACACAGAAAAGTGTTTTGGTTATTTTCTTAACTTCTGACACATAGACACACTCTCTCTCTCTCTCTCTCTCTCTCTCTCTCTCTCTCTCTCTCTCTCTCTCTCTCACACACACACACACACACACACACACACACACACTGTATGCAAGGATTTTGAGGAATCGCATTTAAACTGTGGTCTGCATTAAAGAATTTTTCAAACCAAAGGCCCTTTCATATAAAAAAATCTTTCAAAGTGAAAAAAAGCCATGTGCTCCATAACAGAACAAATAACTTGGTGATATAATACAAAAACAACCTTCGATATAAATGTGCAGCGTCCTTCACTTTCTAACTTTTCAAACAAATGTGATATTGGATGATAACAGCATTTATTGATGAATTGGCTCAGGATACGATGAATGTGGTGTGGATACAGAGGGCACTTTTTAAGACAGTGCAGTGATACAGGTGGATCTCAAGTACCTGTAGACAGAGGTGTAATGGGGATTTGTTTAGGCAATAAGCAAATAATATAATAAACTAGAAAAGAACTCGGAGAGCGCAGACCTCCGCCAAGGCAATGTGGTCACAGAATACAAAAAATATAAGCAGCGAAAGCCCGTCCTCCCTCTTGCAACCTGCCCCCCTTCCCCCAAATTCTCCCCCTTCCCCCACTTCACCCCTTTTGACACTAAATTGCAAGCATATGCATATTCCAGTGATCACCAACTGGCGGCACAAGACCCTGCACAATGGACAGATGTTATCAGGACAGGGTCCAGAGTCCATATACTGGGTGATGATACGTCAAACCGTTGCAGAGATATAATGTTTGACCACCAGGAGTGCTAGAGAGTTTAACATATTTTTTTCTACATAGTCAGGACCAGGTCGTCAGTCCATATACCAAATTTGGTTGCACTATGTCAAAGCATAGCCGAGATATAATGTTTGACCACTAGGAGTGTTAGAGAGTGTAACATACTTTTTTGTCCTGGTCAGGACCGGGTGAAGAGTCCATATACCAAGTTTGGATGTGATATGTCAAAGCATGGCCGAGATATGAGGTCACTTCCTGTTTGGCAACTTCGCCGTCAAATTTCATTGGTCGCAGAGGGCGAGCACTTGGACTTTCGAACAAAACAATGGATACATTTTGTGAGACAGGGTCCAAAGATGATGTGTACCAAGTTTCGTGTGAATCAGACAAAGTATGGGACAGCGGAAATGTTAGTTTCACTTTTGACAAAATCCACTCCAGGGGGTGTTTCTGGATCACCAATCATCACCAAAATCTAATTAGTTCTTCCTTGTCCCAATACAGACATGGTCCGAAAATCCGTGCAGTACTTTTCGAGTTATATTGTACACAGACAGACACACAGACTCACAGACACACACACGCCGGCAAAAACATAACCTCCTTGGCGGAGGTAATAATGAATGCCTAAAGGCCAAATCAGACAAAGACTTGCAAGAAGACAATTTTAGAGAGGAGTTGTGACATTGTGAATCAAACGTTGCATGTCGTTGCAAGCCGTTTCAAGCCAGCGCTAAATATTCAACATGTCAAATCACCGTTTCAGAGTTTTAGAATGTTTTCACCTCACAGCTTTTATGACGCAATGTCATTCAATCTGTCCAGCAGAGACATCAGGTCAGAGTTGTAGTCAATGGAGATGGCAAGAAGTGCGTATTACCTCTTTTTTTAAAATGGAATAATTTAGGCACCCAGTAAGGAGAACTTCTGCATCAGCTACCTGAATTTGAACCCCAGAATGCGCTGCTTTAAGTAATTGTTTTCCAAAGCTTAACCCACCAGGCCACCTGCTGTACTCCTTATGAATTTGCCTCACATCTAGATAGACTACTAGCCAAAATAATTATTTATTTTATTTGGTACCTTTGGCATATGAATTGATGGAATCTTATATTGATGATAGGTCCATGTAACCATTTTTATTAACTGACAATGTCAACATAAACGGGACTAGCACACTTCCTGTTGCGAATGCGCCCGAGTACCCTCCGAACACTTCCGAAACATCTGCAAACATGGTCGTAGGAACTATGGAGGTTCATACCAACATAGTAGTTTGGGAAACATAGTTTGGGAAACACCCATAGATGAGCTACTCCATAGTTCCCACGAACATCGTACTTTGACAGTAGAATGCTAACATTCATTGTTGTACAGGAAACGCACCCTTGTATAGTAAAGTGACATTTTTTTTAAAGGGGGGTTTAGAATTTTAGACATAGGACCTCATTTCCAAGTAAACAAGAATGATATATATCAGTGGAGTTGTTCTGGCTGCCCAGCTTGCTGGTGCAGCTAATGCAAGTCAATGGACGCTGTTAGCCAGCGCATAAACAATCCTACGCACACACAACCTAAACCCAAACCAAATAAATGATTATGCCAGACTATATGAATAAAACTATCCTCACATCGCAATGATTATGTTACAATTTGAGGGACTAGATTCTCAGCAGCAGCAGAATTATACTTTTCTCTGTTTAATTGTGTGGAGCAGAAGTAAGCCTAGCTAAGTAAAATGAGATAGATTAAAACAAACAATGTGAATCTGTCTTCATTTACATCACTGTGACAATGTCTGATAATGTCTTCGATCTCAAAAACTAACAACAAGTTACACGTCTTTCCAGATGTAGCCAACAACTACTGATAAACAGGTAATAGGCCTAACTTTTGGTAGCTACTCTAGCTACTGTAGATATTTGCCTAAGCCAACAGCTAACTTTTATTGCCGATATAAGTCATTTTATTGCTGATATAAGAGCTCAGGAGGTTTACATGCAGGTTTCTAGCCTACCTGTAGGCTAATGCCTAACAGAGACAAGTGAAGTTAGTTGGGTTCTCTTTCTGTCCTGAACATCCACTTCTCTTACTTCTTTGTCTGTGTATTCTGGCAGGTACAGTCTGGTTCATCGGATATAACAAATTCCTCGTCATTGTCTACTAAATCAGATACATCGGTATGTCCTTCGTGGCATGCAACATTGCTCTCTGCTTCAGTAGTAATGACAGCTGCAGCTACAGGTAAATAAATCTGTTGCTTTCGTAGCTAATATCAGACTGTTCATTGGCTGGCTAATGTTCAATGACTTGTGTTAGCTTAGCACCAGCAAGCTTGGCTTATCTGAGGACCTTAGAGTTCTGGGAGGGCAGTGAAAGTGTACATGCTCACTTAGTTATTGGGGAGATTGTCCATTTAAAGTTTGAAGACAATTTGAAGACAAAAATAATAATTTTGTAATCCACTCTAAATGTAACTGGTAACCATTGCAGGGATTTCACGACTGGAGAAATATGTTGTGACTTTTTAGACTTGTTAAAAGAAAAAGGGGTTAAAAAGAGTAGTAGCCTATCAAACAATCTATATTTTAGGCAAGATAGTTTAGTCAAAAGAGTTTTTTCCCCATAAGAAACACAGATCAGAGCAAGCATCAACAGGTACTGAAAGTGACAAGTAAGCACTCGGGTGGAGTTGGGATAGAGGTGGATAGCCGAGTGGAGAACTGCCATGGTAGAGTAGCTTGAAAGCAGGGCCTGATGACATTACAGCTAATGATGAAGCTAAAGGTATGCTATAAATGCTATAATTTCTTGATTCCATCTCAGAGGAGTGGGAGATTATGACTCAAAATTGATAGACGAAGTAAATCCTGAAAATGTTAAAATAATAAAAGTAAAAATAATTCCAATTGGGGCATTGATAATATATACGATGCATTTCTATATTTATTTATTCAGTAAAAAAAATAAAATAATAAAAAAAAGTCGTCAAATGCTCACTTCACCCCTGCCTGTAAAGTATAAGTGACTTTTGAATGCATTTATATATTTTTTTTTTCATTTTTCACTCTATAACATGAAATTGCTAATGAAAAACAATTATTTGGCCAATGAAGTTAGCTTAAGCTCCATTGCATTGTAACTCTTTAACAATTTGATGTGTGAGACTGAACATGTCCACTTTATTTTGAATTACATCTCTTGCATCTGTTAATATATAATCCACAATTAACTTCTTATCACAGAGTTGTTACTTTAAATGAACCAAAACCAAATATGCAAGGAAAAAGATATCTGAAAAAACACATGGATAGATGGATTCTCCATCCATGAAGATTTGTGAGTAGTAAACCAACTGACGGTGCAAAAGAACATATTTCATTTCACTACCTTTTTTGGCTGACGCCGTGCATGGTTTCTGGAGTTAAAAAAAAAAAAGAAGCTGCTCCAGCACAGCAAAATCAGGATCACATCCAATAAAGTGCAGTGGCTGAGTGGAGAGGGTCCTTGTTTCATTGCGGAGGCATCACTGGGACTATTATGCTAACAGGCCTGTATACTGGGCCACACAGTGCTGAAGAGGCTGCATTCTTAGATGGCTACAGTTTCAATTTAGGCTTCTATTCACTCTAGTGCCATAAAATTCACTGCAGACTATCTCGCATCATGACATGCGCAAGTCGTTGTCTCTCTCTCTCACTCTCTCTCAGTCATTTTCTCTCGCTCACACACATATATCGCACACATACGCACACAATATGATTTGAAAACATACAGTAGGCTAACTGTGTGTGTGTGTGTGTGTGTGTGTGTGTGTGTGTGTGTGTGCATGCAGACAAGTACAATAGAACAGAGCATGCTATGCCTGGGCCTAATGCAGAAGTTTACTGTAGTGCATCCACTGATTACTCTGTGTTAAAATAGAGAAATGAAGAAAAAAAAAAAAAAAACATGCAGAAAATGTTGACCATGTGTCGCTAAAAATAAAACAACATGTCACCTTTTGTTTTCCAGACGGTGGACAACAGCATGGGGTCCTTAAATGTCACCTACAAACACAAACAACTTTTTTTTCCTCCCCTTAGTTCATCTCAGGTGTGTTCTAACTCACGCCATATGCTTTTATCCCGTTGACCTCTGAGCAGACCACCCAACGTCACACCTCAGCCATCAGCTCAGGGGCCAAAGGGCCACCAAGGCACCGGCAACAAATGCTGAGGGCCAAAGTGGCACAGGACAGAGTGTCAGCAAACACAGTGTCTCCTTGTCACACTGTCACACACATATGCGCGCACACACACACACACACACACACACACACACACACACACACACACACACACACACACACACACACACAACCACACATAACTCCACATTGCCAGTTCAGTTCCCTAGTCCCCACGGAGCATAGAAAAATCCCAATGCTGCCCACGTCCCAGAGGAACACAGATTTGCATGATATGAGTGTGTGGTCAGCTCCCTGCAGAGATGCGTATATGTGTGGCCAGGTTTTATCATCGGTGTTAAGGTGGAGTGGCTCTAGGTTTGATGGATGGATGCCATGACAATACCACTGTATGCAGCTCCAAGTAGTGGAACCTTGCACATATCCTTTAACCAGAGTAAGTACTCACCATAAATACTCTCCCTCACACACTCACTCATACAGAGAGAGAGAGAGAGAGAGAGAGAAAGGCCAACCTTAACATTAAATACAACACTACAACACAGGCACACAGTTCTTTCTTGACAAGAAAGCATAATCGTCCTTAAAAAAATGAAGTTAAAAAATGAGGCCAAAGTAAAACCTAAAAATAAAAGTGTATTCCACAGAATACATCACATGAGAGATGAAGGAAAATCGGAACACTTTGAGAACTTTTAATAGGGTCTGCTTGAACTTCCAAATGCAAGCTACATATTCTTAGATGAAAGCATTTAGGCAGACTGGAAACAAATCTGTGTACCTTAGCGGGCTATCCAATTAATAAGAGGAAATGTGACAAATACAAGGCTGGTGTGGTATCTCAAATTCACCATTAACACAGATTACATGGGAGTGATAGGTTTACACCAGATAATTAAAGTGTAGCTACAAGCAAGAAACACTTCTAAAAGTTAATTAAAATAAAGCAAACAGTGTATTTGCGACAGCTTGAGTGAAGTTAAAGCTTTTTTTCAGCAGACTGATCAAATACTGGACATTTACTATATGCAGAGGGGGGATGGCAGTATCTGTTTGTTTGTTTGTTTGGTCATTATTTATTATTGATTTATTCATCATTCAGGTTTTTAATGTGGTTGGCCATTCAGATAGTGTACTAGTTAGCTCAACAGGATGGTTCTTCGGTCCTGTCAGGTCATCAGTCAATGAATTGTTGGAGACCTGATGTTAACTCCGGATGCCTGCTGTGTTCTTTGCATACGACCCACTGATGATCATCATCATCCTTGTCAATCAATTTTTATTTTTTCCACTCTCTAAAACTGGATATTCTTCCCAACACTATCTGTCAAACAGACATCAATAAAAGAAGGGTAAAAAAAACTCAAGGTGGCAGGGAAATTGATGGAATTGCACCAACGGGTGGTGAAAGTTTTTTATTATAGTATTTGAATGCTTTAATGTATTCATTGTGTTTGTTTCAGCTATGCCAACAATGTTCAGAATTTTAAGTGGAATATGGAGTGAATTCCTTATAAAGCAAGCAAGGTTGTGTTTTGTTCCTGCTGGTGGCTGCGGTCAATCTGCAGACTAGCAAAGACGACCACTGCATTTCAAAGACAGAAGAGCAGTTTTTCGCATCAGTCTGGTCCTACTAGTAATTGTGTAGGCTTACGGAAGAAATATTCAATTTGGCATATCTTGAAAGATTGCGTTTACCCTTGAAACATTTCATTCCAGTCTCTCTCTCTCTCTCTCTCTCTCTCTCTCTCTCTGGGCATTGACTAAAACCTTATCAAGTATAAAACACAATGATCAAAATAACCAAGTAAGTTTTCTTCTCAAGAGAGAAGGCATGAAGACGGCTTTTTACTGCCGTTAGGGCCATTGCTCTCTGTCTGGTGCACTGCCCACATCTCTCTCAAAGAGACAGAGAAGGAGAGTTCAGTTTGTGCAAGCTCCGATCCCCTTGCTAGACTGCTCTGTTTAATAGAAAAAGAGGGGGGAAAAAAACAAGGCCAAAAGTTGATGTCAGAAGCATTGGGTCAAAGGCTGCATGTGTCGTTCTCATGCTTGTCTGCCCCTCCAGCTCCGTTTCTATTCTGCCGTGCTCCTGAGATCTGGCCTGCATGCACAGGAGGCACACAAGCATGGGAGTTTGATGTGATTGGTGGGTTCAAGCTGGCCAATGAGGTTTGCAGACGTGCCAAGCCACTGGACATGAACTTCAGCCACTGGGCAATGATTTGGCCTCTTCACCAGAAGCCTTTGAGGGGGTCATCCCTCGACAACAGGCCGTCACAGTCGCAACAATACAAAGCAGGCAAGGGCTGAATGCCGCTGGTGGACTGGGAGGCAGCCTGGGTGTGCATTCCACTTGTGTGTTTCCGGTGGTATGGTCGAAATCTCCTGGTGTTTCGCTGTGAGCACTGGGCCTTTTGTCTTCCTTCTGAAAGGCACTGTGTTCTATTGTTATCTAAACTGGGCAAATGTCATTCCAGTGCTGTCTTGCATTTCAACTCACAACGATTCCACAGGGCTCAGTGTGCCAGAGGCTTGCGTATTTTATTTGTGTGGTCTCTAAGAGCTTGTAGTTGTCTTTAGTGCACACTAAATAAGCGATTGAATGTTGAATGGCCATAATCATGTCAGGAAAGAAGACAAATCTATCCCTTTGTTGTAATTGTCAATGTTATAGTGATGTGTTGGCATGACAAGCCAGACTATAACATATAATGTATAGTCTGGCTACGAAGGATAGACCGGAGCTCAAGCCTTGGGGCAAAATCAGCATTGTCTTTCAAACTGCCTCAGCGCGCAATAGAATAGCACTACCACCACTTAGGAACAAAGAAGATGACAACGGCAGTCCAAACGACCGCTGTTCTTGGCTAAGTCCCTCCAACAACTCCAACACATGCATAGAGCACTGTGATTGGTCTAACATCATCAATGGACCAATGTTAAGTCCCTATGGCTCATGGTTAGATGTAGTGGCTGAGCAAAACTGTTTGTGCCCACTAGGGTGCGTCTAGATTTCTAGGCTAGATATGCTGGTCACATTATAAATCTTACAACAATTATGTGGAAACATCTGCTTCCGTGTGACTGAAAAGACATCAAGTATGGACAATTTCAATTTCATTACAACCATATACTGTCGACAAAGTATTGGAGAATAGACATCATATAGAAAAGTTGAACGTTTTCTGGGTCTGGGCAAAGTATGTACTTATGCATTAACAGAAAAATAGGAGTAGTTTGGAGGGTCCTTAGACTTTTCATTACTATGATGAGATGTAGAGAATTGAGCTGGGACAAAGAAAGTGCAATGAAATCAATAACACTGCTAATTTCCAATCAAACTGGCTATGAGATAATTGCTACTGTTCCATGCTAAGGAAACATTCAAGGCCACATTCTAGGCCACATTCTAGGCTTCTGTTGGGCGTTGGGCAAGTGCTTCTTTTTTTCTTTTAAAGAGGCGCTAAATGCTGCTGCTTATCAGCATTGCATTTTGGTTGGCGCCAGAGATTTTAACGCAACAAGTTTAAACTTGTTGAACTCTTAAGTTACAGCTCTCATAGCCTCTGGTATATTAGTCAAATGCTGAATTGACATTTTGGATGAAGCATCATGTCAAGCACAAAGCTGAGCTTTTCAACGCTGGTCATGTTTTGTAGGCAGCTTTAGCACAGGGCAGGGTCATGCATTACCGTGAGGTACTCCATGAGAGATCAGGGGTCACAAGTCAAGGCACTGCACAGTAACTATGGACAGGAGCAGAAGACTAACATGTTAAAGTTTACATCAAAAGTTTCAAGCTGTAGACATGACCAGTGAGTTGGTTCAAAACTCTCTCTTCTCAAACACAGATGATTACTGTAGAAGCTATTTTGTTTTATACAGTAATTTCCTGCATATAAGCCGCATCGTGAAAAAAAAAAAACATATTAACACCATATTAACTGCCCCCTTGTTTTAACCTCATAGTGGAAGGAATTTCACAAAATCAATGTATAAGCCGCGGCTAATAGTCGGGAAATTACGGTATTACAATGACTGACTAGGGATTAGTGGGAATATCACAAATCCCCATTTTCTTTAAATTTACACCATATTGTAAGATGGGACCCACAAGGTAATAAATCAGAGCAGTCTTTTAACAATCATAGGCTTAATTGTTGCCTGTTAAAAGCAATTAGCTGACCTTAAACAGAAAGTGAATGAAGACAAAATATTAGTCTGACAAGTTCACAATGCAGACAACTCACAGGATTACTATATGCCAAAACATTAAGAGAGATGCAGCATGATCTGACACATTAGCATTTGCAAACACATTGCCCTCTTCATATCTCTAAGCTTGTGTGCAAATTCCCTGAGGCAAAATGATGCAGCAAACAGTGTTAGGCTACTGTTGTCAGTCAGTATCTGCTAAATGTTTGGCAAACGAAGCATATTTATTTATTTCCATTTAGATTAGAGGGGCATGCCAGTGAGACCTGCTGCACAATGACACAAATCTATGTCTGATGGTGTAGTTTTGAGATCTTTTTTAAGCAGGGTCTGCCTTGTGCTAGTCTCAGCTGTGCACTGAACTGGAAATGTAGTAATATTTGATGAGTTACGTTCTCAGCATGACAACCATGACACACATGGACCTGCATGAAAAGAATTAGACCAAAGGGTTAGCTAAGCTATATTACGCTTTTCCTGCAAGAAATGATGAGAAGGAGAAGATTTGTGTGGGGGCTAGAGAGGGGGAGGGGGGGGGGGGGTGTGTGGTTGAGACTGTCATTTCAGAACTAGGTTAAGCAAGTCAGAAATAACACAAAGGGTGCTTGCTTTGAACTGACTCTCCTGTATGCATCAACTGTCTAAGTGCAAGTGAATGGAACTGAAATTGCCTTACTCATCTGTGTTGTTTGTCTGGCTAGGATGCATACAGTGTTGCCCGAAATGCACTTTTTCACTTGATGTCTCCAACTGTTGAAGTAATGAGTATCACGCAAAAGCCAATTATTATTAAGGCATGACAGAATGTGTTTTCAATCACTTTGTGCACTCAAACAAAGCCATGCTGTTTGAAATTAATTTGATGTGCTCCAAAATGTCTCATATACAGTACATCTCCCTTGCACTAGAGGTAGATTGTTTATAAGTTGGTGTAAAATTTCAGTGTAAAAAAAATATATCTGCCAGTCATTTGATCCATTTCAAGGATTCAGGGGTTACTCTTTAGGGTATCTTTAACTTCGCCAAGGTTATGTTTTGGAATTGGTCTGTTTGTTTGTTTGTCTGTTTGGCTGTCTGTCTTATGATTTTTTTTTTTTTTTTTTTACCAGAGTCGATTTTGGTGATGATTATTAGAAGGATTCCTTAGGCTACTATTGACAGATGTCCATTAGAAAACACCGGAACTGCAGGGCGCGCAATCGTACATAAACAGGTCTGGAATGCCATATGGAATTTATATTGGTCAGTGACTGCATGCTTTGGTGGAGGTCTGCACTTCTAGTTTATAAGTAATACTGGCCATGTGCTCATACAGTATGTGGACTGTATCTAATGTGTGTGTGTGTGTGTGTGTGTGTGTGTGTGTGTGTGTGTGTGTGTGTGTGTGTGTGTGTGTGTGTGTGTTTTGCGTGAGTCATGGAAGACTGCAAGTACTGTAAGGCACATTTAATTAGTGTTGCTTGTGGTCAACTCTTTTGGCTGTGTAAAAAGTGTCTAATTAACATCCACAACAGTGAGTGTGAAGCGATCATGAAATTCATAAGAAGGTGTCTGCAGCACATATTGGATAATTCTCTCATGTGAAATCACACATTTATCTCCATAGAGGGACAACTGCAGATAACCTTGTCATTTTTAACGTTACTTAGAGGCAAAGTGTAAGAAATGAGATGTCACATGATCTTCTTCTTCTTCTTCTTCTTCTTATTATTATTATTTGAAACTATTCTCGATACAACCTTGTATTTAGATATCCAGTTGCCTCACCATTCAAATGATGTTAGACTTGAACCCTGGGACAGGACGAGATGCAGATGCACACGACTAATTACATTCACAAGCAGTAGCTAATTATCTGCAGTGTAAGGTGAGAAACCAGGGACATCATTACCACCATTACCAGCTCTCCATCTCACAAGAGGAGATTAATAACACAGCACTGGTCAGATGCACAACCTTCACTTGCTCCAGATCAGGGACAGACTTCTGTTTCAGCTTCATTCTGACCATTACTCTAATGTCCGTCTGATATCAAACCAAAGAGAGCCAAAGCTTGTAGCCCTCATCAGGAGCATGTCTCTGTCTACTCACAGCATTGCTTCCACCACCAAGTCAACCCCCCAATGTCTCTCATCAAATATAGAATTACACACCATTGATGGGCAGAACATTCATGCACTCCACTTTCACTCACCAGGGGTACATGATTGGCACACACACACACACACACACACACACACACACACACACACACACACACACACACACACACACACACACACACACACACACGCACACACACACACACACACACACACACACACACACACACACACTGATCCCTATTTGATTCAGAAAGGGCAGATGAGAGACCAGTACAGGGGTGACTCGTAATGGAAGCCCCCGAATTGAAGGCTTAAAGGAAAATACCGGAGTGAATACAAGCATAGCCCTGTTGAAATAGCTTGCTAAATGCACTTGTTAGCGAGTGGAACAAAATATTTTGGTACAAACACAGACCAAACGTGAACGCAGAAGCGAACAGGCACTTTACACTGAATCATTGGGACCTGACTGTAAGATCTGAGGTTACACTGACTCAATGCAAAGTGTTTCGCGTGCGCATTAAGTCTATGTTGTTCAAAATTCTTTCATTACATGCAAAATATACAGTATTGCTGTTAGAAGGCTCGTGCAGCAGGGCTATGCTTGAATTCACTTCGGTATTTTCCTTTAACATATGAAGTTTCTAGACACTGAATGAAAAGTGTTATGGGAAGAGAAATCTACAGGTACTGATCTTAAGATGTGAAGTTGATTTGAAAAATGTTGTATTGGATGTGCAGATGACCTCATAAGAGAAAACAAAACATGAGTCATGACTAGTGCTTTTTCAGTGGCTGGGCCCAAGTTGTGGAACAATCTGCCTTTCCACATTAGATCCACACCAACTATTGGTGCTTTTAAAGCAAAGTTAAGGGATCATATGGCTTTTAAATGAAATATGGAATTAATTTAGGCTGTACATATTATTTTAGCTTTCTTTTCTCTCTCTATTGTATTTAATTTTGTATATGTGATCTTATTATTTTTTTGTCTTCTACTATTGTTATTACTTTTATTTTGAGCACTTTGGTTTTAAATTGTGCTATATAAATAAACATGACTATGGCTATGACTATAGTTAAGTGAGTGTTTCTGCAACACAAAAGAAAGTGAGTGTGTGCTTGTGTTTTTGTGTAGCTGCAGTTGCTACTGTTGTGAAAGTTGAGGATTTATTAAATCTGACAGTAAACCCTAAGTAGTCAAAGTTTATTATATCCCCTTATAGCAGAAGCAAAGACTGATAGATAGGGGGCAACAAATAATTCAGAGTTTTACAAGAGGCCACAGTCTGCTGGGAATTTTGTCATGTTTATTTTACATTTGAAAACTGGCTAATGAGATTACACATTGGGTGCAGATGAGGAGAGAGAGAAATACAAAAAAAAAAAAATGTTCCTGGAAAACTTGTAATTTAAGTGCGAAACAATGTGAGAACTACTCTCTTCAATGAGTTCTTCACTCAAAATGTTTCTATGCCCATTGCTCTCCATAGGAATTCACTCACACACACACCAGGGACTTTGCCGCATAAGGAGTGAGTGAGAATGCAAATGATGTGGAGAAACTTCCACTGCAGAAATCAATATTTATAAATGGAGTATTAAAAAATAGTTGAAAACAAAATCTATAACCATCTCCTAGATGAAAAAAAAGATACATTTGCCTTGTAGAGACACAGCACATGCATACCAAGGAGAACACAGTTGTGCTTCAAACTGCTTCTGTGTGCTGATATAATACTCCTTATTGGCGACCCTCTACAGCGATGGGATTGGGACAAATCTTGGAAGAACTGAGACCCTATGGCTTGTGGATGTACTTGATCAGGGGTGTCAAACTCATTTGTGTCGAGGGCCACATGGGCATTGGGATTTTCCTCACAGGGCCACCACAAGTCTGCTTGTGCGACCACAAACTAGGATGAAAAAATAATGCAAATTTCCTTATGTGTCTGACCACCACCAACATGCACAGTCCTATGGCGCCACCACTTAGTTTTGTATTCCTTTCCTGTTGGAAAGCCGTTACATGATGCACCTAATAGAGAGTTGCCAACCAGGATTGTGTTCATTTTAGGTGTTTATCTGGACACTTGCTTCATGGTTAGCGAATATATTTGTTATTATAATTAGCAACCTCAAAAACAATGTGTTTCCAAGGCTAGTAGACACGAAGACACAGGCACTAAACTGTTGCAGGCACTATGGATCCATTGTTACTTAATGCTCATTATTTGTTTTTCTAGGGGGGGAATGCTGAAAAGTGCTATATCCTCACATTACAGTGACAAATCTGTCAGGAACACTGGCATCAACTACAGTATGTTTAGGTTAGATAAGGCTACTAAATCTTCAATCACACAAAGTTTATAATATTTATCATTGGATAATTCTTTGGATAAGCCTATTCTAAGTCTATTCTAAACCTACTTTTATTTTTATCTATTTATTTATTTATTTATTTATTTATTTATTTTTGCTTTTCTACAAAGTGCACTATATGTAGGCTAAACATATTCCCCAAAATATAATGCTGGCTAACCATGCCAACTGCTAGGTTTTTTTCCCCTCCAAAACTGCCATTTTGCACTCTCAAAAACTATTGTAGGCTACTTACAACATTGTTGGAAGATAGACACAAAGACTATAGGGAAACCATGCACTGGACACAATGGAATATACCACTACAGAGCAAAAGCAATGTCGCCCAAACCTATCTGAAATGTCACAGCAGAAGTATCTGAAGAATCTTGTGCTCTCATGTAGGCTATGTCACATTCAAGTGAGGGTGCCAACAATGTTGCAAGCTGAGGAAAAGAACTGACCAATCCTGCTGTTACATCAGTGTACTGACTTTTGAGATGAGGGTAGTCCCAAAGGGCTCAGCAGAGCAAACATCTAGGTGTGGATGGATTGAAAGAGAGCTATGCAATATTGCATGAGGGCGTTGATCTTTTGTTACAAATGTATGGTGCAGCAGTTCAAGATCAAGAACATATTCTCTCTGACTGAATGAAACAAAAACCTCCTGCTATGTCTGGTCAGCAAGTGCAAAGAACAGATTTTATAAAGGTGTGCACCCTTAGGTTAGAAAAACTGAGAACATGCAGTACCTTTGATGTTACGGCATCTACTTCACCCTCTGTTTTTGTACAAGTATTGTTGTTTTGTTGTACTGATTATTTGCACTTTTTTGGCCTTCATTGAAGCAATTCTGGCATTTAAACAGCATTTTCCTCCAGTTTATGGGAATGTTGTAGGCATACAACATTAGTCTTCTAAGCTACAACTGTGGTCCTGCAGAGCAAAAAAATAATAATAAAAAAATAAAATATGATCAACAACAAGCACAAAAAAAAAACAATATTTATGCAATATGTGTAGCCCTCTACATTCATTTTAGAACTAGTCTCCTGACACCTCCTCTGTCCCCGTCCCCTAACCCCCGCTGTCTAATCCCGACCTTCTGCCTCTCTTCCTTTGTCAGGGATGTCTAATACCGGGCTCTGGTGACACGGGACGCCTTTCAAACGCAGCCTCTTCACTGGAGCACGAGGGCCTCTCCAGACAAGCGCGGCGGAGCAGCCTTTCATTTCCGACTCCGGGCTCCCTCTGCCTCCGCCACGGCGCCTGGCTAACTCGCTATCCCCGCGAGAGCCCGATCAAGTCCACAATCTAAGACTCAGTAATGCAGTCCCGGGCCCGTGATGATGCCTGTTATTACATATGGGACGGCATTGTCTGCCTCGCTGATAAGCAAGAGGGACTCTGACAGATTTTTTTTTTTTCCTCTGTTCTCCATCCTCTGTCTGAGGCTGACGTTAGTGTTTTTGTGCTTTGCTGCTTCTAGCCTACTCGTCTCCGTCAGTCCCTATGTAGTCAAAAAATAAATAAAAACTTTTTTGTGTGTGTGTACTAGATACAGTTCTGCAATATATTGTACATAAATATTAGTGAAATTCTGAGCTTTGAAACGTCTAGACCAAAAGCAATGAAAAAAACTGCAGGTATACTTATCGGATGCGTTAAGGGACATAAATTCATTTTAAAATTGCTTAACAGTGTGGGGATTGGAAAGGAAGATTTTGATCATTATTACATTTCATAACACTTAAGGATAGGTCCCTTTCGGGTAAGGAATTCACTCGGAGAGCACACTGGGAAAAAAATCTTTTTTTTTATTAATATTCTTTTTATTTCTCATGCCCTTGACCTTAAAATATCAATTTTGCACATGAAGCCAAATTTTAATTAATCAAATTTCAATATGGGCAAGATAACTCATTTAGGGTCTCCAGAGGAGGAGTGAGAAAATTGACTTGTTCCCTTTTTTGTAATGAGAACCTTACTAAATTAGGCCCGAGCGCTGCAGTTGTATTTAAAACAACACTCAGGGTACAGACACAGAAACCTCAGGCAGGAAATAGAAATGATATGATGTAATCTGAGGGTTGCTCTGTGCACTGCACACACAACACCCAAACCACTGCTGTTTGTTTTGCTTTTGCACTAGAACCTGAGAACGCATGAGAATGAACACCTGGGAGGTGAGGTGTGAAGGATTCCCTGCACAGAAGATATTGTGTGTGTGTGTGTGTGTGTGTGTGTGTGTGTGTGTGTGTGTGTGTGTGTGTGTGTGTGTGTGCGTGTGTGTGTGTGTGAGAGGGAGAGAGAGAGAGAGAGAGAGAGAGA
Organism: Sardinella longiceps; assembly: GCA_027497455.2. NCBI lineage: Eukaryota > Metazoa > Chordata > Actinopteri > Clupeiformes > Clupeidae > Sardinella > Sardinella longiceps. The sequence goes on from JAODXP020000031.1 coordinate 17,222,513, forward strand.
GAGAGAGAGAGAGAGAGAGAGAGAGATGACCTCTGAAGGGGGAAAATAGTAGAAAAAGAATATGAATATTTTTCCAGTGGTTATGTGAAGGCACTGACCCTGACAGCACTGTGCTTTGTGTTAAACCTGCAATCCTCAAACAATCTCTTTTTCACCTCATTATTTAGACCTCTTAAGGCAGCCTAATTGGACATACTGTGGCATTTGTGTGACTCTCTTTTTTCATTCTCTCTCTCTCTCTCTCTCTCTCTCTCTCTCTCTCTCTCTCTCTCTCTCTCTCTCTCTCTCTCTCTGTCTCTGCACAGCGTGTGTGCTCCACTCGCACCCAGAGTTCAGGCTCTTGTCTCCATTGATAGGATTTGGGAGCTCCGGGCCCCAGGTCTTGGAGTGTATATCTCTGATTGCTGCTGTCAGCACTCCGCCCCCGCCGTACTGAGCGCGTGCAGTGCGGGGTGAGCGAGAGAGGGATGTGTGCATTCTGCTTAGGAGAGAGCGCCAAACCCGAGCTGAAGTGCTTATGACAGCTTCCTCTCCTTGCGTGTGCCCCAGGGTCTGCTAACGCGGAAGGAAACTGACAGTGGGAGATGCACTAAAAGACAGGAAAAATAAGCCATTAATTAGTCCTAATATGCGCATTGTTGCTGTACAGCCAGCAGCCATCAGTGCCTTACAGCTACCTTTCCAATGTTCCTGTGCCTGTGCCATAGCCTTGTGTGTAACCTATGTACTGTGGCCTATATGCACTGGATGGGAAATATGCTATTTAGGAGACACTTTAGGCTGTGAGAATTAAAATCCAGGTACACCCGACTATCCAAATGAAATAATCTCTGCATCACACCCACAATGGCCTATATGAATACACATACTTGAGCACAATGCCTGCCGAAAGGTTGTGTAACTTATAAAATCACTGGATTTGATCCATCAGCAGCAACAGTGTGCAGGTATATTCTTTTTACACATACGAAAATTCCCAGGCTAGTTTTAAGGTTCAAAGCTTCAATTTATTTAGTTTTGAAATTTACACAGGGATCGGTTAGCCATGCATTCTTTTACAAATATGTTCTTTTCTTTACTACTCTTTCTGATTAAAGAACAATTTTGAGGCACCAAGCTATATTGGACAAGTTTCTGTAGATTCAACGATGGGTTCTATGGGTTTCAAGTAGGCTGTCCCTTTGAGATATTTTTAAGTGTGCCAATAATTTGTTTTGCTTTTTTTCCTCAAAAAAAATGTCCCTTTTGAAATTCCAGATGGGGTTGGATCACCATCACCACCAAAATGCAATCATCTGCTCCTTGTTCCAAGTTGTCATCAAAATCTGTGCAGATCTTTATTTGTTATTTTGCACACAGGCAAACAAATAAACATCCAAACAAATAAATAAACAGACAAACAAACCAATGCCGGCAAAAACTAACATCCATGGTGGAGGAAATCATTCTGATGCTGTGATGCTGCAGATGTCCTGAATCTCTCTCTCTCTCTCTCTCTCTCTCTCTCTCACACACACACACACACACACACACACACACACACACACACGTGCGCGCACACACGCACTCACACACGAGCACACACACACACACACACACATACACACACACACACACGAGCACACACACACACACAAATATGTGAGAATACATACACCCATAATGATTAGAACATACAGTTGAACTCTTCAAAATGTACACAGCCACCAAGTCTTTCGTGGAAAACAGTCTCATGGCAACCTTCTAATTAATTTCATGACTCATGAATATATCACATTTTAATCAGCAGCTGTCTACCGAGACAAGAAATCTGCACAAGGGGAAAATGGCAAGAAAGAAAGACAGAAAGAAGAAATAGTGGACCGAGGGTCACACATGGGACATGGGCATTTCAGCTGACAACGCTGAGATTCATTTCACTAATGACTATCATGTATGAAAGTGCATGTCTTGAAAGGGGCATGGGTATCATGTACATGTCTAATCCCATCACTATGTATATCTAATCTCATCAGTACGGCTTCAGGGATATCCTCATGGCATATGGATGCATTTCATACTGTGGAGGAAATCAGTGTAAAGGAAATCCATATATCCACATATATTAGAGGAAGAATGAAAGGGGTTCTACAGTACACAGTACCTGTTGTAAAACTTACATTAAACTAATGATACAAACAACATAAATGAATTACAATATGATTCAAATTGGGCTAAATAAAACCTTCTGAAGATAAAAATTCAATGATTATGTTCTGTGAGGTGGTCATCTTTATGGAACAACTCTTGACAGAATCATGCAGCAACTTAAAGCAAGAAATCAGCAAATTGCTGAAGTGTTCTTTCTAAAAACCGAAACACCAATGCAGCAACTTGTAATGGGACCATGGTTTCTGTAACAACCAGAAAGCTAGCTTGTGAGCAAATATATTTACCAAATTCCGTTAAATAGCAAATTTTCTCCATCTCCATTGACCAATAGGCTCTGCGCTGACAACTGGAAAGACTGAGTGACATTGTGCCATAAAAGCTGTGAGGTAAAAATGTTCCAAAACCTTGGGACATTTGAAATGTTGTATGACAGCTTGAATCTGCTTGAAATGGCATGAATCGTTTGACACATCTTCAGTCTGAATTTGCTTTTAAAGATCAACTGATTTGTTATGGCAACATTCGCTTTCAGTTTTCTTAACAGAGGTTGGTTATACTTAGCCACGGTCAGACCGTATAACTTTGGGAGGTGAATAGAGCGTTGTACAGCATTACAAAGAGCCGTGTAATAAAGGGCAAACAAGCTAACAAAGCTACCCTGAATGTTGATCTCCTCTTTGTTATTATTTCAGTTGGTCTGCATTCAAATAAGAGAAACCTTAGATTATCAGCCTTGCTAATAAAAAATAATGAACCATCAGTGATGGCAGGAGGGAGAGAGAGAGAGAGGAAAAAAAAACTTGCATCTTTCAAAACATGCTGCAAGGCAAGAATTAACGAGATCTATATCTCATTGTTTTTGATACTAAAATGGAGAGAGAGAGAGAGAGAGAGAGAGAGAGAGAGAGAGAGAGAGAGAGAGAGAGAGACGTGAAAACAACAAACAAATCAAATGAGGGGATTCTTTTTGGAACCTCCATTTCTGTAAGATTCTCAATGATTAAATGCCATCAACATCAAAGGGGGAAAAAAAAAGAAAATCCACATTTCAGTGTTAGATTGTCACCATGGCTATGTCTAACAACTGTGGAAAAAGTGAACCCAGAGCAAAAAATACAGATATAGATTGGTCAACAGCATTTTATACAATCAAGACAGCCTCTTCAGAGCTTTAATTCAACTCTGCATTTTAAGACAAAGTAGGCTATGTGATATGTGAAAATATGTTATCTAAAATGCCATCTCCCAGCAGTTGATGCTCTAATATATTGTCATGTTGTATCATATTTGCATGCTGTAATTCCAGTTACATAGGACAATGAGTAATGAGTAAGGGATAATGAATGACACGCCGTGCAGATATAGACAAATAGGCTAATGAACGTTTGAAATTCTAAGGCAAACGAGGTGCCAGCCGATAAGTGCATTATTTTTCTATATCCATACCTGCCGTGGAGTTCAATATACCACTGTTGCCACTATTGCCCTACGTGGTTTGGCTAACAATATGCTTGTTTTGATGGCTAGGTGGCTAGCTGATGGCAGAAGACAAGCTAGTTTGCAGGACTACTTCTTTCCGCCACAAATCGTCTCAATCAAAACTTACCATGATAAACTGCCGTTGCTATTTCTAATGTACAGTTGCTAAGTCAGTCGTTAATTCCATCTCCCGTTGTCAAGCGCTAAATCCAAAGATTCAAAAATGTCTTGGGCTCTGTAAATTCACTGTCTCCCACACTTCCAAACTTCCAAAGAGTTAAAAACCATCGCGGTCACAAGTTACAATGTTGCTGTGTCAGGAACGTTGATCGGGTCACTAAATTGTGATCTTGTGTTGACTTGACAGTTTATTGAAAAGTCAGAGCGAGTTGGGCGAATTGATATGCAAGTCTGAATATGGACGGAAAAGTGGAACTTCTTCATAGCCGTGCAGTTACCTGAAAAATAATCCACGTTCTAAATAGCGCATCACAATAGGAAATTTGACCAAGTAGTGGTATAAATGCAATTAACTTTGTTTAAAACTTGTAGGTGAGATAATATGACTGTTGAGAAAGTGAGGGGAAATGGGGTACAGTATGTATCTGTTCTCAGGTCTTATGACACCTTCTGTGTGAGCTATAGAAGCTCTGACCACTGAAGTGTGCTTTGAAATATAATAACTACTTCTGACACTGCAGCAGCTAGGCTATACCATGATTACTATGTCACTTAGTTTCATTACATATTTGCTCTGAAATCTCATGGTGAAAGAGAAATACATCCTGACCAGGGCAACACAAAACCGAATATAACCTCCACTTTTTCATTATAATTATTGTTAAAGCAAGCTCGATCCAGCAAACACAATAAACTGGTCATGTTTTGTCAAGCTAGCCACACACACACACACACACACACACACACAAAAAAGAGACTGTGCCATTTTGACAGCAGTTGACACTGGACAATAAAGCGTTGGCAGGAGTGAGTGGCGAGATGAGTTGGGCTGAGACAGGTCAAACTACTGTATTTGCTGTGGGAGTAAACGTGCTGCAAAAGGAGGCTTAGGCCCCTTTGTGTACAGGCCTCTCTCCATGGATGGCTGCCCCTTGGAGGATTATGTTGTAATACCCCATCACGGGTTCAGGGCCCACAAGGGCTGGCCTTAGTTCATAGGCAATGCTTGGTGTACATTCAGGTGAAAGCCACCGTCAATAATGTCCAAGTCTAAGACTTTGATAACATGTCGTGGAAGATTTGCACTGAACCCTCTGAGGACTGTCTTGGTTTAGCGGCTGTGTTTCTTTGTACTAGATTTAGGGAGGATTCCACTGGGTACCTAAGCCTTATTACAAATCAGGACCATTGGTTTCATTCTTGCTTCTCATTGTTCTTTTATTGAACATTTTGGGTAACATACCAACAACTCTATAATGTAAAGTCAATCAATCAATCAAAGCAAAGCATTTATCATGCATTTGGCATTTGTATCCTGACATAGCCCGCCCATAATACTGCTGTTCATCCGTATTTATGGTCTGGAGGTTACACGATTATTCTGCGGGGGGGAGGGCATTTACTTCTGGTTTGAAACGATTGGACAGTTCGTCTAATCAGCTTCACTTATTGGTCGGTTGTCCCTCTACCGATGTAAACACGCCCATGAAGACCGTCCCCAGGAAAATAAAGACAATAAAGAATTAAAACTATTATTGTTTTTAAGATGTGTTTTCTGTTTTTGGAAGGAAAGGTGGGAGGAAAAAATAGAAAAGAAGACAGAAATCAGAGAAATCATAAATGATATAAAGAAGTCCGCTTAAAAAAAAAGAGAGATAAAGAAAGCCCCTATGATACAGCTTGAGACAGACTTTAGTTTTGAGGGAACCTCATAAAGTATTCATTCACAAGTTTGGCGGGGTGCAATTTTTGGTGTGAATGAAGAAGAATATATTTTTTTTAACACCATATTTCAGAAATTTTTTCACAATTCTTAAAAAAAAATGAAAGCCAGTGATTTGAAAATTGATTATGACTCCAGGCAGGAAATTAGTTAACACCTCATAGGCCTACTATGAATATCCTTCCACAGTAACACTCTTTCATGGACCGATTTACACACCACTATGGTGTGGTTGATTGGTCCTCTTTTATTACATAATCAACAACAAAGGCACTGAACAAAGATGTTCATTCCTGAGTGAGTTATCTTACTGCAGGAAACAGACCTGGAAGCAAAGTCAGAGCACAGGACCTCCCACCAGGTACTGAGGAAACTGAGGAACTGTTGTCAGCCTTAGAGCCACTTGTTTTACTAATATTTACACAAGAAATGGAGCAAAGACAAGAAAGTTGCGGTACATTAATGAATCATGTATAATGACTTTTCTTAATGCCACAAAAATAGCTATGAGAGAATAGACAAACAAGGATGATTGGCTGTTTTGTACTTTATAATGATTTACATTATTTCTTCAAGATATTATATTGAAATCAAGATCTATCTGAAAATCTTTACCAGCCTACCTACAATACCACTATTCTACCACTATGATGTAACTTATGGTTATTTGTAATGGTTATTTACATCAACACACATCAACAAGGCAAAGTATGGGAATAGGCCCATGTAAAGGCAAATGAAAGAGAGACAGAGAGGATTTTATTTTTTAATTTTATTTTATTTTTTTGCTTTAATGACGATTATTTCACAGACTTTAGTTGACAAACATGTTCATATGCATGTCATTTTTATCTGAGTAAATCAGGGTATTTTCAAGGTATGTGTCACATATTATGGCTCTGCATTTTGTGACATTATAATGACTTGATTATAAGACTGTACAACACAACTCTTCAGGCTTCCAGAAAAAAAAAAAAATGGAATTAGGCATATTTCGTTAGCAGTGTAAACACAGCCTATGTGTTTAGATAAAGTAAAAACATTTGAATCTATTGTCTTGCAGAATCATGTAGTATTTGTTTTCCTCCTACTTTTCCTGTGTAGACCTTTTTGTATGCTACCTGCCTTTTCAACACTGACCATTATGCACGGAAAAGAATACAAGAGTGAGACGCAGAGTGTTTTAGACACAAAGCCATCAGGCATATCAGAATATTGTGTTTCCACCTACACAGTTCTGGAAAAAAAGCCTCTCAGTTCAGAGCCTCTTCTGTATATTTGTCCCTTCAAGACTTGTTATTTATAGAAAGTCCTCAAGTCAACGTGGGTGTTATGAACTCTTGGCCAGCATCACAGTGAGCATAAAGAAGAGAAAAATCTGAGAAAAATGTCTCAACTAAAGGGTGAAAGTGTCCCATCTGCCAAAGTGAAACAGTCAACACCACATATTTGAACGGCTTTGAACAGATTGATGAATTATGGCATTTCAAATCTATTTTCATCGCTCAAGGTTTTCTGTTTTGTATTGTATTGTATGTTGCCTGCAACTGAGTGTCTACCTGCTAAGTTAGCATATTAATCACAGATTTAAATGAACAAGGGTTTCTGATAAGACCTCTATGAAACCTGGAACTGAGGGATGAGGCTATAGCAGCAAATTGAAATGACAGGCTGATTTTGAGACTACATATTTGTACCACTCTGCAGTAATGGATTTGTCCTTCTCTATCTGCAACAGAAGCCTTCTGACCAGGCAAACTTAAAGGAAAAGAGCAGTATCTAAGGGAGGAGGCAAGGGGGAATGAATGGCAAAAAGAACAGAAGAGGGGAAAAAAGATAAATAAAATTAGACTGGGCCTGGGTGCAAACGATGGAGGCAGTCGGTGAAAGGCAAGTTTGTTTTCCAAAGCTGTACCTTGTCAGGGCTCATTACTGGGCTTTTGTAATGGAAGAGCGCTGCCAAGCACGAGAAGAGATGCTGGAAGATGGCTGTCCGCTCGCTTCCTGTAGGGGTGGAAATTTCGCTAATAGAATTTTGGACGGTTTGAATGTATCAGTTGCCATTGGCAGGTGTGGAAGATAAGACAGAGAGAGAGAGAGAGAGAGAGAGAGAGAGAGAGAGAGAGAGAGAGAGAGAGAGAGAGAGAGAGAAGGACAGAGAAAAACAAAAGCATTCCAGATGGGACATCACCAGGACATACAAAAAAATGGAAAAGGAATATCAGTGAAAACAGACCCTGAGAACAAGTAAATTATTATTCTAGTCATGTAACAGGTGCGAACTAAGAGGTTCGTGCTGACAGACATATGTGCAATTGCAAAGGGATGCTGTGATGATCTCACTATTTAAATGTGTTCTATTTATATGGTGATTTTGAATACTTTTATGGAAAATGCTGTTAATGAAAAATACAACGCACAAACAGACTTTTTCGTCTGTAGACACAATGTCACAGAAATGCTATTTTCAGTGTGCTGTGACACTATGTGGAGTCTTACATATAGGGTCAAGTATCTTTTTATACAAGTCTCTAGAAAGTGGTCTTTGAATGGGCCGTCCTAGAGGTCAGTTAAGTATTTCACAACAAACTATCACAAATGCTGTCAGTCAAGATTTAAGAAAGGCGTAAGGCTAATACATATAAAAAGAGTACTGTTAAAAGTCTTGGTAAATTTGCCCTTGAGGGGAACCTGAGTCTGAAATACCTTACTCTGATTTAGGGCCTGATAGTGGCTAAATGTTACATGTAATTGCCATTTATTGAGGCCTATTTCCCATATTAATCAACTGCACCTCTTTTTCCTGTCGGTTTTCTGAGTTTGTTCTGTTTATGCTCCCGGCTGTAATAAGGTTTCCAGCACAGAGCCTGGGACAAAAAAAAAAAAATCCATTATTTATAACAGGGGTAATTAAATGTTGTTTGTTTTTATCTTTGACCTTTGAAGTCATCTCCACTTCAAAAGACTGACCTTCAGCCAAAACCTGCTTCTTTTGTACTGCTGTTTATAAATACATACAGCATTCAGATACAAACTATGACCATGGGTATGAATGAAATATTCATCAAATAATTTCCTCTCATATAAGGACTTTATTGTACAGGCTTCCTACTGGTAGAGGCAGTATCGGCCCATGCTGTTGCCTGCTGGAGTAAATGAACGTGCAGTCATACCAGTTGGGAACATAGATAAATCTCATCTTAAGAGTAAAGTCAGCACTAAAGTTGTCCTCACAGAAAGGGAAGAGTTCATATACGGCACTGAATAGTTCACAATATCTCTGCAGTCCACACAGGCACCATGTTTGCTCTCAAAGTTTTGTTCTTGCAAGGGCAGCGTGGAGGGAAGAGGCACAGTCACCTTGCCTTGTCCTTGATCATATCCGCTGATGAATCATGCAACACATCAAAAAGCTTGGCGCCCTTGCAGACACCTGAACGCCTCGACCATCCTACCATACCCACCTGCACCTGCCTCCTTGTCCACAGCAACAGGTCGAGACTGTCTCTGAAGGCGTTTGTCAAAAAAAAAAAAAACGAGTGCTTTGTCGTCTCGAGATGGCACCATCCTGAGTCTTATTTAGTCCCCTCTCAATGGCTAGTCCTTTTCTCACTCCACTGCGTCCACAGCTGCTACTTGTTGGCTTCCATCTGTTAAGGGCATTGTTTGTGTGACTCACTGATCCTGAACTCATTACCGTCATCCTACCCCAACAGCACACTATTGTTCTCCACACTAATATGAAGTCTCACATCCTATGTGCCAGTGTGCCTCTCTTGACACTCCTCAAGTTTACCAAAAAAAAAAAAAAATGCAGGGGGGCTTTGAAGGGTAGATTCTCTCTCTCTCTCTCTCTCTCTCTCTCTCTCTCTCTCTCTCTCTCTCTCTCTCTCTCTCTCTCTTTCTATGATGTGTGTGTGTGTGGTGTGTGTGTGTGTGTGTGTGTGTGTGTGTGTGTGTGTGTGTGTGTGTGTGTGTGTTTGCGTGTGTGTTGGGTCTCACTGCCTGATCACTGAACTGATTAAAGAGTGTTTCTCTTAGGGAGATGTTTGCAGTCTTGGCAGCTGCATTTCCCCAACTCTTACTTTCCTCTGCAGTGTGTGTGAGAGAGGCTTTACACTCTACATTGTACTTGATAAGTCAGCCAAGACATATTTCAAATCAAACTTTTCTTTTCAAAATGGTGTGATTCAAAATGATTTGTTGTTGCTTGGTCTTTCATTTCTCACAAATAAACCTGATGAGTGAGAGACCATATGTTTTAGATCATGCAAAGCAGGAACATGGAATATGCACTCTTTTAGATGAAAATGCACTATTTTATTATTATTTTTTTTTCAATATTTCTGAAATACGAACAATGAAATGCTGAAATTATATCTGTTTATAACTGAAGGAAAGAAATCCTTAAGGTTTAGATTTTCATTCACCTGCCATTAAATGTGCCAGGTATACAGATGCTTACATATTGTGGCATTTTGCCTCGTTACCTGTCTGCTAATGATATTAATTTTGTTCAATCAATTTGTTTAGAGACTAAGGCATACATATGCAATGTGCAGCGATGCTTGAGTGCAACACAAGCATAAAAGCTGCAGTCATTTGGCCCAGGTCCATCCCTCTTCCTCTGAGCTTGGTTCTCTCGCCATTAAAGAAGTCTGGGCGTAGTGAAGTGTTTGGGCAAACACTACTGACATCCACGCCCTGCGAAGCTGGCACAGGAGCAAAAATCTAATGCAGTGGCATTCAATCAGATGCTTTTGCTAATCACATCTTTCCTTTCAAACTTAGCAAGCCAAAATAACAGTCTGCAGCTTGCACTGGCTTAAACCTTGCAGACACCACCAGACACAGCAGACAGCAACAAATCCTACAACTAAATTGAACAGAATAATACAAAATCATTTAGTATTTTTGGAAATATTTTTTTTTATCCCTAAGCCCTTGTCCTGCTGTTGTGACAATGAGCACAATAAACAACTTATCCATGATTAAAAGGGCATTTCAATATTGCCTATTGCCTGTAGTCCATCACAAATTTTCAACTGCAAAAAAATACAAGAATACAAGTCAATAATATGCTTACTGCAACATTGCTACAACAAGGACCAGTTTTGCTCAGGTATTTAATGGATAGTTTGATGTGAAATGAGAGCCAGTCTGCAGAGGACAGACAATGGCAACTCAACTTTGCTGCCAGGCTATAGTCATATACTACACTTAAAGAAATGATCAGAGGTGAGTGAATCAACTCATGGTACATGAACCCATGGGGTATTCAAATGTCGTGCAAGACCAAATAGCCTAACAGCAGCCAACAACTGACATAGGAATGAACGGAATGTACTGCATCTGTAAGCTTGCTGCAAGTTTGCATATTTAGGCTACGTTGTACCAAACACTACTGTTCTCATACCTATCAATAGGTAGCCTCAAAGAACAGGGATATGGACTGATTGACTCCAGAGTTTCAGAATCAGTTTTAATCATCTTTTAGAAATACAGTACTATGGTGTATGGTGAGATAATTTTATTAGGTTGGGCTTTTCTTTATAGAATACTTGTTTTGATTGCTGTTACGTTTTTTGTTTGTTTGTTTGATGTGAGTGGGTATAGATTTCATCTCATTAGTCAAGACCAGTGAAGTGACTGAAATTAATTGTCCTGGAATTGTTTTGGTCCAAAATGTGATTTAATTGAAAAAGAAAAGTTCTTATTTTTCAGTAGCCAAATGTATCATGACTAATTGTGAAAACAGCTTTCTAAAATGTGCTATTGTAAGAAATCAGAGTGTATTATCATCTGCACATCTCTAAAATACCTGTGTGTGTATGTTAAAGGAAAATGTGTGTGTGTGTGTGTGTGTGTGTGTGTGTGTGTGTGTGTGTGTGTGTGTGTGTGTGTGTGTGTGTGTGTGTGTGTGTGTTATTATAGTAGAAAAGCTGGTGAATTTTCCTAATGAGACTAATAAGGTTACAATAGATCACCAGGGTTTCATTGATCCAGCCTACAAGATACCTGCAGCTTGTGTTCCCGTAATGATTACAAATAACATATCTGAAAGAGGTTCTTCGCATAGCTTATAGTGAATCAGACAGAATATTGCAGGCACATTAGCAAATGGATTAATTTTCAACCTAATCTGTGACAATGACAATATTCAGTGTCTGTGCTCTATGCCTATGACAAATTGAAAGGTTTATTCCATGCTGCTCTAGGCAGATGTTTCTTCTTGTTCTAGATTAAAAAGTAGTGAACCATGAATATCTATTAAATTCGTACATTTCTAAAACTGTGCCCAGATAAATCTTCATTCTGAGAGAATGCCCGACAATAACTCTCTCTACATCCTCACCTGAGAACAAAAAAAAAGTGTCAAGAATTAACATCAGTTCTGCAACGATTATGAGTAATTTGAGAAGTTTGAAAGCTGGTCATGTTTATCCAATCAATCAGTGAAATAAAACTAAATTAGAAGCATACCCCAGAAGACATGTAGCTCGAACATATCTCATGCTAAAAGCTTGTGAGAAATGAAATACTGTTCTCTGATTGGATGTCAGGGTGTTTGTAAGGAATAACGTCCAATAAGGTGTGCTGTTATATTCGAAAGTGGAAGCTAGTTAGTTCTTCGAGGAAGACTCAGTCGTTTTGTCATTCATTGCCTGCCTAATCATATTCGCTCTCCCGTTGTTTTGTTTTTTTAAAGACCTGTCCTTCCTACCTGTTCTTGCTGCTAGATGCCTGTAATCCAAAATCCTCACCACCCCCAGTTGGGTCCCTGTCCTCCTGTCCTGGGTAGGCTCTGCCCCTGGCCAAGCCTCCTGGACCAATGACGGGGCCTACGCCTAAGACTTCTCTATTTGAATAATTCTTGTATTCTGTAAATGAATACAGTTTTGTTCATCATGCATTCTGCTGAGTCTTCCAGTAGAGTTAATGTGCGAGGTGGAATTAAAGAACAACAGCCTTGTGATGTTCTTCAACTCTACTGATTTCTTTTCACACAAAATATTTTATACAAAAATAGCACTCTTCTGCCAGTCAGTCAGAAATCAGTATTCCATATTTGGGTGATAATCCCTGATAAGGGGTCACCTATTATGTAGATATAGTAAAAAAGTTTAATTACTGTTCCATATCAATGCCCTTTGGAATGAAAGCTATAACAGCAGTAAGCAGCAACCAAAGAGGTTAGCTTCTTGTAAAACTGAACTGCACATTTATTTTAATTTAAAGACTTGCATTGTCTATCTGCATGACTTGCAATCAAGTGATAACCGCAGGATAACAGTCTTGGAGGTGTCCCAAGTCCCAGTATAGAATAAGGGAGCAAAAAACATTCTTTGCCCCAGCCTCATCCTATATTCCCCAATATCATAGGGACACCTTTGCAGCTGTTATCAGACTGAGCATACAAGGACTACTGTCTCTATGGCCTCTGTACAAGTTCAAAGGTTTGTGTGTCTTTTGTCATTTCTTACTCTCTTCAAGCTCTCTCTTTCTCTCTCTTCTCGTTTTCTCTCTCTCAGTGTTTTTTTTTCTAGATATTGTTTGTTTGTGTGTGTGTGTGTGTGTGTGTGTGTGTGTGTGTGTGTGTGTGTGTGTGTCTGTGCGCACGCGTGGGCACTGATAATAATACAAATCACATAATGGCAACATACTCATGGGCTTGGCAGGGGGGAGAGAGAAAACGGGGGAAAAAGGTTTTCTGAGTTTATATTGAAAAAGAGGCAGCTCATTTTCCTTCCCCTTCAATATTCAAGATCTGTGACTGCTCAACACTAGGAGATGTATCCTGCGGCATAATGGCTTATTATGTGATTGGATTCTGAAAGTGTATTGTATCAGGAGATGATTTAACAGTGGGAAAAAGCTTACAGACACTTCAAATGAGTTGCTTGTCATGGGTGCTATTGAACACGCAGCGATGTTAGTAGTTGTGACAGACATAACTAATGATGTTCAGTGCGGCATGCTGTGGTTTTCAAACAGGGGGTTCTGTACCATACCATCACAGCAGAACTTTCTGATTCAATTAATAAGGGTTGGGGACTTAGCTTACTAAAAGATGGCTTTTGCATGCTATGCAATGGAGAAGGTTTGAGTGTAAATCCTGGTCCACTGTGTGGTGTGGAATTTTGTTTGACCCACACTCTGTGGTTTACTATTCACACTGGAGTTGTCAAGTTGCATTTGCAGGTATATTTTCCTTCCCCTGTTTAACCAAGACTGACAATGCTAATGCTCGTGTAATGTTGAATTAAAAATGCTAATTAGTGTTGCCTTTGTCCTTTAATGGACCATATGAGTCAATTTATGCATATAATCTCATGTTCCAGAGTGCATAAGTGGCTATTGAATGAAGACTGAAAGGACTTCTTGTTTTCAAAAAGCAAAACAAAACAAAACAAAGAAAAGCTAATAGGCAAAAACATCAGATGCCTTGGGATAGCATAATGGTATTTTGCAACAAATATTTCAGTGATACAATGTACATAAGAGTCTATTTCACTGCAATGGAAAAAAAAATCTGTTTATTGACAATTAGGAAGGGAGGCTAATAATTGATCCATTTGAAGTATTGCAAGCAGTTCAGAGCACGCACGCATGCACACACACACACACACACACACACACACACACACACACTGGTCTGTCTGTGTGACAATCCTATTGCTCATCTGGCACTTGGACCGATGTCTGTTTCAGGATGAGACCCTGACTCAGCTGTCCCCCACCCCTATTCTTTTACCAGACAAGCCAGCCTTCGGACACAGGGTCACTGAGAGGTCACATCATTAGTGTGGCTGACTCTGATCCAGGAAAAAAAAAAAAAGCACAGTATAACGGCTCTTCTTGGGTCCTGCCATTTTTCATGTATCATGAGAAAGTGTATAAATGTGCATTTAGGGAAAAAAAAAATATCTCAGTTCATATGGCAGAGAATGGGCTTAAACTTGGACCGTAATGCCCCTTAGTATTCTGTATTTGAACATAAAATTCCACCATATCAACTCTATAGGGAAATAAGTGGAGTCAGTGGAGAAGAAATACTACAACGAATTGCCCTGTACAAAACAATTTATGTGAAATTATCAGAATGTCTTACAATTTAACATTGTGAACATACATTTTGCAAACATCGGAAAGCAAATGCTGCTATTGCTAAAAGAGAGACTCCACTATCTTAAGAATATTATGGTCAAGCTAGTTAAAAAAAAAATACAGTGCTTTCAGACCTCAAATAAAGAATGCATGTTCATATAGAAACATCTTCATCTAGAAACAGTAATACTAGTGTTTTAACGTGAGAAGAGTTTTCTATTTTATAATGAAACAGGAGAGAGAGATTTATGGAGGAACTGTCTGCTTCAGACAAGGACATCACTAGCCATAGCAGAAGCTCTCCTGAGTCATCGTGCATCCTGGGGCAGGGACAGTGCAGATTCTTGCACCAAGCACTCACAGCAGCACATCTGTTCAGGAATGCAGAGAGAATCCCTCTCAGATGGGTAGTTAATGCGTACATCTCACACAATAAATACAGAATTTATCTAGTACTACAAAGTATTTTGTAACGGCTGCAAAGCCTCTGCAGCACAATACAGACTGCTGTAGGCTATTTTAGGCAAAAATAAAGGCTCTATTCTTTCGACTTGCTTAGCTCTCCTCACATGCAACTTTCACAGCATGACTATTGATATGGGGACGGAAAAAGCGAACACATTGGAAAATATACACCATGCTGTTTCCAACAATGTGATTGGCTATCTGCATGACAGGCCAGGACTTGTGACTCATGTTTAGCAATTCCAGCTCACTCAGTAAAAATATGTTATTATGGCAACTTTTACCAACATCACATATTCCATTCCAGAGAAACCATACTGCATGTCCTGGTTGGACGTTGGTTGGAAATATCTGTAAGTGTACCTAGTGTCACTCAAATGACAGAAAAGTAGACCATGAGATTTATTCTTATTTGGTAGCACTGGGGATGTCGACATGAACCTCTTTTAAACATGACATAGCACCATCATGTTCATACAGTATCATGACACATCAATAATGTTTATGAATGCTGATATCATTCCATTTCTGTAATGTCTGCATATAATGTCATGTTTACAAAAAACAAATGATGCTTAATGGCAACAGTCATAAACATTCCTAAAGCAGTATCATTAATGTTCATGAAACATCATCTCATGAATATGGCAGATTCATGTAAATCTTATGTCGACCCCCTCAAAATAAAGTGCAACCGGTTTATTCTTCTTTTATTCTATACCTGAGAGCATACCATATTCTGTCATCGTCAGCAGGCTTTGAGATCTATAGCCTGTAGGCCTCTCCTCTTCCTCCTCCTCCTCCTCCTCCTCCTCCTCCTCCCAGTCAAGCCCTCAGTATTGACTGGCTGTGCGTAATCTCAATCTTGCAGATTGCCTATATAGACACAATCCTATTCCTCTGGACAGATGATGTGGTCAAACAGGCTGTGCAGTGCAGCAGGGTCGTTCAGTTTCCAAAGGCTCTGAAGATTGCCAGCGAGTAGCATAAGTGCAGTCACTAATCACAGCAAACATTACCACACACTCGGAGTGACAGTACAAATCATTCATCGCTATAGACTTTTCTGAGCATGATGAGCTGCCATTTTTAACCATGAATTGTCATGAGGACATTAATATGCAGATGCACAAAATATCTGATATTTTCTTTTTTTCCATGTGGGAATTTTGTCACATGTTAAAGCCAACTTTAATTGAATGCCACACACCAAAGCTTTCCATGTATTACTGCTGAGAGAATTATTCATAATGAAAACATCATATATGTCACATGCTCTGGCGTTTTCCATACTCCCTGTGAGTGTGTGTGTGTGTGTGTGTGTGTGTGTGTGTGTGTGTGTGTGTGTGTGTGTGTGTGTGTGTGTGAGAGAGAGAGAGAGAGAGAGAGAGAGAGAGAGAGAGAGAGAGAGAGAGAGAGAGAGAGAGAGAGAGAGAGAGAGAGAGAGAGAGAGAGAGATATGTGTGATTATGTGAATACAATTATGACTGCTGTCAGAGTGGCTTTATCCCCAAGAAAAATAAATAAAGAAATAAAAAATTATAATATGGGCAGGACACAGGCTCTTTCCACAGGCCTAATATGACAAGTTATTAGAATATCTGAGAAGCCTTTCCTCTGTCTCAGAACGTTTTACCACTGACCTAATAGAGCTGAGGAGTGCAGCATTGAAATCACTACAAGTTTCACATGCATGGAGTTTCACATAAGACATTGTTTGGTATTTGAAATATTACCTTCTGTTTCAATCAAATTCTAAACTGCTTTCAAGACACACCGTAACTATTCCACGAGGGCATTGAGAAAGAGCGTGTGTGTGTGTGTGTGTGTGAGAGAGAGAGAGAGAGAGAGAGAGAGAGAGAGAGAGAGAGAGAGAGAGAGAGAGAGAGAGAGAGAGAGAGAGAGATTGTAGGGTCGTATGTCATAATTGGTCCACTTGGTTGCTAGTCTGGAACACACTAGAGGCTAATTGAATGGCTCTGGGACTTGGAGGTCATGACACCCTTCTGATGTGGCTGATAAAATCTCCCACTCAATTTTAAATGTAACAGCGTGGGCGAAATTACCCTTTAAGGAACTATGTCAGGAACAGATGAGGAATAGGTTCTCGTGTACGTGCTGTCACTGAGCTGAATGAGGTCCATCTGTGGTCCTACTGAGTGCTGTTCAGCACATGTACAGCCTGCAAGTTGAGCAGAGCGATGCAATATTCGCTGAAATCGATTAAAGTTGCAAATCGTCTCTTGCACCATACACATATATCTGAGGACACTGAGGAGAAGTAGACAGATTAAAGGAAAGGGTAGGAAGGTCATAAAAAAAGGGGGGGGGCATTGGCTCATGTTCCCACAGGGGAGTCTGTGCTACGCTACGCTACGCCATCATACATTAGTGACTGCTGGTGGTGGTGGAGGCTCAGGTGTCTGAATGTAGAGTCTGCACCCCAGGTGTGCCAGAGACTTCCAGGGAAACCAGAGGAGATGCAACAGAGGTGTAACTACGGGCTTCTCAGTCTGGAAGCCTCTCTCTCTCTCTCTCTCTCTCTCTCTCTCTCTCTCTCTCTCTCTCTCTCACACACACACACACACACACACACACACACACACATACACACACACACACACACACACACACTCACATGCACTCGTTATCTACCTCGCTCCCTCTCTTCCTGTCTCTCGCCCTCCCTCTCTCTCTCTCTCCTCGTGGTCCATGCCTCCTTTGATGGCTTTGGCAGGCGAGTCCTAATGACAGGCACTGGCTCTCTTTGATTAGCCCCTGGCCGAGTGACCTCAGGTGCGACCCCCTAGGGAGACGTGGGCTTTTGGTGGGCTTTTCATCTTGGCCCAGCACAGCACAGCGCAGCACAGCACAGCCTGTCCGGGCAGATGCTGAATCAGGCCTATTTGGGCAAAGGTTGCCTGGCCATGATTATCACTATCGTGCTGACACAACCCCAAATAAATAAAAATCTCCAAACTGACAAACAAGCAAATAAATAAATAATCTGTGTTGGTGCACTGAAGGACTAACTGAAGGACTGTCTGAACTATTGGCATAGCTTGAATTTCAGAAAATATATTTCCTCACAAAGCCACAAAACAACCACTAAACAGGTAACTTCAACCATTTTACAATGTGTTCTCGGCTATATTTTATAATCATTCTCAGATCCAAGAGAAGCAATACCCTTACCATGCTTAACATCCTGCTCTTGTCTATGTTTGATATGATGGATGTCATTTGGCAAATTTACATAGCATTCCTTCCAGCCCTTAGGTAGGATAGTAATTGTTTGTGTACTCCCAATAAAATAAACAGCACGGAATGAAATGGACGTCTCTCAAACACTTGCACTCTGTTGATTGAGGCAATATTGCAGAATTTGATGGAAATTAGTTTGAGGCAATACAATCATTGCTCTCCTTTGGGGATTACTGGAGTGCCAGAAACACTATGTACATGTGATATTACTTCTTTTTAGTGCTGTCAAATGATAAAATATAATATAATATATTTCTATTATATATATCTTATATATATCTTATTAATCACAACATTTTGTCACAATTAATCATGATTGATGATCCCCTTTAATTATATAGCAGGTTGTATCCTTATTTTGCCCTGGTGATGCTAATGAACTGTTTTTCTTCTCAAAGGGCTCATTTGTGCATATCCTCTACCCCCACTCATTTCCCAAACATCAAGTAACTTTTTTGACACAGTTAAACTGTGTTAATTTTTTAATCCAAGTTTTTTTTTTCTTTATTAATCACCTGAGTAAAGGTGATTTGAGATCAAGGGTTGATCTTGAAATTTACAACTGGCATGCCTATTTCTTCTGAAATCATATTCACATTTGTTAGAATTGCATCTGGTGAATCTGAAGCATTCCTAACTAAATTTTAACAATGCACATTATATTACAATGAAACAATTTATCTTTGTGTATTTGTCGTCTTGTTGTTAAACAGTAAAGTTGATTTGATAAACTTAATTTGTTTTTACAGTACTTTTATAGATTATCTTGGGCAATGTACATTGATTGGGCAGTCTGTCAAAGTGACCAATTCCAATGTGATACTGAATTGGTACACATACACAACAAAGCAGCTTTCTATTCAGCGAGAAAAGCAATAGACATGTTGTATTTTGACCCATACTTGCAAGGCTTTGGAATTGAAACAGAAGGGCAGAGTAACCTAGCGAACACTTCAATCATTTAGTGATGGTTCCAATCCAGCCACATGTAAGTGCACCGCATAATTTCTATTGCCCTTCAGAGGGAGGCTATTACTGCTTCTAACCCAATAAGGTAATTTACTCAGTTGTTGTGGGCTTCAGGGAATATGGCGCCATTCAATTTCCTCTTCGGCAGATGACTGGATTGAAATACTGGAACTGTGTGTTTGAATAGAGAAGGCCACTCGAAATAGACAGGGTCCTTTTAGCAGTGGGCCTCTTTATGAATCAAATTGTAACCGATTGCTTATTAACAAGGATGCAGTTGTATAAAAAGGATTTATTTACAAAGTTGTTTGCATTTTTTACATTTAGAAAGCCCAGTCTCACAGTAAGAGAAGTGACTAAAGCCATCCTGTCACAGCCAGAAGGCGGAGAAGCTTAGATGCTAAGAGTGTTTGGTGACAGATTTTATTTTTTTTTGGCATTTGCCAGCAGCAAAATATGGTACAGTTGCTCCCTCTGTCCCCCCAATATACAAGTGTGCCACAAGCAATGTGCACCCCTTTGCAGAAAATAACTTACCCAAGCTCAGTGATCCCTTCAAAACAATGATTTACAGTATCTCAGGCTCCCTGTAAAGGCAGATAATGTAATAACGGCCATTATCGGCCTTTACACTCCCTAACTTGGAAATGAGTTTGTCCAAGTGTTCCACTTAGGCCTCTTAGGTAGAGACAGTTCCCCTTTGTGATGTAAGAAATGCTATAGCTCTGACCTTGTCAAGGCCCAAATCAATTTGAAGTGTCCCCCTTTAAGTAGACCTAAATTAGCAATAGGCTAAATAATAAAAACAGTCATCCTTGCACCCTGTGATAATAGTGATAACAGTGATGTACAGCTATGTGGATGATGGTCATGGAGGTGTGACCCTTTAGTAGACTGGTTTGGTGACTGGTTGTGCTACCCCTCAGCCCCAGCTAACTCAGAGGGCCAGGGCCGGACTGGGACCAAAAAAATGGCCCGAGCATTTTTGGCCATGGCGGCCCACCATGATTTTATTCAATAATAGTAATGTTGTGTTGCTAAAATAACACTTAAAGTTGGATATATTGCATGAATATGAGAGATTTAATTAGTTGCCCAATATCCTTTATAAAAATTATGAGTAAATGACCATCGGCCCACCGGGCATTGCCCTGTATGCCCTATGGCCAGTCCATGCCTGCCGAGGGCCCATGTGACAGTGATCTCTCATCATAGTTCCTCATGGAAAGCTTTATCCCTCCTGACGCGGCTCGTCTCCTCCATGTGGGTGGTAGTCAGTCACCTCCAAAACACCCAAATCCGCCTGACTCACATAATACATATACATAGCCTGTCAGCATAACAACCATGCTCTTTGCATTCAAACGGGAATGTGAGAAGAGGGAAGGGGAAAAAAATCATGCTCAGGGGGGTTCTGGAGGCAGTGGTGGCAGAAAGCAGTTTTGTTCCAGAAAAATCCATTTGAGCTCCACAGCAGTGTTGGATGGACTAGATTAATTCCATAACAGTAAGGCACAGTGGGTACTTTCAAGGACTCAGCCAGCCCCCCTGTGACACCCCATCATTCACCATATTCAAAATAGTCATGGCAGTCTCAGAAGTCAAACAGACCGTTTGTTCTATCTACAGTATCTATCTATCTATCTATCTATCTATCTATCTATCTATCTATCTATCTATCTATCTGTCTATCTATCTATCTATCTAGCTATTTGTCTATCTGTCTGTCTGTCTGTGTGAGTGTGTGTATGTGTGTGTGAGAGACTAAGGCATTCACAGACTGTATGCTTGTGGCTTTTCAAGGATTGTCCATTCATTTTCTCATTGACTCACAAGGATCAAGGCTTTAGAATCCATAGCCTCAGATATTGCCATGGCCTTGTATATATCCCAATATTTATATATATACTTTTTTTTTAACTCAACAAAGCTAAATAGTAGAAATAGCCTAAATAGCAGTTGCATTTTTCCACAATTGTGCCTGAACACCACTGCCACGCACACTGACTCCCCCATGTGTGATGTAATAGCCTTGGACTCGCATGTCTACTGTTTCATTTCTGAGAACTCTACAAGCCGTGAGCCAGAAGAGACTCTGCATTCCATAGCCAAAGCCTGCCGTCACAACAGAATGGCCATGATCACGCAGCGATCAGAGCCTTCATTTTCACAGATGGACATCAGCACCCCATCCTCGGCCCTACCTTGTTTGATGAGGTGCACAATTACAATGTGGAGGGGGGGGCATCAAGTCTCCTGGCTAACACACATTCCTATTTGAAAATAAACAAACAAACAAACAAACAAACAAAAGCACACAGGTGTGCTTCTTCTTGTCAGATGAAAGAAATTAGAGAACACAGGTAGTACAAATGTGTAGCATTGAGAATGATCTTGTTCCATCACATTTCTGGAGAGATGCTTCTCTCCCCCTGTTCATATTCACAATTAATTCCCTTGAAAAGCAGGTCTTGTGGTGGCGTGGTCTATTGCTGTCAGCTTGATTGAGTCTATGTCTGGATGAGCTTGTCCTTGTAGCCCAAGGATATGGCCTCTCGTGGGCCCGTGTTGGCACATTCCTTGTGCTGTTGATTGGTATCCCACTGTGTTTGTCATCCTGCTTAATAAATTCTCTGTCTCCCCCAACACCCCGGTTACCCACCCAGGGTTAAAGTCAAACTGCTGTATAATCAGAGAACGTCATTGCTCTTTTTATTTTTTAATTTTTTTTCTAAATGAGGAGAGCTTTTTAGTTCAGAACCATCATCTTTGGTTTGCACTCTTAAGCACTCCCTAGTCAATCTGTCACTTAGAAAGAGAAAGTCAACATGACTATTTCCCTTGATCCTCACCACTCTCTCTCTCTCTCTCTCTCTCTCTCTCTCTCTCTCTCTCTCTCTCTCTCTCTCTCTCTCTCTTTATCACACACACACACACACACACACACACACACACACACACACACACACACACACACACACACACACACAGATTCTTAATAAAAGCAATAAGGTTACTACATGAAGGGTGAGTTGAACAGACTGGGGCAGGTGAGTGCTGTTGAGAGTGATTGCCGGGACAGTGGCAGCAGAAGATGTCCCCTGCAAAGTGATTAATTTCAGACGTGACATGATTTATTGGCCTGCCAAGCCGGTTTTGTAGGTCACATTTGTGCCATATCAGTCAAGCTGTGCAAACACACGACTGCTATCTGTGGAGCTCAATGGTTGGGGATGGTTTACCAGTCCAACTCAAT
Source organism: Sardinella longiceps (assembly GCA_027497455.2). Classification (NCBI taxonomy): domain Eukaryota; kingdom Metazoa; phylum Chordata; class Actinopteri; order Clupeiformes; family Clupeidae; genus Sardinella; species Sardinella longiceps. The sequence continues at coordinate 17,245,108 of JAODXP020000031.1, forward strand.
AATGTGGACATGGGACAAGAGTGTGTGTGAGCGTGTGTGTGACTCATTGTTCCTATCACCCTGTGATGGACAGGGAAGCACAAGAAATATAAAATAAATATGATTGCACTCCCTCTGAATGCAGTTGACCCTCTCAGAAAATAATATGAGAGAATAATAACATAATCATCAACTGACCAGAGCAAGGTATTGGTGCTTTTGCATATTGTAGTCATATAAGGGGGATGTAAGGGATATGGAATGAGGGTTCATTGAAATGATAAACAATGTTTTATTTTATTAAACTAGCAGCCAAATTTACCTGTAACCTTAGCTTCAACCAACACCTTAGCCGTTTATTTTTTGTAGCATTATGAACATACAAGTGGCCGTCTGAAGGTATACTCAAGTGGCCAGCTGAGAGTGCAGCATGTCTCTCATAAATTGAATATGATGCTCTCAGCGGTCCCATTGACACCTGACTAATGCATTTCCTTTGCACTGGACCAGACTGCTGCTACTGCTGGTGTCCTCTCTCCAACCCTGCTGGGTCATCATTAGCTAAGCTACATGCTAACAACTTCTCTTATTGCCAAGTTCACACTCTCACTCAATAGGTTTCAAACACAATTATTCTGTGTGGAAGTATTTACAATTATGTAGAACCATGTAGAACATGTCAGCATCTACCTATTGCACATAAAACAAAGCAATAGGCTAATAAGCAAAGAATGTCCCACAGTCCTGGTGTCACTGCTGCAGGCTTCTCTGAAAAGAACAAAATCCTCACTGAAATACAAGAGCCAAAACAGTGATTAGCGCGGGTGACATGAATAGTTATCGAAACAATATCAATTATGCCGTGTCTCTAAAGAGAGGTGGTGATTTAATTGGTTGGAAGATTAATTTAGATTATTGTCAGTAGAATTCCACCAGACTACACCAACGGAGGTATGGGGGAAGGAGGAAGCATGTGAAACTCAAATTAATGGTTGCCAGGCAACATCAATCCAGGACTCCTGTACATTTTCTTTTAATTTAGTCTGCTCTAAAGTTAATCTCTTACTTCATTGTGTCTGTGGAATAATTAATGCAAATTTCAAATGGGAAATTTATTTATAATAGAGAAGAGAGAAAAAGTAAGTTAACAAGACCATGATGTGCAAATTATTACATTGTTTAGTGTGTCTTCACATGGGAGATTCATTTTGTTCCCTAAAAGGCTAAACCAATCACAGATGTTTCATTTAGGCTATGGAAATCAATACATTTAGACAGTTTGCATGCTTCAGTTTGTAGATTTATTTATCTCTTTACATCATTCTCCAGAAAACCATAAATACATATTAGTTACATAGAATGTAGCAATAGCCTATATATGACTGTTCATATTCTTACCGAATGGCACATGATTGACTCTCCTACGGAAAGGCTAAATTGTTTGACTTCACCAAATAAAATTCTTTTCAGTATGTCAGTATGCTTGTTTAATCTTCAATTTGACAACTCTTAGAAGAAATACTTTGTATTAGACACAAGTCCAATATACCTGTACATTAAAGTGGTGCTCATTCAATCCAGTGATGTGGGTGTTTGGGGAATTTCTTTAACTCATTTTAGTTTTCAAAAGCTGTGCCGTGAGGGAGACATTTTTGCTTTGCCATCTCCACAGTAAACTTAGACGGGGTTTCAGCAACACTCATCACATCATGACTAATTTTCAGGGGTTCGACAGGACTTCATTTCACAAGGAAGGCCAATTAATCTCTTGAGAAACGAGAGGCAGGCAACCTGAGACTGTATTATTTTTTATGCAGTGAACATATCATCCTTCTAACCATCACCGCATCAAATATGAATAATTATGTCAGCTGTTGAAATGCTGTGAAGTGGTTTCGGATTGAAGTTGGTCGGAGTGGGGAAAATAGAAGCTTGTTAAAATAATGTGTGGCTTTTCTATTAACACAATGTGCATTATGAGGCAAAGAAATGTGCAAAAACTTTTTTTCTGATATCACTTAACATCCACAAGAACTGTAAATAATCTCTCAATAGAGGTTGAAGAAAAAGTAAAGTTCCCCTAAGCATGAGACCTCCTTGAACCACATGAAAGCTAATTTTACTTGTGAAGTGCACTCAAGGATAACATCTGTGATCTGCCACTTTGATATCAATAGCACATTATACATAGGCTTAATAATACCATCTTGGCCTCTAGGGTTTCTTTTAGCAGAGGACTTAAGGGGACACTAACCTCATTAAAAATACAAAACATTTTGTTATTAAATGCTAAGTACAAAAAAAATAAAAATAAATAAATAGATGCTCGGCCACTCCACTGAACTAACAAATAAACAAATACATAAAGCACACACAAGCTCACATGGAAACACTTTCATGTCTTGTAGGATTGTTGGATTACTTGAATATATGAATAATATAACAGCAAATTGAGTTTGTCAGAATATACATGAGCTCGCCAAGGACAGAGGATGCAGGCGTCTCTCTCTCCTAGGAGGCGGAAAACAGCAAAAGTCTACTCATTGCACTTAAAAGACATGATTCAAAGTAAGTGGTATTGACAGACCTCGCTCTGTAATGAGTTTTCTGACACATTAACACTCTTGTTTCGCAAGCGGACCCATAATATTCTATCTCATGGATAATGGTTTATTGATTAAGCCATTTGTTGTCGAGGAGGCTGCTCAGCATATTTATGAATCACAGGAGTGATGTCAAACATGCTGGCATTCTCTTCCGTCCAATCACGTGAAGGTGGAGATTTAGTGAATGTGTCCGTGGTGCTAACTACATTACGATGCAGCCAGCCTTGTGATATATGCAAAGTTATGAACCATTGGGATGCTCATCTCACCAGACAGAAGCTCCTCTTGAAATCAATGTTGGGACCTGCTGATGGTTGTAGACTTGTTCCATAGTGGCAAGGAGGGACCCTTCTGTGTGTCACCAAGCACCATTTCTAATCCATAATAGGCCTATTGCAATCATACCTATAGACTGGTAACACTAAACAGATGAGCACAAAAAAAAAAAAAAAAAATACGAACAAAGTTTCACCACATTGTATGTAGTATGCAGTAGGCAGTAGGCTGTACATAGACCTTTAAAGGGCAACTTCAGTCATTTTCAACAAGAGCTCTATTGCTCAAGCTACTTGAGATTAGCCAATACTGAAGATGCAACGGAACGCAAATTACGTATTACAGCTACGGAAGCCTGCATGCAGATGTTGGTTTATTGTCAGTCTATAGCGAAAACGTGAAAGATATGACCGCTTTCAGCTTCTGTATTCCAAGATGGCGGTAATACATGGAGAGTGTACCCCAGTTAATGTGTAATAGTGGTGGTTTATATTTATGAGAAAGGACAAGCTTGTCAACAGGAAAAGCAGATTTTGATATTGAACAGTAAAAACGTTACACATTGGGGCTTTAAATTAACAGCCACTCTGTGGAGCATGCTTGGAGAACCAGACTGGCAGGCCACATATTAATCCAGTGATCCGTAGCTCCTCTCAGATGGAGCTGTAGCATGTGGGTCAGCAGCACACACTGATACTGGCAGTCCCTGACAGATGACAGACATGGAGTAAGAGAGAAGATAGTTGACTCTGAACATTTGGCCAGTGATCAGCATTGGGTCTACAGCCCTGTAGCTTAAGTCCATGTTTAGCCACACAACACCCATGGAATGCACGGTGAATGCAACTTGGACACATGCCATAATATCAGCCTGTCTTATCACTGATTGAAAAGGTGAGAAAAAAACATCACCCTGGCTTTGACATGTGATGCGAAATTAAAATATTTTGCTTACTGCCGGTCAAGGCCTGCAGTTGCAATATAATCCTGAGTATTGGAAAATATATGTAAATTCATTACTGGTATGCCATTTTTTATAAACTTCTGGGTTACACTACTTCTGTCTGACATTTTAGGGGTATTTTCTGCAGGTTTCAACTTTGTGCCATCCTGCCAGTATTTCAGGTGGATAAAACCACTAAGGGTAGACATGAGGAGAATGTTAAGTCGATCATGCAGAACATTGATGCGTCTCTTGTGTTTACTGCTTGGGGAACTTGCAGCGCAGAAACATCCCCAGCCATATAACCAGCAGATCAAAGTTGGCCTGAGCAGTCACTGGGACTACAGAGCGCAGAGAGATAAAGACAGACGGTTGAGGGATTCCAGTATTGTTGAGCAATGGTTTTCCTCAGCAGAGGTCAGACTTCTCCCCCATCACACCATCCGCTTTTATTGCCTGAGGGCACCTAAACTTCCTGCTTGTGCTTGGCCAAGGGATGGTGACAGGATATCAAACTTTCCTGCAATAAATAAGAAGACTGATTTCATGTTTACTAACATTTGATACTAACAATGGCAAATAATTATTTTTTTAACTGAAGGCAACATCGTCTTATGTTATTTCTAGTTGTGACCACTGCTATTTGTGCTTTTTCCTGGTTTACTGCACTGACAACGACTTTTTCCTTCATCCAGGAAGCAGTGTTCTATGGAGCTTCTGCCCAAAGTCTGTGCGCGCATCTCTTGAAATCCATGTATAAATAAATTCTTAAAATGGTTAATGGTTAACTCTCTCTCTCTCTCTTTCTCTCTCTCTCTCTCTCTCTCTCTCTCTCACTCTCTCCATCTCAGTGCTTATTCAGAGGCTGTTAAAGCTTCGGGTTGCCCATTAGTTTAGGTGTAGCAGGTCAAGAGGGCAGCAGGGGTATGTTGCATTAGTGTAGTGTAAGCTACATATATACACACAAGATGGGCTTCATTAGGTGCATGTGCTTTTAGTGCTGCAAACACAAAGGACACGTTAATTACAAGTCTTGAAAAGATATACTATATATTATGATATGATAAAAAAAGCTATGACAAAAAAACAGCAAATTATGATATCTTTAAGTTGGACATTAGGTTAGATGTGTAAGGGATAATGGCCAAACTTGGTGGAGGCTGCTGGCCTTTGGCCTCAGGAGTTGTATCCCTCGGCCTCGTTCATTATTTCCTGCTTCTGACCTGGTTGCAACTCACGAATGTAAAGAATAGACGTTTTAGAAGAGTCGATTTACAGTAAAGAATACAAAATCGAGCAGCTCCATTCAAGAGAACTGTTCAGTTGCTATACTAATTTACTGCAGTTATAGCGGTGGTTAGCGCTTGTAACAGCTGATTCCATGCTGACAAGATCAACAACTGCCGTTTAGTCTGGTTGTTATGGTTACTATCCAAAAGGGCATGGGTATAGAATAGGCCTATTTCACATAAAAATGGCCGACTTCCTTTTTAAGGGAGGTCGATGCGTCCTCACTTCTTGTTAGCCCCTAGCTCATAGCCGTAAACGGGCTCTAATTATGCTGATGCCTGAGCATGGTGCAAATAAGAAGCAGACATTGGTGTTGCATATCTCAGGGTTCAAACAACAAGCATAAACAGTCATATTTGTCATTTCATGCTTTTCCCATGACGATGAACGTAGTGCTACGTTGATGTGACTGGTGAACTCAGATCTTGTGTTAGCGAAGCCAATGTTTCTTTTCTTATCGGAGTACACGAAAAATCAAAATATTTAACTGAATACTTACAGTAACATATGTTAAATGTACAGGTGTTGTACATGTGTACTATGTTGTAGTAGTTTTGATATTATTTGTGTATTTCGAAAGGCACAGATGAGTAAGACAGCTGACAGCTCACATTACCTTCGTAATTATGATAAACTGTTCATGAACAGTTTGTACCCATGACCCAGTCAGAATTTTTTTTCGTTGCACACTCTTTAGATACAAGACGTGCCACATCACTAAAACTTAGTTTGGGTAAGTTTATTAGTAACAGTGAGACAGACAAATTACTGTTCGCCACCATTGCACATTATACGACAGGAAGTACGTTCGCAACAATTTCACAACAAATGACAACGAAGATGGCGGAGTGACAAAGGCCTATGGAGATATAATAGAGATTGTTCTTCTCCAGATCTACCATACGAGCATTTCTCAAAGTCAAGGAAGCATGTTTGGAAGGCTGCTGTTTCAAGAAATTGTACTGTTCCATTGTCAAGCATTCTTCTAAATTCTAGCGAGGACAGAGGCCTTTGTTCATAGATTTTTCAAGGATGCACTGATGGAATTTTTATACTACCGAGGTCACAGATGCGCGTGAAGTGGCCGAAAAATTTTCAACATAGGAGACTGAAATAGGATATATAGGAACATAGGATACTGAAATAGTATTTGAACTAATATTTGAACTCCCTCTGCTCATTACAGACTTTGCTAAACTCACTTATTGTATTAGTTACACCATTATGCATATTATAGCCTACACTATAGCTGCCACAGCAAAGGGAAAGATCTGACACCCCAAACCCCCTTTCCCTTCTCCCACCAGTTGTGTGTGATTTCAGCACCACCTTAATTGAATGAGCGTGCTCCATTTCTGCAATTGGATGATAGACAACTTCACCATGATCCCACAGAAATCTGTGAAATTAACACAATTCTTAAAAATGCAATATGGTGGGATCACATTATTGTAGATTTTTTTGTGATGGAAACAGAAATCACACCCAGTCAAAGTCAATGAGACAGAGCTCCTTCCTACATGCTGAATATGCATCTGTCTCTTTTTAGCACATAATTCTTTAGGCTATTTATAATTTTGAGTCAACACTGTAACCTGCCACTGATTGAGTTCGGAGAAAACATCTTTTATTTCAGTGAGTGAGTTGTGTCCAGTGGGTGTGATTTCAGTGGGTGTGATTTCTGTGTTCCCATCATAAAAGTCTACAATAATGTGCTCCCACCAGAGATTTAAGAATTACAGTATGTTCATTTCACAGACTTCTGTGAGATCAGGTTGAAACCTTATCTCTGCAAATTATAGGTTTATATTATAATGTGTCATGATTTTGCAAGTTCAGCCTTTAAAAAGATGAGGATTTCCCTCCTCTAAATATGGGCGATCTTTCTACTGAAAATGAACCCTCTCGCAAGTACATTACCAATGATACCAATAGGTAGGTCTGGTTGTCTAGTTTAATTTAATACCAAATACCTCCATTTTAAGAGCAGATTTACAGGTTAACTTCTTTCAAAATGGAGCCACATGTTTAAACACTTGCTTACCGTCTATACATTTTAGTTGCAACCAGGTGATAAGCGGGATAATGGCCCTCGAGGTGTCCTGATATAAGATAATAATGGCCTTGGACCAGCTGCGTTGTCGGGCTGTTCTTAGCCTCCATCTATTATTACCTTATATCGGGACACCTCGCCGGCCGTTATCCCTCACACAATACATACTTTTCCAGCCAATCAGAAATCAGTATTCCATTCCGCTGGTGATAGGTCCTCTTATACCCTTTACCCCTGCTATCTACCCAGGGCCGGAGTGGGACCCCTTTTATGCCCATATGCGATTGGGTGTACAGCACAACACCTGCATACCTTGATAACATCAGGCTATGATGCCATTCTAGGACACTTTAAAATGACAAGTGCAAAACAAATGGTTTTGACTCCTTGAAGCCTCCTTTTCATAAGCAAAACATTGATGGCTGGAAGTCATATCTATAAGTTTGGAGTCTAAGGGGAAAAAAAAGTCCTCGTCCTAAATCATGTAAATGATGTTGGCTAATAATTCATAAGATGCATATAAATTCCTCATTACCCTATATCCTTTGCATATATTCTAATTTAGAAAAGAAAGTCAAAATTTGCTTAATACTTTTGCAAAGTCAGCTGAGAGTGAAAGATCTGAAAGTCTGTTGAAAGAACTATTTTATACCAGAACTAATCATAAAGCTTCATTAAGAAATACACAGCCTTTGATATTAATTACACACGGTATATCCATATCTTCTATAACATTATGCAAATGGGGTCATTTAGGTTAGAGAAATAACTAGAAGTTGGATGATAATAGAGTTCCCTCCCTTCAATGCATATCTTTAAATGCATTTAATTATGGGGAGGCAAGACACAGTAGATAAAAGAGGACCTTGATAATACTGTTTGCATAAGACAATGTCTGCAATTAAAGCCATGATGTAACGTCTCTAGATGGCTGATTCACAAGCATACTGTTTCCTTTGATGGTGACATATTCTGGTCATCCCTTAGAAGTGTGCATAATTCATTATGAAGAAAAACACAGAGCGATATTAGTGATTTCTCTACTGCAAATTATATCTAGAAATAAAGGACTGAGTAAAGGCTAAAGGGAATTAATTTCTTTTGTGTCCAATGCATTGTGTCATCAGTGATAACTTGCAGATTCAATCAATGTTATTGTCATGAGGTCTTGCTATTATGTCCTTAAAGGACTTTTGGTATTTTTACATAATAATAATAATAAAAATGACTATTATTATTATTATTATTATTATTATTATTATTATTATTATTACACCTATTATATACCTATATGAGTGAATGTGCTCAGAGACATTTCTTTTTGAGAGGAGACATAGCCTATAGTTCCCGGTAGAAGTTAATATAGCCTACTTGTTTTTTTGACTGTAAAGTTTTTCAGAATTTGTTGTGTTTAATTAATTTGTTTTAGCAATTATAATTTAAGTTTATTTGACATTTTTTTATTATTATTATTTGTAATTTTTGATTTGTCATTGTGAATTTGTAGTTTTTTGTGGTGATTATTTTTGTGTGTGTGTGTTTTTCAATTGAGGGCCAGTGTTAAAAGCAAACTCTCATTTCCTGTAGAGTATTTTTAGTTGGCCTAAGCAAAGCTAGAAAAACACCATACGACACATAAGCTCCATTTTGTTTATTTCCCTGAGAAATTCTAATTAAAATTCAATCTGCTTATTCATGATCTGAAATAGAGCCAAGAGTTAAAATATTAAAAAAGAAACATCTATACACCCCAAATTATATCACACATCTATTACATCATAGCTGACAGTATTCTGCAGTTAAAAGAAAAACACCCAAACAACGTGACCTATTTTCTCCAGTTCCCCACTCTCCAAAACCTTACTGAGTCAAAGAGCAACTGTGTTTCAGTGTGTGTGTGTGTGTGTGTGTGTGTGTGTGTGTGTGTGTGAGAGAGAGAGAGAGAGAGGAAGAGGAAGAGGGAAAGAGAGACAGTGTTGCTACGGGCAACTCTGAACTCCCAGAGTTCCGCAGGAGATGCCAGGGATGGCAGGATGATGTGTGCCCTCGATTTGTCTAGTGACTGGAGGGCAGAGGAAGTCAAGGCGTGGTGAGTTATGATGCTGCCACTCCACTTCTGCATTCTATTTTACGGATGGAGAACATTTAAATATACAGCGGTCAAGCCATATGCCATGTCACGGGGCATCTCGTGAAAATGGCGCTTTGCCGTCAGCCTGCCTTTTTTTTACAACAGTGCTGGTTTATAAGGCTGCGCCTCCCCACCCCTAGAAGGGTGTAGCACTGGGCCTGGGAGCGCTCCAAGCCTTAATGCTGAGCCAAATGTCGCCTTAATTTTTCCTGACTCTCTGTTATAACAGCAACACCCCCAAGATGAACTGGAAGCATGTGGGTCTGGAGCAGCGGGCGAACTTTAATGATTTTCACTGCTTTGGCACACAGATGAGGCCTGTTCCCCGAGCCAACGAGGGCCCCAGCGAGAGGCTCCCCGCCCCACCACCTCTACCACCACCCCCGCTGCCACCACCGCCGCCGCACTGACAGGCTGCTCTCCTCCCTCTGGCACTGGCCAAGCCCGCTTTTGAAATAAAAACCACCGACGCTGCACGGCGGTGATCAGCATGCAGACACCCACCATCAAAGTCATTCCAATTCAAAAATAATGAATTAATTAAATAATGAAAAATAGCGCTCAGTTTTGTGAGTAGTTTAGATCAACTCTACAAAGTATCTGTGAGGCATGGCAGTGATGGGCTTATCAGGATGCCTGCACCCTCCCAACACAGACATACACACACACACACACACACACGCACGCACGCACACACACACGCACGGACGCACGCACGCACACACACGCATAAATACACCACACTCTGTCGTATTTTACAATGTCATTTAATGTCCCCCAGTTAAAAGTCTTGATTGGAATGAGAAAGCTACCGCAGCACTGATGCTATTGTGCACTGCCAGCTGTGCCTTGCCTCATACTGCAGGGCTCACCCTAGCGCACACACACACACACACACACACACACACACACACACACACACACACACTTTGCCTATTAGGCCTAACTAGCTTTCTGTTACAGGGTTTCCAAATGATAACCTCAAGTGTGTCTCCTGCCTTGGGAGATGCAGAATCCAGCACAGACCTTGCTTTAGGGATCCCTCGTGTCTTGTTCAATCAAATACAAAAATGCAATTATTCCTGATCCCTATGGTGAGAGACATATTGGAGCGGGGACCCATACTAAAAGATTAGAGAGGTGGTACAGTATGCTCACTTCACAAATATTTTATTTATTAGAAAAGACTTTTAAAGAACCAACTGTTTAGGGGGAAACGATAGCAAAACTGCACCTATCATGTGATGAAAGAAAGTACAGAAGTACAGAAAATAAGTACCAAAAAAAGTTATCTATACTGATTGGAATTTGGCCTTATGCAAACGGAGACCATTTTTCTGCCTTAAAGATCATTCTTTTGGGGTTTCCTTTTTTTCTTTACTTTAATAAGATTATTGCAGACCATCTGTTGAGCAATCTGCAGCCTTTGTCTCAGTAATGAGTTCTCCTGCATGTTTGCACACAGCTGCATATTGTCTCTTAAAATGGATGGGATTGAATTGTTCCTTTGGCCTAACTCTGAAAAACAAACAACAACAAAAAAATAACAACCAAAACAGAAGAAAAAAAAATCAAAACTGACAAAACAAATAACCTCTGTCAAATAGATTTTGTGTCCAAATCTAGCCACTCTTTGACATACCAAAAGTGGGACAACAAATTGCAGTGCTTCAAGTTAAAACGTAATAATGGCATTTCACTTGCAAGTAAGTGTGTCATTAAAAAATATACATTATTAAATGTTTTACTTCACATAATAATTAGCCTGGTTTTGTCTTCCTGCGTAGCTCCGCTCAATAATCATTTCCCTCCACGACTCCGTCTGGCATTCTGGCCATTGGCATAGTTTGCAGAGATCAATTCTATACCGTGCTAAAAAGCAAGCAGGATTGTGCGTTGTGAGAGATAAAGTCGGGTTTTTGTGGTTGTAGCGTTACGTAGCTTAGCCTACTTCACGACCAAGCTGGTGCATAATGGTAGCGATTGTGTGAAATCAGATTTAATTGTTTCAAACTTCTACAGTCACACCTCCAGCTTGCAATTGTTTGTCAATGGTGAAATGCCAGACCCTTGTACGAAGATAAAGCGTAGACCAAGGGAATGGTCAAAGTCAGGCTACATAATTCACACACATGATTAGGCCTATGTACTATATCCATGACCCTGCATCCAGGCTAATATACGGTAGCTATAATGTATGATTGTATGACACTTATAGCATTTTATTACACAGCTCTTTATAATGCTGTCGAATGCTCCATTCATTTCAATGGGACTCTCCAATGTTCTACGGTCTGATAAGTTTTAATAACAGACCATTGCTAAGTATAATAGACCACTGTCAAGCTAAAGTGACACAGAACGCTCTCTTAACCAATCAGCTGATCTGTAACAGTTAACAGAATACCTCTTTTCCGTGGATGGTTTTAGCCATCTTAATCATTAAATTGACCATTAAAGCAGTGATAAACAAGGTTACATGTTAATAATATCTACAGTAGGTAGCCATGCAATAAGCGGGATAACGTAGCTAGCTCGTCGGGATGCGTTGCATTACTCTGTCGGGAGATATTCCACGATAATGACGTTATCCCTTACATAATGCTTTATAATGTCCCCCATACTGTCTGTGCTGTCTGGTATTTGGTCTACAAATAAAATTTAATTGAATTGAATTTATGAGTAAAGTCATGAGAATGTATAAAGAGTTATGAACAATGTTGTAATTATGGCTATAGCCTTGAATGCCCAGGTCTAACATAGTGCCTGTTCACAAATTCTATTTCTTAAGCAGAGGAGAACAGAATGTATGAATGGCCCTTTGCTGTGGGTGCTCTCTCTCTCTCTCTCTCTCTCTCTCTCTCTCTCTCTCTCTCTCTCTCTCTCTCTCTCTCTCTCTCTTAAAAAATATAGCGAGTGGTTCAGTGGTTCAGCCTGAGCAACTTTAACACTTTAACATGGGTGTTTGTAAGTCTAAATATGCACCACTGACCTTAACTCAAATGTATGTGTGAAATATATCTTGGCAGAAACTGTTAGTAAAATAAATAAAAGGTCAACACTTTGCCACAGTATTTTGAGCTCAACTGAAAGTACTTGCTTGCTGAGTCACAGCTGAAAAAAACAGAGAACATAGCCAACTTTTGATTAATTATTGCCTCCAGTTTTCACAGAAAACACGCTATTGTCTCCACAGAATTTTGACAAAGGAGCCCTTATCTTGCTCTCATTATTTTCTAAAGAGTAATCCCCCTACAATGAAAACATAGTTTAGATTTTTATTAGATAAAATGAGCAGACTGTATGCATACGGAGTGTTTGTATTGTAGCCTACCACCAATAAGTCACTTTGAAAATAGCCTGAAATTATTCTTTTTAGCCAGGAAGTGTTTTGCATGTCACCTCTCTCCAGGGTGACCCCTGCGAAGTCCGACAGTAATATTCTGCCAGAGGCAACAAAGGAAGAGCATTTCATAATCAGCAAACATTGCTTATGATCTCAGAGAACTTTTATGCGCTGTTGCTAAGCAACAAAAGGGCACCTCTCGGCAGTGGAGTTATGTGCAGCTTATTGTAAAATGTGTCAAACAGTAAATACAAACTCATTCTGTTTTCTTTTTTTTGTGTGTGTGAGGATTTGACGAGGGCATACTGCAGTCAACAGAGTGAGATGATCTTTCAGTTTGTTGAAACCTTGAAATATAGGCTATGCCATGAGATAAGGACATGCTTCTTCTTGAGTTTCATGTGTCCTATAAGCTTGCTTGATTAGGTCTGTGGAGAGAAAGTATACCTCATATGTCCACCAATCTTTTGGTCATGTTTATTAGACAGATATCAATTCTTCATGTTGAATGTATCAGAAAATATGCATTCATAATCATAGAATATACTTTGACTATTTTATATAAAATATATTTAAAGGGCTATTCCTGCAATAGACTTTTTGAAATAACTTTATATGTGTAGGCTAAAGGGGTAAAAATAATTAAATTAAAAAATAGTTTGTGTGGAGAAGGTATAGCCTAACAGATTGCTCTGCCACAGAGTAGACATGTTGAAATCATGCAAGCAAATAGTGAGTTTGTCACTGCATGCTTTATTCATACCCTACAATAAGGCCATGATTTTCAGAGAGGCATGCAATTAAAGTCCTCACCCTTAAAGACAAGAAATGCATAGTCATGCTGAATGTGGCAGTTTTTGGCTCCTCAGTTCTATCAGAGCTTTTGCATAATGAAGAGTTTCTGTTGGCAGTGCCATCTTTTAGTGGCATTGTACACACTTTTTTCTCACACACTTTCAAAGATGAAAATCTCTTTATCTAAAGTCATTTGCCCCTTTATGCCCTATGCTCTTACTCATACTAACACGACACCTTTCTAATTTTGAGACCCCCACACCCCCACCCCCATCAGCTAGTTGCTTGTGTCGTACAAAGTACTTTCTCTGGCTGACTTTTTAAGTTGTGCTGAATGAAAGCGTGTGCCAAATGAATAAATGTAAATGTGTTAGTGCTCCTTTGCCTTTCTGCCGGTGCACAATGCTGACTTTGTGGAGCAGCATTTCTATCAAGCCTCTCTCCTGTGGAAAAATGTGCTCTGCCATTTTCAAACGCTGGCCAGCCTCATCGCTCTTCTTTTTCTTTCTTTCTTTCTTTTTTTTTTTTTTGCCAGGCGAATAATAAATTGTAACAATACCAGTGGTTTCTCCCACATCTCCTCAATTTTTATTGTCTCCTTTCCTTTTTCTTCTTGTTTCAGTCCTCATGTTGAAGGATACCAAGGATTTCAAAGTGATTGTGGGGTTCAGAGTTGCAATGAAATATTCTCTCTGCAATGCAAATGGAAACTGATGTTTAAATCTGACTTATTCCCTTCACTTTTAAGTTTTAGTGAACGCATGTTGGGGATCGCATAATTCACCTCCTGGATCTTACAGATGGATATACTGTTCACATGAGACACCGAGAATATCGTACTTTAGACCTTATTAAAAATATTTTATGTTTTTTTTTCTTTTCTTTTTTGTGTGTGATAAATGTTATAAGCTCAACATGCTTTTAAAAACACAACTGCTTCCTAAATCCCATCAAACAATTTTGTATTTTGCTACTGAAGATTTAACTTGAAAGTGTTCTCTTTTAGTGTTCCCATTCCACTGTTGGAAAGTACTGTGAGGAGAACATCTCTTAAGAACCAAAGCATTCCGCAATTGCTAATCTATTCCTTTTAGATGATGACACTTGGGATAAAAGTGTCTGCTAAACAAATACATGCAAACATCACATACTTCTTGATCCACAGCTTTGTTTGTAGATGTGTGAGTGTGTGTGTGTGTGTGTGTGTGTGTGTGTGTGTGTATGTGTGTGTGTGTGTGTGTGTGTGTGTGTGTGTGTGTGTGTGTGTGTGTGTGTGTGTGTGTGTGTGTGTGTGTGTGTGTGTTTGTTTGTGTTTTGTTTAGGACACAAACAGCCATGGTATTCAAACATGTCTAATTTCCTATCTGTGCCCACACGGCGGATGTTTTCCCTCTTTGTTGTATGGACTGTCCTCCTACACCTGCTGTATGGATGATGCCAAAGCATCACCATTTCAAAAGATTGGTTCCTCCTTCATTTAATCCCTTCATGCTGTTGTGTGGCAAGTATGATGCATTCCCATTCAGTCACACACAAGCAAATGCATCCATCTAATACAAGGTACAGTGACACGTTATATAGGATTTTATTTTTATCACTTTACCTTTGCTCTGTGTGCACTGAACTTATGATCCTTGTAGGGAATAGGGATAATACTGTGCTCTCTTCGATGGCTTTCTACATAGCTCACTGCTACTCAAAGAGAGTTCTTTTTCTGCTGTGCTTAATAGCACAATCGAAAACATACCCACTCACATACTGGTGTGCTGTCAAGTCTTTAGCTTGATAATCATAAAATCGATTTGCTAGTTACATTCAGGTGCAAAGAAAAAGCTATCAAAACAGTTAAGTCATTGATTGATTTGTTCACGTGCCAGAAACAATATTTGAAACAGAAAATCACAGCTAAATACCACAGTGATACCATTTCTCTCTCTTACTCTGTCTCTCTCTCTCTTTCTCTCTCTCTCTCTCTCTCTCTCTCTCTCTCTATCTATCACTCTGTCTCACTGTATGTGTGCATTTACTTGTGTGTGTGTGTGTGTGTGTGTGTGTGTGTGTGTGTGTGTGTGTGTGTGTGTGTGAGTGTGTGTGTGTGTGTGTGTGTGTGTGTGTGTGTGTGTGTGTGTGTGTGTGTGTGTGTGTGTGTGTGTACAAGTAATTCTTTTTAAAATCACTTTCACTATTTCACAATGTAATATATGTAACAAAAGCTAAACTTCTTGGTCCTACCACAGGTACCACAGATGGCATTCTGAAAATGATGGCCCTGAAAAAAAGTATGAATGAAAAAAATTGCTGAACTTAACAGTAACAAAAAAAAAACCTTGAAATTGAATTCATATAGTAATCAGATAACATCCAAAACCCAAGGACTGCAAGCGTATCTACCTAAAGCACCTAAATATAGCATGTCTGCTCTCACCGGGATGTCAGTACTTTCATTCCCATTTATTACAGGGCCTGTGGACACGAAACAGCAAAATAAAAACTGCTGTCTTGGATGGTCCATTTAGGAAAGCAGGAGGATCCAGCTGCAATCCTTAAAGGCAGAGTGAAGCATGAGAAAGACTGATTAAAGGACCTTGACACACTCTGAACTGCTGGCTAACATTCTCCTTAATGAGTGCACCAAAGCACAGCACAGCATCAGCACACAGCACAGCACAGCACAGCACAGCACACAAACTCCTGGCTTCTCTCTGGCTCTTTAGCGCCCGCCCGACCTGCGTGAGCTATATACAGGATTCCTCTCTTGGATGTTTACCCCTTGGGCACAGAGCCGCTAATTTCCTCAGCGCTCTTCGCTAGTTTGATTGGAGACTTCCCCTTCACACAGATGTATTATTAGAAGAATAAAGGGAACAGCGTTGCCATGCCCACGGGTGAGGCGAGGTGCACGGCCGTGACAAGGCCACCCTTTGACTCATCATAACATGATGCATTAACTCCACATTTATTGTCATATTTTGCCCAACCAACATAATAATAATGTCAAAAATATCATCATGCCTGTTTCATTTCTTTTTCTCGAAATAATGCCTTCATAGGCAGTCAGACTGCAGATTCCTAAATCAATTCAATTCAATATTTCAGGTTGCTAAGAGAGTCCTTATACTGACTCTACACGATGATGCCCTCTATGACGTACAGTACTGTATGTACATTCTCTTTCCTTTTTCCATTACATAAGCCTTTGTAAGACTCCAATTACAAGGCTATTTGTGGGGTGAGCATGCTGCTGCAGCTACTCATGTCATAGCCTACATGTATAGAGCAAAGCTGCAGCAAATGCAACCTCACCTAGAACAGAGCAAAGGATGTCCAGGTCTTAGGGACAGCTAAAGTCTATAGAGGACAGTTTTGCCAGACGTATGATAATTATCGTATTTGTACAATAATTTTGACCTCTCTGATGTAGGCCTACAAAGAATCATTTTTAAAAATCCATAATATAATACGATTATGTCAGAATTTTCATTTATGCATTCATTGTGACCTGCTTTGAATCTTGCAATCCGTCTCTGACCCTTTCAGCATCACTGACAGGCTCTCCACTGGCTACCAGCCGCACCTCCACCCACTCTAACTCAGTGTCACAGACTGTTTTATGACTTTTCTCCTGATTGAATGAATGACATGTTTGATTGTGTGTGCGTTGAGCAAAGCCTTGATCCTTATTAGTTTGTGAGTCTTTTAGAACTGAGTGGAATGAGAAAGGGAAGGGAAACACAGGGAAAGCCTATGTGGATGACCTTTACAATAGGTATATTTCATACATTTCAATTTGGAGCTTTTTGGTACCATACAGTCTGGCAATGCTGATAGAGGAGAGAGAAATGTGTAGGAGAGTTGAAGTGATGAAACTACATCAGAGGTTCAGGGAGAGCATGGCATGACAGACTGATAAAGTATTCTTAATTGTGTGAACTAAAACATGCAGTGTGCTCTATTACATCCCACTGTCATGTTGGAACTTCACAATCTATCTGCAAGTCGTTCCCTGGGATCTTACAGCAATTGTTAATTCAAGTACACAGAAGAGGCCTCATGGTGCACTCTAGTCTGATATGATGAATGTGTTATGAATTGTGCACTGCAGTGTACAGGTACATCAGTCAGGGCATGATGATGATGATGCATAGTGTTTATATAATGTTTGTTTGTTTGTTGGTTGCCTGTTTTTATACCACATAACATACTGTATATTAGCCTATTGCAATAAAATTACACGGTATCATCCCTAGATAGAATATCTTTATTTATTAATTACAGATTTTAGCTAATGCCTAGATGCCAATGCCTAGATAGCACTCCTGGTGTATTCTAGAAATAGATGATCTTCACTAAATAATAAATACATCTCTATTACTATCCTCAAATGTGGATGATGAATTAGAGAAGTCGTTAGTGTTGTTAGAAGTTGTTAGAAGTAGAAAACATTAGTCACTGAAAGAAAGTACACTGTTTTATCATCTTATTTCCCAGATTGTTTATCTACCCAAAGTTAGGTCCTTTTGTTGTTACCAACAATTATATTTCAATACATTGGGTTCATTGGGTTGGGTGTTACAATACCACTTAAAGCCACCAGTAGCAGGACTTAACCAAAATTTCAACGTTTCATAACGTTCATACAGTAAATGACATGCTGTTGGTTAAAATGTGCACCTTCGTGAGCTTATCCCTGCCTCCTAGCCTTAGATATTGCACTTGCATTATCAGAGGGAGCGTCTAGCCCTGTTTGTTTTAGTAAGCAGGCAGGCAAGGTCCTACTGTAACTTACTTCACTATTTTAATTACCGAATAATGTGATTTGTAAGTTTTCAACCCATTCGACATTTGGATATAGGGGCTTATTCCAGCGACTACAAAATGTTTATTATAAGCTTTGTTTGATTTTTAGCCTATATGGCGCCGTGAGTCAGAAAGAGTCAGTGAGTGTGAATAAATGGATGTCTGGATAACCATATACAGACATCCATTGTATGTCTCTTTGATTATGGATTATTGACCCAGTTCACCCAAAGGATCAGTGATCAAATGTTTGCAACACATTCATTTGAGTTTGTTCTTGGGTTAGGTTGGAAACTTAACTCCTACAGAATTTTAGAGCACATGAGCTATAGCTGAAGGTTGTAAGAGAGACTAATACATCCCGTTGTGTCACACTCAAACTAATATTGTTGTAATTTTTAAAATGTAAGAAGTACAAGCTCCTGAGTAGCACAAAAGTCTACTTTTACATTAGGATTCATCCCAAATGGCCAGTCTTACAGTGGTTTCCATGTTCACCAGATGCATTTTTTCCTATTTTTTCTCACTGTTTTGACTACAGACAGAATGCAAGACCTTCAACAGGGTTGAGGTTCAATAAAAACACTAGCTGCAAACTTGTCGGAGTTCTTTAAAAATATGATGGAAAGGTATCGCATGGGAGAGGGAAAATCCTATTCAATTTGGGAACACATCATGCTTTTACTATCAGTTTTGCTTATTTGACACTTTGGCCTTCACAGAGGTCTGTGCTCCCCAAGTGTCCATGTAGCTGTTAGTTTATTCATCGATTCTAGATGCTTCTGCCCTGCTTTTCACTCAAGGGTTATTACTGGCTGGATAAATGCAAGGGTACTTCAGAGTGCCACTATCATTTTGTAAGCATCTGCTCTCCCTGTGAGCAGTAGGCTGCACAACTTAGTTCCCACAAACTACATCACCCAAACTGACAAACTATTTGGACCTCCCCATTGTTACCCATGCAAAATTACACCATTTATACCAATAATAACGTATTTATCTCTTGGCGAATATCATCCCAATCAGCATCAGTAACAGTGAGCTCATTTTGGGAGTTTGACTGCTCTAAATACTTCCTCCTATTAGGCAGGAGGCAATGCAGTGTGAGGCACCGTCTGAATGGGTTTTAATTAGACTCAGCATTTTACATGGGTAGGTCAAAGATGTTAATGGAAAGTGCAACCGTTTGAAATCATTATTAACCCATGGAATTAGTCAGTCTGTTCAGATCTATCAGAGGAGATCTGATCCTGACTCCTGGTTAATACTGGTCCGGGGAACTCATATTAGGTGCAGGGGGAAGGTGAGGCAAGCTCAAATGCCACAAGCCACACAAAAGAGCAGGAGGAGTATAGACATACATATTTAACATTTAGAAGAATAACAAGATTGATGCAGTGAAAAGAACAACTACATTAGTTTTCTAATTATAAGCCGCACCATGTATAAGCCAAAGGACAGTGTTTGAAGCAAACCACAGTTATTAACATTAATATAGCAGAATCAGATGATGATGATGAAAAAAGAATGTAAATGAGGAAGTTGGACCATCAACATTCTAATCAGGGAGTGAGATTTGTAGAATCTGTAACAGAATGACAATCTGAAAAGAAAGGAAAACTATGATGATGCAAATATGAAAGCTAATATGTAGCCTCTAGTGGTAAGGTTGTTGAATTGCAAATAACTGAACACATCTTCACTTGCACATTAGCTATTAAGTGGCTTTAAAATGAACCAGAACCACTGTTCTAACTTGTACATTCTGTGTTTCTTTAGCTATATGGCAGAACAACATAGGCCTATATATATTTTTTGCCAATAAAACAACTTAAATCATACATTTTTAAGCAATGAGTAAAGCTAACCTTCACAACATGTTCACAACATTCTATTCTGGATGTTGCAAGCTGTCAAGAAATGACCTGGTGTGTCTTCGGTTTTCTCATTGCACTTTCTCGACAGGCTGACAAATACGGCAAACTCCAGGATATATGGGGGCTTTCACAAAGTCAGGAATCTTTGTTGTCCCATTCATCTGTCTCATTTAAAAGGAGAAGAAAAAAGTCCTCTTAATCAATTCGCCCAGATCTGTATGTTTCCTGCAGGTCTTCCTTCACCTCAATCATACAAGAAGCTGCCCTCTGCAGTGACAGCTGAAGGTCGAAACCAACCAAATCGTTTAAGGCTGCCTAGGGACCCAGCCTTGACTATATTGAGTTCTCTCCAGTGGCATTTGTGCAAAGAATGGGGAAGGAAAAAGTGATGAGGATGAGGGCCTTGGAGAGAGTATGCACCAAACCACACGCTGCATGGGCACACCTTTTTAAACCTGTTTAGGTCTACTGAGAACCTGCTGAATGAAAGAAATATAGCATAGGCTATGAATTGTCCTTCATGATGAGCTCCAAATGTCTTCTGGGTTAAGGCCTTTTCATGTAGAGGCTGTGGAAATCATTCATTAAAAGGGTTTTTATACGTTGTTGTTGGAGGACATTTGCCACAATCTTGTGACAAAATGGAAATGGAGTTTGTCCACTGCTGAAAACGAATGTTTGCTTCTTGTCGATTCTCATCAATATTAGCTTGCACACTTTCTATTTTAATGTTGTCTGTCCCAGTCTCGTTACAAAACTACTTAAATGTTTCTCGATCGGCCCTGCATGGAATTTTTTTTTTTTTTTTGGTGAACTCCATTAGACACTCACTTTCAGGCTCTGTACCTCCCATCATAGCTCTCTATATGATAATATCCAAAATACCCTTCTCCTTTATTCCTCCATAATGGAGCTTTATTGATTAGACTCTTCAGAATCACCCTTTCCTTTTACTCAGCCCTGCCTGCCTGCCTGCCTGGGAATACCATTCTAACCACTACACCATTCACTCCCAAACTCTCTAATGTATGTCTATGCGCTATCAAGCTTTATCGGGATGATGTCTCCAGCCACTCCCCAGTCCCTTTCTATCTTCTATGTCTGTCCGTGACCTTATGTGAATGTTTTTTTATTTATTATTTTTTTCTGAAGATCCCAAAAAATCTATTTTTCTAATTTTCTCTTCTTTTTCTCTTTCCTTTTTGCTTTGGTGGAACAGCATAAGGTCCCAGGTTACTCATCAGACCGTATACAGACACAGATGTACTCATGAAACACGACTCTTTACCTCCGCCAAGGATGTTATGTTTTCGCTGGGGTCTGTGTGTGTCTGTGTCTGTCTGTGTACAAGATAACTCGAAAAGTACCGTACTGGACGGATTTGGATGAAATTTTCGGACAACGTGTGTATCGGGACAAGTAACAACTGATTCAATTTTGGTGGTGATTGGTGATCCAGAACACCCTCTGGAATTTATATTGTGTCTGTGATCATATTGCTTTGGCGGAGGTCTGCGCTCTCCGAGGGCTTTTCTATTCTTATAAAATGGTTGACGCAACACCTTCTACATTTGCTTCACCCCTTTGCAACACTTCAGTTCATTGTATGCATTGTATACTGTGTGAATCTGTCACACAAGGCCAGAGAACTCTTATGGTGAGACTGACTATAGCTCCAAATGTACCAGGATGTTATAATGTGGTGGGCTGGAATCAATTTGGAGAGCCCATATGTGCAAGAAGCGTATATGCCATAGGCATTGCTTCTAATTACAATTACAGAGCTAATTATGAAAGCAGTCTTTTTAAAAATAGACCTGCCAGAGACTTATCTTGTGGAGTATAGTGCATGCAAACCTAAGTACAGATGTTTAGAATAGTGACCAGTTGTCACAAATGAATGCATTGCAAAGGGCATGATTCCAAATGTTTTCATTAAAATTAAAATACAATGGGCTATTATATTGCCAAGAGTATTACTAGTAAATTTTTTAATGCTACACCACATATGAACCACACCTAAAAACTTGCATAATTCCCTCCATACTGTGATGCTGAGGATCTCTCAAGAATACAATGAATAGCTAAGCCTCATGGAGCATTGAAAATTGATATGTAACTCGGAAAGGATTACACAACACACGTCATATACTAGGATAGAACTCTTGAAAAAAAATAGCTTTTATTACCCCACTCTATCATAAACAAATAAATGGAGCAGTAAAAGGAAATGGGTCAAGGGCCTGTTTTTCACACAGCAGTAGCAGCAGCAGCTCTCTTCTCTAGCTGGAGCATTGCAGCTGCTCTTCAGTGGGCCTCTGAGCCCTGAGATTCTTAGCAGTCAGAGCCTGTGCCAGTGAGCTCCATTTAAGTCCCCAAACCCAGCATAGATCTAACTCCTCTAACATCTCCTGCACCATGTTGACAGTCTGCCTGAGATTTTGGCACTGCGATGCAGGAACACTGCTGACAGTCTGACTACCCCATTTCTTGCTTGCTCTCCTTCTCCTTCTCTCTCTCTCTCCCTCTCTCAATCCTTATTTTTTCACTCGATCTTTCTCCATCCTTCTGTTTCTTTTCCTCTGTCTTTCTTTGTGCCCTGTGTTCTGAACCCCCCCCCCCTCAACCACCACTACACCTTTTGAGTTCCATCACTTTGACTGGAGTGCGCAACTTCCAGTGGAACTCTGTAAACAAATCGCTCTCATCGCCATGCCTTCAGCATGGGCCTTCTTCCCCTCTCTCCCACCTGACACTCCTGCCTCCTTGATCCTTCCCCGAAATTGCTGACATACATTTTGCGTGATGGGCCTTCGCTCGCTCTCTCTGTCTTCCCCTGAAACAGAAATCCTCCAGTGTGGTACCCTGTGCCTTGATCAACCGAGAAGCACTAAGATGCCCGAGTTTTGATGTAGCCTCCTTGTATAGGCCTTGAAAGAGAATGCACAACAACCATGCATGATCTGATGCTCCACATATAGCTGGGGAGTTTGCTGCTTTTTCTGGTTGCACGTAATTGGATGCTACCAAGTCACAGACCTCCATGTAACTCAGGCCTAGAGAATTAAAGATATGTGTGGGACCTGTTGTGATGTGGCTTGTTGGGAGATGAAATATTTACTAAATGTGAAAAATTTAATTAAGAGAATTAAATGCTTACAGTACGTGCAGATATATCTCAGATTAGACTAGGCTTCATTCTCAGTGATACTCAAAGAGCCTGTCATATTAGTAGCACACAGCTACAACTAGCAGAAATATCAGTGAACTTGAACATCTACTGTAGGTGTCTTAAAGACCAACTAGCTGAAATATCAGTGAACTTAAACATCTACTGTAGGTGTCTTAAAGACCAACTAGCAGAAATATCAGTGAACTTAAACATCTACTGTAGGTGTCTTAAAGAACAACACCGAATAACACTATCCTGCAAAACCCACTCATGCATTTTATTTACCCCCAGGGCCCATTGGGCTGGACTTGAAAAGGACAAGGCATAAACAGAGGGCCAGTTCTCATTTTGCCAAGAAGACTTCACAACCCTTTTAGCAGCTTCATCACTTAGCACAGTCCAGTTCCTGCGGTGCCCCTTCAAAGCCCTCCACATTCATTAGGCCCCTTTGTGGGACCTACTTTGATACTCATTGTTGTTTTTTTCCCAGTTAGTATGGGCGCTCTGTGCTTCACATGCTCGTATTGATTAGTTTCCATTCATAAAGGTCCTGGAAGGCATGAGTCATTCTGTTTGCCAGCAAGAGTGGAGGCTTTCGTGTGCACCGCTGTGCTCAATAAAAACTAGATGAATGTACAGCAAAATAATGTTACCTAGTTGTACCGATTGTGGACCTGGACTAGGGGTGGGCATTGAGAACTGGAATTCGAAAATCAAGACTGACAATCAAATGCAAAAGTTAGAAAATAAGTAGCATTGCTCAATGTGTATCACCCACTTCATGTCCATTTTAAGCCTATGGATATCGTATCATGTTGCATTATTGTAAATAATCAGCTAAGAAAGGTTTGTGGGGATATATATTAGTCAATTAACCCTCCATAGCATTATACTGGACATAAACATGGCTGAAAAAAAAAAAACACACAAAAAGCTACCCTGAAAATAGTGCTATCATTTTGTAACTCTAGAGAGGTACACTATACCAATAGTCACAGTGAGACTAACTGCTCTTGATTGGTACTGACAGGATAAGTTTGGGGGTCTAGCTCTGGACTATGATTATCAGTTTTTATTGTCCTACTCTATAACTGGGTATTTTCAAACCCAAGACAAAGAAGAGCAAAATAGCAGACATACTGTAAATATACAGTAGTTATTTGGAATAAAATGTAAAAAATAACCAAGTGTGCACCAGTGTTGTAATTTTGTGGGCTTAGGTCTAATTAGGCACCTGTCTCTTTAAATTATTTGAGACTGTCTTTACTGTGTGCAAGTTACTAGTGGAAATCAGTAGCCTGGGCTGCTGCAACTATTGCATCTGTGTACATATGTGTACCACATTTCATACATTTATATAAACAACTTCAGTAGAATCTCCATTGGAAATGGAAACGGGTTCTTCCGCATGTGCCTTGTGAAAAAAAGGATATACTCAAAGCACATTTTAGGGTTCCTCACTTCGCCAATCACTTTCAAAGATCTTGTACCCTTTTCAATGTATTTGAAAAGGGTTCCTGAAAGCTCCATTAGTCTGGCAAAGTGAGGAACCTTAAAAAGTGCTTTGAATATTAATTTCAGGAGTGTGACACACATTATGTTTTCCATGTGGTGGGTACACTCTCCTAGCCTCGAGAGACCAAACTGATCTTGCGAGCTTCAGGTCTTCACTCGCAGCTCAGTCTGGCTATTCTCCATTGACGAGAATTTGGAGCAGGTTGCTAAACAAACGAACCAATCAGCGTTAGCTTTGAGGTGAGTTGAGGTGCGGCGCGACGCGACGAGAGGCGGGTCTAAAGAACATGTACGTATGTTAGTATGTTATATGCTTCGTTGGTCTGATTGGTTGATTTGGCCCGTCTATCACCAACATAGGTCATGATGGACAAATGCCTTATCCAATCAGCCAAAACTAAACTAACGAAAACGAAACTAACAAACCAAAACTTATTCAACGGATCGTTCCCAGATGGAATTGCGGGAGCATGAGTCCTTCGCTTTTCCTTGTTGGGCAGTCCACAAACTGAAAGAAACCATAAAAGCATCACTGTACTGAGTTCTTAGCTGCGTCACTGAAGAATGAATGATGCCACATGCAGTGTCTGGTAGAGCATGCGGCGGGAGGTAAACACAGAATAGAGCAATGGCTGAATTTACGAGAAACATAATAATGTTTCCTTAACTGTAACAGAGCTGCACCATCTGTTGTTTATGTGCAGTGTGAGCCCGTCGCCCTTTTTCTTGCCACTGAATGTAGTTGCTGTCTGCTCTGTAGACCCCGGTTGACTCCAGTTAGCATTGGGGATGTTGCCAGTTAGAAACATCTCAGTAAGGCACAGCAAGCTGCATTCCCTGTACGTTCCTCTGATTGTTTGCCAACAAATTCATGTTCCTCATTACCATCGATGGAACTGATGGCTTGCATTGCCACCATTCTCTTGTCATTTGGCTTTGACCTTGGCTCAAGCCCTGCATCCATGAAAGCACCATAATTCCACTGGGAGAATGTTAGCCACCATGCTAGTCCCACTGGCATTCTAACAGAGATTGAGCAGCTGACTTCTTGTGTAAACAAATTTGCTGCTCTGTTGCAGTGAACAAGTAGCCTAACATGTCCATAGGACTATACACTCAAAAAAGGCATGGAGCTCTTGTGATGTGCAGCCAGTCTTGCCAACACCAGCTGTTTTTTTTTTTTTTAATTCCAGTTAAAATCTGCATAGTGTGTTAAGACAAGGTAGGTTCTAATTAGATTCTCAATGGCAAAAATGACTGGCTTTTTCATATCCGCGTCCACTCTGGACATTTCTTATCAAGGCTTTGTGGATGTGCTTTTTCTTTTTAGAAACTGAAAGTAAGAAGCACATTACACTATTGTTTGAAGGAGTAGAAATTCTTGGTTGATCTCGATTCTTTAGGCTGCACAGTATGCCAGATACTGTACACTGCAGGTAATACCATATTATTTAGAGGTAAAGTTAGTGTGATACCCAAAAGTCCATAATCTGCAACTTGATAAGGTTTCAGCCAACTGTTTTTATCAAATACGGCTTTTTGGTAGATAGAAAAAGATGCAAGTTGGTGATTTACCAAGAGAAATGACTTCATTGGATTTGCATATCAGGCTATATCAGTACATCAGACATTTCTGTTTTCCAAACGCAACCATGTTGTTTAATAGAGCTGTTTTCTATTGTTGAGAGGCCTTTCAGGTAAAATCAGACCAGCTATAAAATCATTTCAAATGGGTTCTCCCAGTCAAATGATTGATTTCCATGATAACAAGACCTAACTATTGTGATGTCGAGGTCTTGCATCAGCCTCAAAGATTTGATAAATGTAATACACCCTTGGAAGTTGGAGCCAATTACCAGTGAAAACACATCTAAAGCTTAGCATTGCATAAATGATGTGACATATTAGTTGACTAATGTTGCATTTCTCTTTCTAATGTCAAGTCAGCAAATAGCGAGAATATATTTCATAAGAAACATTTTAGGCTCATGCCGATCTTACACGTTTTTGAAGCCAGTATTAGTCGTAGCCCCTGCAGTTAAGGTTATGGTGCTCGCCAGACTCTTTTGTATTCAGAAACTGTCTGTTCATCTGGTACATAATATGTTTGTAAGGCATGGTGCCCCTCAGGCTACTCTTGCAAACCTCAGCCATATATCTTCCTTTCATTATTGTGTCATGCAGAGATCCAGTGGCCTTGACCAGTAGCTATCAATCCATAGCGGGGCCCTCAGACACTGAGTGGCGGCTGAACTGAGCTGCTGTGTTATGAAGGGATCGTGGTACATATTGGGCCTGGATAAAATAATCCTCCTATCCTGCACTGTGTGATTGTAGCCTTGTACTGTATGTACAGAAATAAATAAATAAATAAAGGAATATACTGTAGCGTCCATCTTGGATCAACACAGAATATCTCTCAGGAGTATACCTTTATTTTGAAGGTCACCATATGAGATCCACGGGGTTCCTCACAATTTAGCATGACCCTGCCCCAGACGTTCATTTATTATTTAGTACAACTCAGTGCTGCACTAGTAAAGCCACAGGCAGCCCAAACCCATTTGACACTGATGTGCCGGTAACTGTAAATATGCACTGCATACAAAACCAGCAGTGTTGTTTTACATCATCCCTTATTTATTCTCTTGTGACATCATGAATTTCAACCATAAGCTGGCCCATGATGACAAAGTTTTAAGGTTAATGTCGTCTTCCAAGCTGTGTCATTCTATCATTAATATTCAAGTTCTCATAAACACCCCATGTCTACTGACTTTTAGGGCTTTAGGAATGCTTTTAGGACTAGGGCCTAATCGTATTTCTCCTTGCTTAAAGGAGAAAGCCGGCGTGAATCAACACGTAGTCCTACTGTTTTGTAGTGCCAAACGCTATTGTTAGCCACCTCAATCACTGGATTTCATGCAAGGCAGACTGAGATAGCGAAATGGCAGCTAACGTTAACAGAATGGGGCATTTCAAAACGAAAACAAATCGGTTAGGTTTCGTTTTTGACATGCCTCATTCACTTAGTGTTAGCTGCCGTTTCGCAAACTCGGTCTACGGTGCACAAAATTTTATCATTGAGGTGGCTTTCAGTAGCGCTTAGCAGTATAAAACAGCAGGGCTAGGTGTTGATTCACGCCGGATTATATCTTTAACACTAGCAATTGCTTTTGAGTGTGCTCCGTGAGACATCCCTTGATTCTAAAGTGAGAAAGTGAGAAGTGTAGAGGTCGTACCCTGCTAAATGGGACAGCACTCGGTTTTGCATGCTCACATGTAAGGGACACCCTAACCTACATGTGAACGTGCAAAACTGGGTGTAAAGGTGGCTACAAACCAAAGATCTGCAGCGAGATGGCAATGTTCTAAAAACATCTTGTCTCATTGTGGATTTTCAGTCTGAATTGGCTTTTATATTTAACATATTTATATTTTAACATTTAATCTGTAAATGGGTCTCCCAGTAAATTCCTAAATAAAATAACTGTATGGTGGGATTGTTAGTTCCTCACTCTTACAGCTGGGACAGACTAAGAACCCTACTATCCATAATAAAACTGTGCCAAAGAAGGCGGCCGTGGGCTCTTTGTTACCAGAGCCTCCACCACCCTCTTTATTGGCTGTTATTAAGTGCCAGGGTTGGCCAGACCAGTGATGCTTAAGTTACATGGGTAATTATAACACGCCGTTGTTTCAATGCTGATTATCATATTCAGTGAATAATGAGTCATTAACTTGTGAACTCATCCATACTCACCCAGCCTTGTATTACCCGGAACAAGTAAATTATGGGTAATCTTGGGGGGAGGGGGGCATATTGCAGTGGCAGATGTAGACAGAGGCATATACTCTCTATGGACTAAAATTGACAGGAGTTGATTTATTAGGGACATACTGAGAGAGTCACAGGGAAATGATTGTCCCATCAAGAATAAACACATATAGCAGAGACATACAGTGTATTTTCTGTGTTTGTCAGTTTAATGTCTTTAGTTTAATGTTTTTGAGCATGAAATGTGTAATGTGTATTGCAGTAGTAATCAAGAAAATATCCCTAAAAGAATGCCTTTCCTGTTGTGGAAACTTGTTGCAGTTGTTGCACAGCTTTCTAAAATCATTTATCACTGGTTTAAAATGCAAACCCATGCATTTATGCACAGTGTTCTTATTGTTAGAATTGACTATAATCCTAACCATTTTATTACTGTGGGTATTTTCAGGAAGAGTAAATATGCAAAGCCAATTCCATCCTTGTGTGACTCATACTAATGCAGAATTGATGAATCAGAGCATGTGGAGCTCTGAGGTCAAGGGATCACTTCTCCTTAGGGCCCAAGCCAATGCAACCACGGAAGGAAGAAGGCATTCAAGCCCACATCCCAAAGTGCACCAGGAAGAGAAACATACAGAGTAACTATTACTACACTATATTCTGTGATCACATCACTTTGACATGCCTCCTTGCACCATGCACTGCCTTAGGCAATAAAAATGTAAATAAAAGTACACACAGACATACAAACATAATATGTATATATTATATACATACAGTACATACTAAAGGAGTAAAAGTGAGAAGACAGTGAAAGGGCAAATTCTATAAAACTAAAACTATATAAAGTCTCTCAAATTGTCTGAGAGATATCAAACCAAAAAGCATGACAGCGTTCCATAACTGAAGCTACAGACACTAGCTCCTCTATGCGTTGTAGCAATACGATCATCAAGTGAGAGTCATATTCAGATTTATACTGGCTGTCTTTTAACGACCCTCTTACTGCGACGGTACTTCTGGGAAACTTTGCCCAGAGTTTTAGGACCTGACACACTGTTATGAAGCTCTTTATTCAGAGTTGATTCAACCAAGGGTGACTGTTGACTTAATGAGCTGTGGGTTGAAATGAACCATTTATGAAAATGGTCTCCATGATTCACTGTGATAAATTAATTTGACGACTGTTAATAAGTGGCTGTTTTTATATACATGTACAGCATTTCAAAAAAGAGAGAAGAAAAGCCATAAAGTATATGTTGCAGATGTTGTATAACATGGTGTGGGCAACCATTTTGTTTTGCATAGAAGATATAAATAGGCCTAAATTTAAAAAATGTAAAGGCACACAATTACATTAATGGTAGGGTAGGAAATGTTTTCATAGGCAACTTACTGTTTTTTTTACAATGTACTTTACCCACACCTGGCTTGCACCTGTGGAATAAACAGGACTGAAAAAAAAAAACATCACACAATCATTTTGTGTGGCCCTATCAAAAAGATTGAATGGTGATGTGACTATTAAACTCAACTATCATTTGTGCATTTGTGCCTTCCCCCTCTGTGTCTACTTGGAAAGTTTTATTGTTGTTTTTTTTCACCATTTCTTAACCTACTTTTAAGTATAT
The DNA here is from genome assembly GCA_027497455.2 of Sardinella longiceps. Taxonomy (NCBI): domain Eukaryota; kingdom Metazoa; phylum Chordata; class Actinopteri; order Clupeiformes; family Clupeidae; genus Sardinella; species Sardinella longiceps. Next base: position 17,275,297 of record JAODXP020000031.1, read on the forward strand.
GTGTACCTGGGATATGGGACCATCTTATCATTTGTTTCAGTAAATTAAAAATTCAAATTAATTATGAAAAACATCCAATTTATAAAAGCACAAGTGAATATATCTCACCACACAGGATCCATAATTCATGCCCTGCTGACTTTTCTTGTCATTTCAACCTCTACGACCTTCACATGTTCTGACTCTCTGTGCTTTGGTGCAAGGTTTGTGACCTTGGCTAACTCTCTCAACTGCCTCTCCAGTCTGATTTGAATCGTGAGCTAATTAGCGAAACCACACGGAGATGAACATGGCAGGACCGAACACCTGCTGGACATTAGCCCGGGGCTGCTCCGACTCCGAGCGAAAAGCCCATTGGCGGCCTGAGCACAGGCCGTGATTAAAGTCAAGACTCTTGGCAGATCTCACTGCCCCGCACACCAGCGGTGCTCTCCCAGTGGAAACAAGAGGTTCAAGGCCGCTGGTGCCTAAGTACCTGCTGAGCTAGCCCAGTGGTCAGCGCCCTCCTCTTTTGAAGCTACTGGGCTTCCACCGTACACCGCTGTCAGTACAAAGCAAGGTCATTGCCCTTCACTCATTCAGAGTTATGGATGCCATATACTGGCTGTGTTTGTGGATTAAAGTATTTAGTCAACAATTTGAAGAGAGAGCCTGTAATATAATCTTTAAATGACAGACTAAGGCGTTGTCAAACAAAGACTAAATGCATTTAATTTGACAAGGGCTCAGTCTTCAAATCTTTTGTGCAAGAAGGAAAGTTTCAAATAGCATCAGAAATGGCACATCAGATTATATCAGGAATGTGACAACAAGATCCATCAAGCATGTTTTTGAAACAAGCAAAAACATTCTTGTTCTGATGTAAACTCCATAATTGTAGAGGATGCAGAACTTTCTGTGTTTGAGGATTAATAACAAATCCCACCACAAAAGTTGCTATGTCACCTTGATAATCATCAGTCAAATGTTCTGTTATCCCATTATAACATGGAGTTCTTCTCTTAATTTGTATGTTGTGTGTGTGTGTGTGTGTGTGTGTGTGTGTGTGTGTGTGTGTGTGTGTGTGTGTGTGTGTGTGTGTGTGTGTAAATGAGTCTGATTCGCTCAAATGCCTTTCACACTCCTCTCAGCCAAACAAATTAGAGCATACTTCACTGGGTTCCACTGAGTTTTCATGCATATCAATGTGTGTGCAAGACTGCCAATCGATGCCATTTTTTAATTGAATTTAGATGAAGCCTTTTGTATTCTCTGTGATCCATGCTCTTTTAACCTACCCAATCCCCCTCCCAAACCAAGCACCCTCACCCCAACCCCCACCCTCTCTCTCTCTCTCTCTCTCTCTCTCTCTCTCTCTCTCTCTCTCTCTCTACACACACACACACACACACACACACACACACACACACACACACACACACACACACACACACACACACACACACACACGCATAATACAAAGTAATTGCACACCCATCATATGTCTCAGTTAAATTTGGGCTTTTGCCCCTGACAAATTGGCTGGATTCATTTCACTGGCAAGAACCGCGAGTTAGAACCATTAATGCTCCTTGGAGCCAGGGGTTTAATGCTATTAGTCACCGGGCAAATGCTTAATCATCCTTCCGTTTGCTATTGATTTGCCATTAGATGGCAACTATTTAAAGCCAACATTGTATGGGGCTCTGAGAGTTGCCAAACATCGTCTCTTAATCGCGAGAGGAGAATGAATGACCTTGAGTGGAGGCGGGGTTCTGTGCCTGCCTCACTGCATGTGCTCCCCTTCAGGTAAGTCACTGAATCACAGCACAGGGACAAAACAAAACCACCTGCACCCTTGTGGCCCACTTTTACTGTTAGTGGTATTTGACCACTATAAGATACACTATGTAGTAAAGTATCAGAGTAAAAATGTACTGTAGATAGATAGATATATGCCTATAATTATTAATTAAATTCATTAGATAATAATTATTTTAATTATAGCCTAGGCTTTATCAACACTATTGGTGGCTCGGTGTCTTTGAGGGGCGACTATAGTCTGTGCGTGAATGTGTAATTAATGATATATATGTACATGTATGTGATCTTCTGAGTCTCACTCAGTCCCCCCCCCCACCCCCCAAATGTCCACTTTGAGTAAAATTAATATTTAGGGCTTCACATCTGAAAACCTGCTAAGCCATCTATTGCCTAAGCAGTGTGCTGAAATATCACTGATGCCAGAACACATTCAAATTAATCGCGGGGGGTATATTCAATCACGAAAATGATCTGTCTTGGGAGTCTTCTGCAAGATGAATTATGATTTGTTGTTGTTTTTCTGTTGTTGTTTATTTTAGTCTTTGGGCGCTGCAGTAACAGGCATCTGGAGTAAACAATAATGGCTTCCTGTGGTGAGCTATCAGAAGAGCAAGTTTTAATATATGTCCTGTGAAGTAATGGCAGATGAAGGTGTGCACTAAGTGACACTGATGGGAGATAAGAAATGACCCCTGTAATGTGTTTTACTTAAGCAATTAAATGTCCAACAAACCGGGTGCAAGCACACCCCTCATCCATAAAACATACTTCAATCAAGTAAACATCAGAGCTTTATTGCCATTCATCCAAACACGCCCTGTGCTCTGATTGCGGTTTTTACTGGGTCCGGAGAGGAACTGAAAAAGAAGGGCCTTCTCAAATGGAAGCATCCCTTACAAGATGGATGAAGTGGTAAAACAAACCAGTCATTTACAAAGCTAGTGTACGGCGCTGTGTGGCATGGCTCAGCTAACTAACTGAGATTGTGCAGATATCACAACGTCAACTGATTTACAGTGTTCCCGATTAATCAATTCTATTTAACAGTGAAATAGCAGAGCAAATTAGTATTGAATGTACTGTTTATCTCTTTTCATATAATTAATTCTATTTCATTAAATATTTGACAGATTGTATAGGCTTAGTGAGTTTCAGGTATTATGTATGGGAGTATGGGCCATGTTATGGCTCAGGGTCTGAATGCCCCTGGGCGTTAGGCCTGCCTTCTGCAGAAAATGAAAGAGGCTTATCAGGGTGCCTTCAAGGAATCTGTGGAGCACTATCAAGGGTGGCTAATATTTCCCAGCCCTCTAATACACTGTAGTCTCTCCTCAAACAGTCCCCTTTTTCATATTTTCTTGCCATACTCCATTCACAGTGCAAGGTTTCCACCTCCACAAAGGTCTGTTTTAGATATACAAAAAGCAACCCCCCCCACCCCATCTCTCTCCCGCAGGCCATAGAAGTTCTCTCTATTCTTCCTTCTCTTGTTCTTCTTGCTCAGTGAGTCACTGCTCTACCCCATAACCACTACCCCTCAGAATCTGCCAGACACTTTCAACATCATCTTTTATGTGTTCCTCTCCGCCGTGATGTCTTCACTCTTGCCAGACATAAGTCTGTGTATCATAAATGACACGCAACAGTCTATTGCAAGAAACGAGTAAATGTCGCATTTAAACACCAAAGGGAAATGCGGCACACGCAGTGCAAAATATTGCTTAGTCATGACTTCACTAACTTCCTGCAATTTGTATCCTTGACCATGGTGCCTTCCAACTTATTTTTTAAAGCTCAGTAGGAATTCTGATGAGAAGCTCATTAATTTAAGCCACATTTGATTATATCTGGTGCCAAGTTTGGGTCGTCAAAGGCAGCAGGGTTGGATGCCGTATGTGTCCGGATTAATCCCATGCAAAAGGATATGGTGCAACCATTTGTGTCTAATGAGTGAGAGTTATCAAAGATAAGCTTCCCCCCACCCCTCCAGGAGCAAGTTGAAGTTTATTACAGCTAATGGCATGTCTGGGGGTGATTAAAACCTGCTTAGTGTAATTATTGATACTTTGGACAGGGAGCTGCTTGAAGGTCAGGATAAGGGGGAAAATCAAAAGATATGAAGATAGGGAGATAGAGTTGACTCACTGGGACTTGTGCCAACTGCATGTTAATGCTGTGTGTCATCCCACACAAAATGCCATTGGGTCTCACTCAAGTCACTGTCTTGCTTTCCAATGGCGTTGATGAGTTGGATGGTGTGTCGTGGCAACATAGGAGCGGTCGACTAGGGAAGGTTTAGGGTGGAGGAGGGAAGAGGAAGACGAAGGTGGGGGAGGAAGGGCAGCTGGAATTAGCCTTCCTCCGTGCACTGCCGTGTCAGATGCGACTTGCTCGACTTATGATCAAGTGTGAATGGGAGATGACTCAAGTGCAGCATTCATTAAACTTGATCTGGCAGACACGGGGGGATGAGGTGGAGGTGGAGGAGGAGGAGGAGGGGGAGGAAGAGGGAGGAAGAGGAGGAGGAGCAGAAGGTTAGCCAGAGTCTCCAGCAGGCCTGTGGGATGTGTACATCCTGGAAGGTCGCCTCTTCATATGCATAATACCACACATTGTCTGACACCCATGGGTTGCATGTTAAGTCACTGAATGTAAATGAATCTGTCTTAGGATTTTTTTTCTTCCCTTCTCCTCCTCTGGGATGTGCCTTGTTGCACTCTTGTCTTTAGTGATTCTATCCTCCCTGTAAATGATGGGACAGCTATCACTGTGCATCATGCTGTGCTCCACATAGAGCCTGACATATAGACACAGTCTTTTAATACATAATGCGCTGCTGCAGTCAGCAGTTATTTATTTTATTAACTGCATATTTATAGGTTTTAAAGAAGGAATGCCAAAACTACTTCAGTTTATAGTATACCATGGGTTTTTGTGTTTTGTTGGGTATGGGTTGAGTATTTTTGCAAACACTGAGCAGTTTGTCTGTAGATAAGAAGAGAAACATTAAAACCTCACATACTACACAAGAGTGTAATTTGTAACACTTCATCACAAGGGATGATCAGGCCACTGACAACAATCTTCTCGCATTCAATGTGCTTGCTTTTTGTTTTGAATACTTTGTCTTTTTTGTTGTGATACCATGTCTGGCACCATGTGTAATAACCTTTAATTTGGTCTCTAAATGACGTTGCGACAAAGGGGCCCAGCAGTTGGAGTGCCAGACAGACATCTCGGAGTGAAAATGAACTGAGTCACACAGTGACTTGGGTTCAGCCTTGCACCCAGGCATGGAATATGACTGGCTGTGATTTCTAAATAAAATATTAGTCCAGCTTCTTGAAAATGCTTATCGAGATGGGGGAAGCATCAACCAAACAAAGTACCAAGTCAACATCTGGCGTGGTAACAACATGGATTTATTGTTGCCATAATAATGTCTCTCTTTAAAAAAAAAAAAAATTCTGACATTGTCATTGCAATGAAAATGCATCAATAAACAGCTTTCAGTGTTTTGCTTGAAGTCCTTAGCAACCTATTAACACTGACAGTAATGGATTTTCATCAATGCATCAACATCAACAACAACAACAGAAAACAGTCTCAGTTTTCTACAACAAAACTTGAGTGTACTTCTCACCTGTTGGCATTTATTAATTCAAAATGCTATAGGCTTAAACATGCACATTCCACCATCCCTTCTTTATGACAGGTG
>JAODXP020000031.1:17280917-17329366 GCA_027497455.2 Sardinella longiceps
GAATGTAGCAATAGCCTATATATGACTGTTCATATTCTTACCGAATGGCACATGATTGACTCTCCTACGGAAAGGCTAAATTGTTTGACTTCACCAAATACAATTCTTTTCAGTATGTCAGTATGCTTGTTTAATCTTCAATTTGACAACTCTTAGAAGAAATACTTTGTATTAGACACAAGTCCAATATACCTGTACATTAAAGTGGTGCTCATTCAATCCAGTGATGTGGGTGTTTGGGGAATTTCTTTAACTCATTTTAGTTTTCAAAAGCTGTGCCGTGAGGGAGACATTTTTGCTTTGCCATCTCCACAGTAAACTTAGACGGGGTTTCAGCAACACTCATCACATCATGACTAATTTTCAGGGGTTCGACAGGACTTCATTTCACAAGGAAGGCCAATTAATCTCTTGAGAAACGAGAGGCAGGCAACCTGAGACTGTATTATTTTTTATGCAGTGAACATATCATCCTTCTAACCATCACCGCATCAAATATGAATAATTATGTCAGCTGTTGAAATGCTGTGAAGTGGTTTCGGATTGAAGTTGGTCGGAGTGGGGAAAATAGAAGCTTGTTAAAATAATGTGTGGCTTTTCTATTAACACAATGTGCATTATGAGGCAAAGAAATGTGCAAAAACTTTTTTTCTGATATCACTTAACATCCACAAGAACTGTAAATAATCTCTCAATAGAGGTTGAAGAAAAAGTAAAGTTCCCCTAAGCATGAGACCTCCTTGAACCACATGAAAGCTAATTTTACTTGTGAAGTGCACTCAAGGATAACATCTGTGATCTGCCACTTTGATATCAATAGCACATTATACATAGGCTTAATAATACCATCTTGGCCTCTAGGGTTTCTTTTAGCAGAGGACTTAAGGGGACACTAACCTCATTAAAAATACAAAACATTTTGTTATTAAATGCTAAGTACAAAAAAAATAAAAATAAATAAATAGATGCTCGGCCACTCCACTGAACTAACAAATAAACAAATACATAAAGCACACACAAGCTCACATGGAAACACTTTCATGTCTTGTAGGATTGTTGGATTACTTGAATATATGAATAATATAACAGCAAATTGAGTTTGTCAGAATATACATGAGCTCGCCAAGGACAGAGGATGCAGGCGTCTCTCTCTCCTAGGAGGCGGAAAACAGCAAAAGTCTACTCATTGCACTTAAAAGACATGATTCAAAGTAAGTGGTATTGACAGACCTCGCTCTGTAATGAGTTTTCTGACACATTAACACTCTTGTTTCGCAAGCGGACCCATAATATTCTATCTCATGGATAATGGTTTATTGATTAAGCCATTTGTTGTCGAGGAGGCTGCTCAGCATATTTATGAATCACAGGAGTGATGTCAAACATGCTGGCATTCTCTTCCGTCCAATCACGTGAAGGTGGAGATTTAGTGAATGTGTCCGTGGTGCTAACTACATTACGATGCAGCCAGCCTTGTGATATATGCAAAGTTATGAACCATTGGGATGCTCATCTCACCAGACAGAAGCTCCTCTTGAAATCAATGTTGGGACCTGCTGATGGTTGTAGACTTGTTCCATAGTGGCAAGGAGGGACCCTTCTGTGTGTCACCAAGCACCATTTCTAATCCATAATAGGCCTATTGCAATCATACCTATAGACTGGTAACACTAAACAGATGAGCACAAAAAAAAAAAAAAAAAATACGAACAAAGTTTCACCACATTGTATGTAGTATGCAGTAGGCAGTAGGCTGTACATAGACCTTTAAAGGGCAACTTCAGTCATTTTCAACAAGAGCTCTATTGCTCAAGCTACTTGAGATTAGCCAATACTGAAGATGCAACGGAACGCAAATTACGTATTACAGCTACGGAAGCCTGCATGCAGATGTTGGTTTATTGTCAGTCTATAGCGAAAACGTGAAAGATATGACCGCTTTCAGCTTCTGTATTCCAAGATGGCGGTAATACATGGAGAGTGTACCCCAGTTAATGTGTAATAGTGGTGGTTTATATTTATGAGAAAGGACAAGCTTGTCAACAGGAAAAGCAGATTTTGATATTGAACAGTAAAAACGTTACACATTGGGGCTTTAAATTAACAGCCACTCTGTGGAGCATGCTTGGAGAACCAGACTGGCAGGCCACATATTAATCCAGTGATCCGTAGCTCCTCTCAGATGGAGCTGTAGCATGTGGGTCAGCAGCACACACTGATACTGGCAGTCCCTGACAGATGACAGACATGGAGTAAGAGAGAAGATAGTTGACTCTGAACATTTGGCCAGTGATCAGCATTGGGTCTACAGCCCTGTAGCTTAAGTCCATGTTTAGCCACACAACACCCATGGAATGCACGGTGAATGCAACTTGGACACATGCCATAATATCAGCCTGTCTTATCACTGATTGAAAAGGTGAGAAAAAAAAATCACCCTGGCTTTGACATGTGATGCGAAATTAAAATATTTTGCTTACTGCCGGTCAAGGCCTGCAGTTGCAATATAATCCTGAGTATTGGAAAATATATGTAAATTCATTACTGGTATGCCATTTTTTATAAACTTCTGGGTTACACTACTTCTGTCTGACATTTTAGGGGTATTTTCTGCAGGTTTCAACTTTGTGCCATCCTGCCAGTATTTCAGGTGGATAAAACCACTAAGGGTAGACATGAGGAGAATGTTAAGTCGATCATGCAGAACATTGATGCGTCTCTTGTGTTTACTGCTTGGGGAACTTGCAGCGCAGAAACATCCCCAGCCATATAACCAGCAGATCAAAGTTGGCCTGAGCAGTCACTGGGACTACAGAGCGCAGAGAGATAAAGACAGACGGTTGAGGGATTCCAGTATTGTTGAGCAATGGTTTTCCTCAGCAGAGGTCAGACTTCTCCCCCATCACACCATCCGCTTTTATTGCCTGAGGGCACCTAAACTTCCTGCTTGTGCTTGGCCAAGGGATGGTGACAGGATATCAAACTTTCCTGCAATAAATAAGAAGACTGATTTCATGTTTACTAACATTTGATACTAACAATGGCAAATAATTATTTTTTTAACTGAAGGCAACATCGTCTTATGTTATTTCTAGTTGTGACCACTGCTATTTGTGCTTTTTCCTGGTTTACTGCACTGACAACGACTTTTTCCTTCATCCAGGAAGCAGTGTTCTATGGAGCTTCTGCCCAAAGTCTGTGCGCGCATCTCTTGAAATCCATGTATAAATAAATTCTTAAAATGGTTAATGGTTAACTCTCTCTCTCTCTCTCTCTCTCTCTCTCTCTCTCTCTCTCTCTCTCTCTCTCTCTCTCTCTCTCTCTCTCTCTCTCTCTCCATCTCAGTGCTTATTCAGAGGCTGTTAAAGCTTCGGGTTGCCCATTAGTTTAGGTGTAGCAGGTCAAGAGGGCAGCAGGGGTATGTTGCATTAGTGTAGTGTAAGCTACATATATACACACAAGATGGGCTTCATTAGGTGCATGTGCTTTTAGTGCTGCAAACACAAAGGACACGTTAATTACAAGTCTTGAAAAGATATACTATATATTATGATATGATAAAAAAAGCTATGACAAAAAAACAGCAAATTATGATATCTTTAAGTTGGACATTAGGTTAGATGTGTAAGGGATAATGGCCAAACTTGGTGGAGGCTGCTGGCCTTTGGCCTCAGGAGTTGTATCCCTCGGCCTCGTTCATTATTTCCTGCTTCTGACCTGGTTGCAACTCACGAATGTAAAGAATAGACGTTTTAGAAGAGTCGATTTACAGTAAAGAATACAAAATCGAGCAGCTCCATTCAAGAGAACTGTTCAGTTGCTATACTAATTTACTGCAGTTATAGCGGTGGTTAGCGCTTGTAACAGCTGATTCCATGCTGACAAGATCAACAACTGCCGTTTAGTCTGGTTGTTATGGTTACTATCCAAAAGGGCATGGGTATAGAATAGGCCTATTTCACATAAAAATGGCCGACTTCCTTTTTTAAGGGAGGTCGATGCGTCCTCACTTCTTGTTAGCCCCTAGCTCATAGCCGTAAACGGGCTCTAATTATGCTGATGCCTGAGCATGGTGCAAATAAGAAGCAGACATTGGTGTTGCATATCTCAGGGTTCAAACAACAAGCATAAACAGTCATATTTGTCATTTCATGCTTTTCCCATGACGATGAACGTAGTGCTACGTTGATGTGACTGGTGAACTCAGATCTTGTGTTAGCGAAGCCAATGTTTCTTTTCTTATCGGAGTACACGAAAAATCAAAATATTTAACTGAATACTTACAGTAACATATGTTAAATGTACAGGTGTTGTACATGTGTACTATGTTGTAGTAGTTTTGATATTATTTGTGTATTTCGAAAGGCACAGATGAGTAAGACAGCTGACAGCTCACATTACCTTCGTAATTATGATAAACTGTTCATGAACAGTTTGTACCCATGACCCAGTCAGAATTTTTTTTCGTTGCACACTCTTTAGATACAAGACGTGCCACATCACTAAAACTTAGTTTGGGTAAGTTTATTAGTAACAGTGAGACAGACAAATTACTGTTCGCCACCATTGCACATTATACGACAGGAAGTACGTTCGCAACAATTTCACAACAAATGACAACGAAGATGGCGGAGTGACAAAGGCCTATGGAGATATAATAGAGATTGTTCTTCTCCAGATCTACCATACGAGCATTTCTCAAAGTCAAGGAAGCATGTTTGGAAGGCTGCTGTTTCAAGAAATTGTACTGTTCCATTGTCAAGCATTCTTCTAAATTCTAGCGAGGACAGAGGCCTTTGTTCATAGATTTTTCAAGGATGCACTGATGGAATTTTTATACTACCGAGGTCACAGATGCGCGTGAAGTGGCCGAAAAATTTTCAACATAGGAGACTGAAATAGGATATATAGGAACATAGGATACTGAAATAGTATTTGAACTAATATTTGAACTCCCTCTGCTCATTACAGACTTTGCTAAACTCACTTATTGTATTAGTTACACCATTATGCATATTATAGCCTACACTATAGCTGCCACAGCAAAGGGAAAGATCTGACACCCCAAACCCCCTTTCCCTTCTCCCACCAGTTGTGTGTGATTTCAGCACCACCTTAATTGAATGAGCGTGCTCCATTTCTGCAATTGGATGATAGACAACTTCACCATGATCCCACAGAAATCTGTGAAATTAACACAATTCTTAAAAATGCAATATGGTGGGATCACATTATTGTAGATTTTTTTGTGATGGAAACAGAAATCACACCCAGTCAAAGTCAATGAGACAGAGCTCCTTCCTACATGCTGAATATGCATCTGTCTCTTTTTAGCACATAATTCTTTAGGCTATTTATAATTTTGAGTCAACACTGTAACCTGCCACTGATTGAGTTCGGAGAAAACATCTTTTATTTCAGTGAGTGAGTTGTGTCCAGTGGGTGTGATTTCAGTGGGTGTGATTTCTGTGTTCCCATCATAAAAGTCTACAATAATGTGCTCCCACCAGAGATTTAAGAATTACAGTATGTTCATTTCACAGACTTCTGTGAGATCAGGTTGAAACCTTATCTCTGCAAATTATAGGTTTATATTATAATGTGTCATGATTTTGCAAGTTCAGCCTTTAAAAAGATGAGGATTTCCCTCCTCTAAATATGGGCGATCTTTCTACTGAAAATGAACCCTCTCGCAAGTACATTACCAATGATACCAATAGGTAGGTCTGGTTGTCTAGTTTAATTTAATACCAAATACCTCCATTTTAAGAGCAGATTTACAGGTTAACTTCTTTCAAAATGGAGCCACATGTTTAAACACTTGCTTACCGTCTATACATTTTAGTTGCAACCAGGTGATAAGCGGGATAATGGCCCTCGAGGTGTCCTGATATAAGATAATAATGGCCTTGGACCAGCTGCGTTGTCGGGCTGTTCTTAGCCTCCATCTATTATTACCTTATATCGGGACACCTCGCCGGCCGTTATCCCTCACACAATACATACTTTTCCAGCCAATCAGAAATCAGTATTCCATTCCGCTGGTGATAGGTCCTCTTATACCCTTTACCCCTGCTATCTACCCAGGGCCGGAGTGGGACCCCTTTTATGCCCATATGCGATTGGGTGTACAGCACAACACCTGCATACCTTGATAACATCAGGCTATGATGCCATTCTAGGACACTTTAAAATGACAAGTGCAAAACAAATGGTTTTGACTCCTTGAAGCCTCCTTTTCATAAGCAAAACATTGATGGCTGGAAGTCATATCTATAAGTTTGGAGTCTAAGGGGAAAAAAAAGTCCTCGTCCTAAATCATGTAAATGATGTTGGCTAATAATTCATAAGATGCATATAAATTCCTCATTACCCTATATCCTTTGCATATATTCTAATTTAGAAAAGAAAGTCAAAATTTGCTTAATACTTTTGCAAAGTCAGCTGAGAGTGAAAGATCTGAAAGTCTGTTGAAAGAACTATTTTATACCAGAACTAATCATAAAGCTTCATTAAGAAATACACAGCCTTTGATATTAATTACACACGGTATATCCATATCTTCTATAACATTATGCAAATGGGGTCATTTAGGTTAGAGAAATAACTAGAAGTTGGATGATAATAGAGTTCCCTCCCTTCAATGCATATCTTTAAATGCATTTAATTATGGGGAGGCAAGACACAGTAGATAAAAGAGGACCTTGATAATACTGTTTGCATAAGACAATGTCTGCAATTAAAGCCATGATGTAACGTCTCTAGATGGCTGATTCACAAGCATACTGTTTCCTTTGATGGTGACATATTCTGGTCATCCCTTAGAAGTGTGCATAATTCATTATGAAGAAAAACACAGAGCGATATTAGTGATTTCTCTACTGCAAATTATATCTAGAAATAAAGGACTGAGTAAAGGCTAAAGGGAATTAATTTCTTTTGTGTCCAATGCATTGTGTCATCAGTGATAACTTGCAGATTCAATCAATGTTATTGTCATGAGGTCTTGCTATTATGTCCTTAAAGGACTTTTGGTATTTTTACATAATAATAATAATAAAAATGACTTATTATTATTATTATTATTATTATTATTATTATTATTATTATTACACCTATTATATACCTATATGAGTGAATGTGCTTAGAGACATTTCTTTTGAGAGGAGACATAGCCTATAGTTCCCGGTAGAAGTTAATATAGCCTACTTGTTTTTTTGACTGTAAAGTTTTTCAGAATTTGTTGTGTTTAATTAATTTGTTTTAGCAATTATAATTTAAGTTTATTTGACATTTTTTTATTATTATTATTTGTAATTTTGGATTTGTCATTGTGAATTTGTAGTTTTGTGGTGATTATTTTTGTGTGTGTGTGTTTTTCAATTGAGGGCCAGTGTTAAAAGCAAACTCTCATTTCCTGTAGAGTATTTTTAGTTGGCCTAAGCAAAGCTAGAAAAACACCATACGACACATAAGCTCCATTTTGTTTATTTCCCTGAGAAATTCTAATTAAAATTCAATCTGCTTATTCATGATCTGAAATAGAGCCAAGAGTTAAAATATTAAAAAAGAAACATCTATACACCCCAAATTATATCACACATCTATTACATCATAGCTGACAGTATTCTGCAGTTAAAAGAAAAACACCCAAACAACGTGACCTATTTTCTCCAGTTCCCCACTCTCCAAAACCTTACTGAGTCAAAGAGCAACTGTGTTTCAGTGTGTGTGTGTGTGTGTGTGTGTGTGTGTGTGTGTGTGTGTGAGAGAGAGAGAGAGAGAGGAAGAGGAAGAGGGAAAGAGAGACAGTGTTGCTACGGGCAACTCTGAACTCCCAGAGTTCCGCAGGAGATGCCAGGGATGGCAGGATGATGTGTGCCCTCGATTTGTCTAGTGACTGGAGGGCAGAGGAAGTCAAGGCGTGGTGAGTTATGATGCTGCCACTCCACTTCTGCATTCTATTTTACGGATGGAGAACATTTAAATATACAGCGGTCAAGCCATATGCCATGTCACGGGGCATCTCGTGAAAATGGCGCTTTGCCGTCAGCCTGCCTTTTTTTTACAACAGTGCTGGTTTATAAGGCTGCGCCTCCCCACCCCTCGAAGGGTGTAGCACTGGGCCTGGGAGCGCTCCAAGCCTTAATGCTGAGCCAAATGTCGCCTTAATTTTTCCTGACTCTCTGTTATAACAGCAACACCCCCAAGATGAACTGGAAGCATGTGGGTCTGGAGCAGCGGGCGAACTTTAATGATTTTCACTGCTTTGGCACACAGATGAGGCCTGTTCCCCGAGCCAACGAGGGCCCCAGCGAGAGGCTCCCCGCCCCACCACCTCTACCACCACCCCCGCTGCCACCACCGCCGCCGCACTGACAGGCTGCTCTCCTCCCTCTGGCACTGGCCAAGCCCGCTTTTGAAATAAAAACCACCGACGCTGCACGGCGGTGATCAGCATGCAGACACCCACCATCAAAGTCATTCCAATTCAAAAATAATGAATTAATTAAATAATGAAAAATAGCGCTCAGTTTTGTGAGTAGTTTAGATCAACTCTACAAAGTATCTGTGAGGCATGGCAGTGATGGGCTTATCAGGATGCCTGCACCCTCCCAACACAGACATACACACCCACACACACGCACGCACACACACACACACGCACGGACGCACGCACACACACACACACACGCACGGACGCACGCACGCACGCACGCACACACACGCATAAATACACCACACTCTGTCGTATTTTACTATGTCATTTAATGTCCCCCAGTTAAAAGTCTTGATTGGAATGAGAAAGCTACCGCAGCACTGATGCTATTGTGCACTGCCAGCTGTGCCTTGCCTCATACTGCAGGGCTCACCCTAGCGCACACACACACACACACACACACACACACACACACTTTGCCTATTAGGCCTAACTAGCTTTCTGTTACAGGGTTTCCAAATGATAACCTCAAGTGTGTCTCCTGCCTTGGGAGATGCAGAATCCAGCACAGACCTTGCTTTAGGGATCCCTCGTGTCTTGTTCAATCAAATACAAAAATGCAATTATTCCTGATCCCTATGGTGAGAGACATATTGGAGCGGGGACCCATACTAAAAGATTAGAGAGGTGGTACAGTATGCTCACTTCACAAATATTTTATTTATTAGAAAAGACTTTTAAAGAACCAACTGTTTAGGGGGAAACGATAGCAAAACTGCACCTATCATGTGATGAAAGAAAGTACAGAAGTACAGAAAATAAGTACCAAAAAAAGTTATCTATACTGATTGGAATTTGGCCTTATGCAAACGGAGACCATTTTTCTGCCTTAAAGATCATTCTTTTGGGGTTTCCTTTTTTTCTTTACTTTAATAAGATTATTGCAGACCATCTGTTGAGCAATCTGCAGCCTTTGTCTCAGTAATGAGTTCTCCTGCATGTTTGCACACAGCTGCATATTGTCTCTTAAAATGGATGGGATTGAATTGTTCCTTTGGCCTAACTCTGAAAAACAAACAACAACAAAAAAATAACAACCAAAACAGAAGAAAAAAAAATCAAAACTGACAAAACAAATAACCTCTGTCAAATAGATTTTGTGTCCAAATCTAGCCACTCTTTGACATACCAAAAGTGGGACAACAAATTGCAGTGCTTCAAGTTAAAACGTAATAATGGCATTTCACTTGCAAGTAAGTGTGTCATTAAAAAATATACATTATTAAATGTTTTACTTCACATAATAATTAGCCTGGTTTTGTCTTCCTGCGTAGCTCCGCTCAATAATCATTTCCCTCCACGACTCCGTCTGGCATTCTGGCCATTGGCATAGTTTGCAGAGATCAATTCTATACCGTGCTAAAAAGCAAGCAGGATTGTGCGTTGTGAGAGATAAAGTCGGGTTTTTGTGGTTGTAGCGTTACGTAGCTTAGCCTACTTCACGACCAAGCTGGTGCATAATGGTAGCGATTGTGTGAAATCAGATTTAATTGTTTCAAACTTCTACAGTCACACCTCCAGCTTGCAATTGTTTGTCAATGGTGAAATGCCAGACCCTTGTACGAAGATAAAGCGTAGACCAAGGGAATGGTCAAAGTCAGGCTACATAATTCACACACATGATTAGGCCTATGTACTATATCCATGACCCTGCATCCAGGCTAATATACGGTAGCTATAATGTATGATTGTATGACACTTATAGCATTTTATTACACAGCTCTTTATAATGCTGTCGAATGCTCCATTCATTTCAATGGGACTCTCCAATGTTCTACGGTCTGATAAGTTTTAATAACAGACCATTGCTAAGTATAATAGACCACTGTCAAGCTAAAGTGACACAGAACGCTCTCTTAACCAATCAGCTGATCTGTAACAGTTAACAGAATACCTCTTTTCCGTGGATGGTTTTAGCCATCTTAATCATTAAATTGACCATTAAAGCAGTGATAAACAAGGTTACATGTTAATAATATCTACAGTAGGTAGCCATGCAATAAGCGGGATAACGTAGCTAGCTCGTCGGGATGCGTTGCATTACTCTGTCGGGAGATATTCCACGATAATGACGTTATCCCTTACATAATGCTTTATAATGTCCCCCATACTGTCTGTGCTGTCTGGTATTTGGTCTACAAATAAAATTTAATTGAATTGAATTTATGAGTAAAGTCATGAGAATGTATAAAGAGTTATGAACAATGTTGTAATTATGGCTATAGCCTTGAATGCCCAGGTCTAACATAGTGCCTGTTCACAAATTCTATTTCTTAAGCAGAGGAGAACAGAATGTATGAATGGCCCTTTGCTGTGGGTGCTCTCTCTCTCTCTCTCTCTCTCTCTCTCTCTCTCTCTCTCTCTCTCTCTCTCTCTCTCTCTCTCTCTCTTAAAAAAATATAGCGAGTGGTTCAGTGGTTCAGCCTGAGCAACTTTAACACTTTAACATGGGTGTTTGTAAGTCTAAATATGCACCACTGACCTTAACTCAAATGTATGTGTGAAATATATCTTGGCAGAAACTGTTAGTAAAATAAATAAAAGGTCAACACTTTGCCACAGTATTTTGAGCTCAACTGAAAGTACTTGCTTGCTGAGTCACAGCTGAAAAAAACAGAGAACATAGCCAACTTTTGATTAATTATTGCCTCCAGTTTTCACAGAAAACACGCTATTGTCTCCACAGAATTTTGACAAAGGAGCCCTTATCTTGCTCTCATTATTTTCTAAAGAGTAATCCCCCTACAATGAAAACATAGTTTAGATTTTTATTAGATAAAATGAGCAGACTGTATGCATACGGAGTGTTTGTATTGTAGCCTACCACCAATAAGTCACTTTGAAAATAGCCTGAAATTATTCTTTTTAGCCAGGAAGTGTTTTGCATGTCACCTCTCTCCAGGGTGACCCCTGCGAAGTCCGACAGTAATATTCTGCCAGAGGCAACAAAGGAAGAGCATTTCATAATCAGCAAACATTGCTTATGATCTCAGAGAACTTTTATGCGCTGTTGCTAAGCAACAAAAGGGCACCTCTCGGCAGTGGAGTTATGTGCAGCTTATTGTAAAATGTGTCAAACAGTAAATACAAACTCATTCTGTTTTCTTTTTTTTGTGTGTGTGAGGATTTGACGAGGGCATACTGCAGTCAACAGAGTGAGATGATCTTTCAGTTTGTTGAAACCTTGAAATATAGGCTATGCCATGAGATAAGGACATGCTTCTTCTTGAGTTTCATGTGTCCTATAAGCTTGCTTGATTAGGTCTGTGGAGAGAAAGTATACCTTATATGTCCACCAATCTTTTGGTCATGTTTATTAGACAGATATCAATTCTTCATGTTGAATGTATCAGAAAATATGCATTCATAGTCATAGAATATACTTTGACTATTTTATATAAAATATATTTAAAGGGCTATTCCTGCAATAGACTTTTTGAAATAACTTTATATGTGTAGGCTAAAGGGGTAAAAATAATTAAATTAAAAAATAGTTTGTGTGGAGAAGGTATAGCCTAACAGATTGCTCTGCCACAGAGTAGACATGTTGAAATCATGCAAGCAAATAGTGAGTTTGTCACTGCATGCTTTATTCATACCCTACAATAAGGCCATGATTTTCAGAGAGGCATGCAATTAAAGTCCTCACCCTTAAAGACAAGAAATGCATAGTCATGCTGAATGTGGCAGTTTTTGGCTCCTCAGTTCTATCAGAGCTTTTGCATAATGAAGAGTTTCTGTTGGCAGTGCCATCTTTTAGTGGCATTGTACACACTTTTTTCTCACACACTTTCAAAGATGAAAATCTCTTTATCTAAAGTCATTTGCCCCTTTATGCCCTATGCTCTTACTCATACTAACACGACACCTTTCTAATTTTGAGACCCCCACACCCCCACCCCCATCAGCTAGTTGCTTGTGTCGTACAAAGTACTTTCTCTGGCTGACTTTTTAAGTTGTGCTGAATGAAAGCGTGTGCCAAATGAATAAATGTAAATGTGTTAGTGCTCCTTTGCCTTTCTGCCGGTGCACAATGCTGACTTTGTGGAGCAGCATTTCTATCAAGCCTCTCTCCTGTGGAAAAATGTGCTCTGCCATTTTCAAACGCTGGCCAGCCTCATCGCTCTTCTTTTTCTTTCTTTCTTTCTTTTTTTTTTTTTTTGCCAGGCGAATAATAAATTGTAACAATACCAGTGGTTTCTCCCACATCTCCTCAATTTTTATTGTCTCCTTTCCTTTTTCTTCTTGTTTCAGTCCTCATGTTGAAGGATACCAAGGATTTCAAAGTGATTGTGGGGTTCAGAGTTGCAATGAAATATTCTCTCTGCAATGCAAATGGAAACTGATGTTTAAATCTGACTTATTCCCCTTCACTTTTAAGTTTTAGTGAACGCATGTTGGGGATCGCATAATTCACCTCCTGGATCTTACAGATGGATATACTGTTCACATGAGACACCGAGAATATCGTACTTTAGACCTTATTAAAAAATATTTTATGTTTTTTTTTTCTTTTTTCTTTTTTTTGTGTGTGATAAATGTTATAAGCTCAACATGCTTTTAAAAACACAACTGCTTCCTAAATCCCATCAAACAATTTTGTATTTTGCTACTGAAGATTTAACTTGAAAGTGTTCTCTTTTAGTGTTCCCATTCCACTGTTGGAAAGTACTGTGAGGAGAACATCTCTTAAGAACCAAAGCATTCCGCAATTGCTAATCTATTCCTTTTAGATGATGACACTTGGGATAAAAGTGTCTGCTAAACAAATGCAAACATCACATACTTCTTGATCCACAGTTTTGTTTGTAGATGTGTGAGTGTGAGTGTGTGTGTGTGTGTGTGTGTGTGTGTGTGTGTGTGTGTGTGTGTGTGTGTGTGTGTGTGTGTGTGTGTGTGTGTGTGTGTGTGTGTGTGTGTGTGTGTGTGTGTGTGTGTGTGTGTGTTTGTTTGTGTTTTGTTTAGGACACAAACAGCCATGGCATTCAAACATGTCTAATTTCCTATCTGTGCCCACACGGCGGATGTTTTCCCTCTTTGTTGTATGGACTGTCCTCCTACACCTGCTGTATGGATGATGCCAAAGCATCACCATTTCAAAAGATTGGTTCCTCCTTCATTTAATCCCTTCATGCTGTTGTGTGGCAAGTATGATGCATTCCCATTCAGTCACACACAAGCAAATGCATCCATCTAATACAAGGTACAGTGACACGTTATATAGGATTTTATTTTTATCACTTTACCTTTGCTCTGTGTGCACTGAACTTATGATCCTTGTAGGGAATAGGGATAATACTGTGCTCTCTTCGATGGCTTTCTACATAGCTCACTGCTACTCAAAGAGAGTTCTTTTTCTGCTGTGCTTAATAGCACAATCGAAAACATACCCACTCACATACTGGTGTGCTGTCAAGTCTTTAGCTTGATAATCATAAAATCGATTTGCTAGTTACATTCAGGTGCAAAGAAAAAGCTATCAAAACAGTTAAGTCATTGATTGATTTGTTCACGTGCCAGAAACAATATTTGAAACAGAAAATCACAGCTAAATACCACAGTGATACCATTTCTCTCTCTTACTCTGCATCTCTCTCTCTCTTTCTCTCTCTCTCTATCTATCTGTCTCACTGTATGTGTGCATTTACTTGTGTGTGTGTGTGTGTGTGTGTGTGTGTGTGTGTGTGTTGTGTGTGTGTGTGAGTGTGTGGTGTGTGTGTGTGTGTGTGTGTGTGTGTGTGTGTGTGTGTGTGTACAAGTAATTCTTTTTAAAATCACTTTCACTATTTCACAATGTAATATATGTAACAAAAGCTAAACTTCTTGGTCCTACCACAGGTACCACAGATGGCATTCTGAAAATGATGGCCCTGAAAAAAAGTATGAATGAAAAAAATTGCTGAACTTAACAGTAACAAAAAAAAAACCTTGAAATTGAATTCATATAGTAATCAGATAACATCCAAAACCCAAGGACTGCAAGCGTATCTACCTAAAGCACCTAAATATAGCATGTCTGCTCTCACCGGGATGTCAGTACTTTCATTCCCATTTATTACAGGGCCTGTGGACACGAAACAGCAAAATAAAAACTGCTGTCTTGGATGGTCCATTTAGGAAAGCAGGAGGATCCAGCTGCAATCCTTAAAGGCAGAGTGAAGCATGAGAAAGACTGATTAAAGGACCTTGACACACTCTGAACTGCTGGCTAACATTCTCCTTAATGAGTGCACCAAAGCACAGCACAGCATCAGCACACAGCACAGCACAGCACAGCACAGCACACAAACTCCTGTCTTCTCTCTGGCTCTTTAGCGCCCGACCTGCGTGAGCTATATACAGGATTCCTCTCTTGGATGTTTACCCCTTGGGCACAGAGCCGCTAATTTCCTCAGCGCTCTTCGCTAGTTTGATTGGAGACTTCCCCTTCACACAGATGTATTATTAGAAGAATAAAGGGAACAGCGTTGCCATGCCCACGGGTGAGGCGAGGTGCACGGCCGTGACAAGGCCACCCTTTGACTCATCATAACATGATGCATTAACTCCACATTTATTGTCATATTTTGCCCAACCAACATAATAATAATGTCAAAAATATCATCATGCCTGTTTCATTTCTTTTTCTCGAAATAATGCCTTCATAGGCAGTCAGACTGCAGATTCCTAAATCAATTCAATTCAATATTTCAGGTTGCTAAGAGAGTCCTTATACTGACTCTACACGATGATGCCCTCTATGACGTACAGTACTGTATGTACATTCTCTTTCCTTTTTCCATTACATAAGCCTTTGTAAGACTCCAATTACAAGGCTATTTGTGGGGTGAGCATGCTGCTGCAGCTACTCATGTCATAGCCTACATGTATAGAGCAAAGCTGGAGCAAACGCAACCTCACCTAGAACCGAGCAAAGGATGCCCAGGCCTTAGGGACAGCTGAAGTCAGAAGAGGACAGTTTTGCCAGACGATAATTATCGTATTTGTACAATAATTTTGACCTCTCTGATGTAGGCCTACAAAGAATCATTTTTAAAAATCCATAATATAATACGATTATGTCATATTTTCATTTATGCATTCATTGTGACCTGCTTTGAATCTTGCAATCCGTCTCTGACCCTTTCAGCATCACTGACAGGCTCTCCACTGGCTACCAGCCGCACCTCCACCCACTCTAACTCAGTGTCACAGACTGTTTTATGACTTTTCTCCTGATTGAATGAATGACATGTTTGATTGTGTGTGCGTTGAGCAAAGCCTTGATCCTTATTAGTTTGTGAGTCTTTTAGAACTGAGTGGAATGAGAAAGGGAAGGGAAACACAGGGAAAGCCTATGTGGATGACCTTTACAATAGGTATATTTCATACATTTCAATTTGGAGCTTTTTGGTACCATACAGTCTGGCAATGCTGATAGAGGAGAGAGAAATGTGTAGGAGAGTTGAAGTGATGAAACTACATCAGAGGTTCAGGGAGAGCATGGCATGACAGACTGATAAAGTATTCTTAATTGTGTGAACTAAAACATGCAGTGTGCTCTATTACATCCCACTGTCATGTTGGAACTTCACAATCTATCTGCAAGTCGTTCCCTGGGATCTTACAGCAATTGTTAATTCAAGTACACAGAAGAGGCCTCATGGTGCACTCTAGTCTGATATGATGAATGTGTTATGAATTGTGCACTGCAGTGTACAGGTACATCAGTCAGGGCATGATGATGATGATGCATAGTGTTTATATAATGTTTGTTTGTTGGTTGCCTGTTTTTATACCACATAACATACTGTATATTAGCCTATTGCAATAAAATTACACGGTATCATCCCTAGATGGAATATCTTTATTTATTAATTACAGATTTTAGCTAATGCCTAGATGCCAATGCCTAGATAGCACTCCTGGTGTATTCTAGAAATAGATGATCTTCACTAAATAATAAATACATCTCTATTACTATCCTCAAATGTGGATGATGAATTAGAGAAGTCGTTAGTGTTGTTAGAAGTTGTTAGAAGTAGAAAACATTAGTCACTGAAAGAAAGTACACTGTTTTATCATCTTATTTCCCAGATTGTTTATCTACCCAAAGTTAGGTCCTTTTGTTGTTACCAACAATTATATTTCAATACATTGGGTTCATTGGGTTGGGTGTTACAATACCACTTAAAGCCACCAGTAGCAGGACTTAACCAAAATTTCAATGTTTCATAACGTTCATACAGTAAATGACATGCTGTTGGTTAAAATGTGCACCTTCGTGAGCTTATCCCTGCCTCCTAGCCTTAGATATTGCACTTGCATTATCAGAGGGAGCGTCTAGCCCTGTTTGTTTTAGTAAGCAGGCAGGCAAGGTCATACTGTAGCTTACTTCACTATTTTAATTACTGAATAATGTGATTTGTACGTTTTCAACCCATTCAACATTTGGATAGGGGCTTATTCCAGCGACTACAAAATGTTTATTATAAGCTTTGTTTGATTTTTAGCCTATATGGCGCCGTGAGTCAGAAAGAGTCAGTGAGTGTGAATAAATGGATGTCTGGATAACCATATACAGACATCCATTGTATGTCTCTTTGATTATGGATTATTGACCCAGTTCACCCAAAGGATCAGTGATCAAATGTTTGCAACACATTCATTTGAGTTTGTTCTTGGGTTAGGTTGGAAACTTAACTCCTACAGAATTTTAGAGCACATGAGCTATAGCTGAAGGTTGTAAGAGAGACTAATACATCCCGTTGTGTCACACTCAAACTAATATTGTTGTAATTTTTAAAATGTAAGAAGTACAAGCTCCTGAGTAGCACAAAAGTCTACTTTTACATTAGGATTCATCCCAAATGGCCAGTCTTACAGTGGTTTCCATGTTCACCAGATGCATTTTTTCCTATTTTTTTCTCACTGTTTTGACTACAGACAGAATGCAAGACCTTCAACAGGGTTGAGGTTCAATAAAAACACTAGCTGCAAACTTGTCGGAGTTCTTTAAAAATATGATGGAAAGGTATCGCATGGGAGAGGGAAAATCCTATTCAATTTGGGAACACATCATGCTTTTACTATCAGTTTTGCTTATTTGACACTTTGGCCTTCACAGAGGTCTGTGCTCCCCAAGTGTCCATGTAGCTGTTAGTTTATTCATCGATTCTAGATGCTTCTGCCCTGCTTTTCACTCAAGGGTTATTACTGGCTGGATAAATGCAAGGGTACTTCAGAGTGCCACTATCATTTTGTAAGCATCTGCTCTCCCTGTGAGCAGTAGGCTGCACAACTTAGTTCCCACAAACTACATCACCCAAACTGACAAACTATTTGGACCTCCCCATTGTTACCCATGCAAAATTACACCATTTATACCAATAATAACGTATTTATCTCTTGGCGAATATCATCCCAATCAGCATCAGTAACAGTGAGCTCATTTTGGGAGTTTGACTGCTCTAAATACTTCCTCCTATTAGGCAGGAGGCAATGCAGTGTGAGGCACCGTCTGAATGGGTTTTAATTAGACTCAGCATTTTACATGGGTAGGTCAAAGATGTTAATGGAAAGTGCAACCGTTTGAAATCATTATTAACCCATGGAATTAGTCAGTCTGTTCAGATCTATCAGAGGAGATCTGATCCTGACTCCTGGTTAATACTGGTCCGGGGAACTCATATTAGGTGCAGGGGGAAGGTGAGGCAAGCTCAAATGCCACAAGCCACACAAAAGAGCAGGAGGAGTATAGACATACATATTTAACATTTAGAAGAATAACAAGATTGATGCAGTGAAAAGAACAACTACATTAGTTTTCTAATTATAAGCCGCACCATGTATAAGCCAAAGGACAGTGTTTGAAGCAAACCACAGTTATTAACATTAATATAGCAGAATCAGATGATGATGATGAAAAAAGAATGTAAATGAGGAAGTTGGACCATCAACATTCTAATCAGGGAGTGAGATTTGTAGAATCTGTAACAGAATGACAATCTGAAAAGAAAGGAAAACTATGATGATGCAAATATGAAAGCTAATATGTAGCCTCTAGTGGTAAGGTTGTTGAATTGCAAATAACTGAACACATCTTCACTTGCACATTAGCTATTAAGTGGCTTTAAAATGAACCAGAACCACTGTTCTAACTTGTACATTCTGTGTTTCTTTAGCTATATGGCAGAACAACATAGGCCTATATATATTTTTTGCCAATAAAACAACTTAAATCATACATTTTTAAGCAATGAGTAAAGCTAACCTTCACAACATGTTCACAACATTCTATTCTGGATGTTGCAAGCTGTCAAGAAATGACCTGGTGTGTCTTCGGTTTTCTCATTGCACTTTCTCGACAGGCTGACAAATACGGCAAACTCCAGGATATATGGGGGCTTTCACAAAGTCAGGAATCTTTGTTGTCCCATTCATCTGTCTCATTTAAAAGGAGAAGAAAAAAGTCCTCTTAATCAATTCGCCCAGATCTGTATGTTTCCTGCAGGTCTTCCTTCACCTCAATCATACAAGAAGCTGCCCTCTGCAGTGACAGCTGAAGGTCGAAACCAACCAAATCGTTTAAGGCTGCCTAGGGACCCAGCCTTGACTATATTGAGTTCTCTCCAGTGGCATTTGTGCAAAGAATGGGGAAGGAAAAAGTGATGAGGATGAGGGCCTTGGAGAGAGTATGCACCAAACCACACGCTGCATGGGCACACCTTTTTAAACCTGTTTAGGTCTACTGAGAACCTGCTGAATGAAAGAAATATAGCATAGGCTATGAATTGTCCTTCATGATGAGCTCCAAATGCCTTCTGGGTTAAGGCCTTTTCATGTAGAGGCAATGCTTAAGTCTGTGGAAATCATTCATTAAAAGGGTTTTTATACGTTGTTGTTGGAGGACATTTGCCACAATCTTGTGACAAAATGGAAATGGAGTTTGTCCACTGCTGAAAACGAATGTTTGCTTCTTGTCGATTCTCATCAATATTAGCTTGCACACTTTCTATTTTAATGTTGTCTGTCCCAGTCTCGTTACAAAACTACTTAAATGTTTCTCGATCGTCCCTGCATGGAATCTTTTTTTTTTTTTTTTTGTGAACTCCATTAGACACTCACTTTCAGGCTCTGTATCTCCCATCATAGCTCTCTATATGATAATATCCAAACGACTCTTCTCCTTTATTCCTCCATAATGGAGCTTTATTGATTAGACTCTTCAGAATCACCCTTTCCTTTTACTCAGCCTGCCTGCCTGCCTGCCTGGGAATACCATTCTAACCACTACACCATTCACTCCCAAACTCTCTAATGTATGTCTATGCGCTATCAAGCTTTATCGGGATGATGTCTCCAGCCACTCCCCAGTCCCTTTCTATCTTCTATGTCTGTCCGTGACCTTATGTGAATGTTTTTTTATTTATTATTTTTTTCTGAAGATCCCAAAAAATCTATTTTTCTAATTTTCTCTTCTTTTTCTCTTTCCTTTTTGCTTTGGTGGAACAGCATAAGGTCCCAGGTTACTCATCAGACCGTATACAGACACAGATGTACTCATGAAACACGACTCTTTACCTCCGCCAAGGATGTTATGTTTTCGCTGGGGTCTGTGTGTGTCTGTGTCTGTCTGTGTACAAGATAACTCGAAAAGTACCGTACTGGACGGATTTGGATGAAATTTTCGGACAACGTGTGTATCGGGACAAGTAACAACTGATTCAATTTTGGTGGTGATTGGTGATCCAGAACACCCTCTGGAATTTATATTGTGTCTGTGATCATATTGTTTTGCCGGACCTCTGCGCTCTCCGAGGGCTTTTCTATTCTTATAAAATGGTTCGCAACAGGCGCCAACACCTTCTACATTTGCTTCACCCCATTGCAACACTTCAGTTCATTGTATGCATCTGTGTGAATCTGTCACACAAGGCCAGAGAACTCTTATGGTGAGACTGACTATAGCTCCAAATGTACCAGGATGTTATAATGTGGTGGGCTGGAATCAATTTGGAGAGCCCATATGTGCAAGAAGCGTATATGCCATAGGCATTGCTTCTAATTACAATTACAGAGCTAATTATGAAAGCAGTCTTTTTAAAAATAGACCTGCCAGAGACTTATCTTGTGGAGTATAGTGCATGCAAACCTAAGTACAGATGTTTAGAATAGTGACCAGTTGTCACAAATGAATGCATTGCAAAGGGCATGATTCCAAATGTTTTCATTAAAATTAAAATACAATGGGCTATTATATTGCCAAGAGTATTACTAGTAAATTTTTTAATGCTACACCACATATGAACCACACCTAAAAACTTGCATAATTCCCTCCATACTGTGATGCTGAGGATCTCTCAAGAATACAATGAATAGCTAAGCCTCATGGAGCATTGAAAATTGATATGTAACTCGGAAAGGATTACACAACACACGTCATATACTAGGATAGAACTCTTGAAAAAAAAAGCTTTTATTACCCCACTCTATCATAAACAAATAAATGGAGCAGTAAAAGGAAATGGGTCAAGGGCCTGTTTTTCACACAGCAGTAGCAGCAGCAGCTCTCTTCTCTAGCTGGAGCATTGCAGCTGCTCTTCAGTGGGCCTCTGAGCCCTGAGATTCTTAGCAGTCAGAGCCTGTGCCAGTGAGCTCCATTTAAGTCCCCAAACCCAGCATAGATCTAACTCCTCTAACATCTCCTGCACCATGTTGACAGTCTGCCTGAGATTTTGGCACTGCGATGCAGGAACACTGCTGACAGTCTGACTACCCCATTTCTTGCTTGCTCTCCTTCTCCTTCTCTCTCTCTCTCCCTCTCTCAATCCTTATTTTTTCACTCGATCTTTCTCCATCCTTCTGTTTCTTTTCCTCTGTCTTTCTTTGTGCCCTGTGTTCTGAACCCCCCCCCCCCTCAACCACCACTACACCTTTTGAGTTCCATCACTTTGACTGGAGTGCGCAACTTCCAGTGGAACTCTGTAAACAAATCGCTCTCATCGCCATGCCTTCAGCATGGGCCTTCTTCCCCTCTCTCCCACCTGACACCCCTGCCTCCTTGATCCTTCCCCGAAATTGCTGACATACATTTTGCGTGATGGGCCTTCGCTCGCTCTCTCTGTCTTCCCCTGAAACAGAAATCCTCCAGTGTGGTACCCTGTGCCTTGATCAACCGAGAAGCACTAAGATGCCCGAGTTTTGATGTAGCCTCCTTGTATAGGCCTTGAAAGAGAATGCACAACAACCATGCATGATCTGATGCTCCACATATAGCTGGGGAGTTTGCTGCTTTTTCTGGTTGCACGTAATTGGATGCTACCAAGTCACAGACCTCCATGTAACTCAGGCCTAGAGAATTAAAGATATGTGTGGGACCTGTTGTGATGTGGCTTGTTGGGAGATGAAATATTTACTAAATGTGAAAAATTTAATTAAGAGAATTAAATGCTTACAGTACGTGCAGATATATCTCAGATTAGACTAGGCTTCATTCTCAGTGATACTCAAAGAGCCTGTCATATTAGTAGCACACAGCTACAACTAGCAGAAATATCAGTGAACTTAAACATCTACTGTAGGTGTCTTAAAGACCAACTAGCTGAAATATCAGTGAACTTGAACATCTACTGTAGGTGTCTTAAAGACCAACTAGCAGAAATATCAGTGAACTTAAACATCTACTGTAGGTGTCTTAAAGAACAACACCGAATAACACTATCCTGCAAAACCCACTCATGCATTTTATTTACCCCCAGGGCCCATTGGGCTGGACTTGAAAAGGACAAGGCATAAACAGAGGGCCAGTTCTCATTTTGCCAAGAAGACTTCACAACCCTTTTAGCAGCTTCATCACTTAGCACAGTCCAGTTCCTGCGGTGCCCCTTCAAAGCCCTCCACATTCATTAGGCCCCTTTGTGGGACCTACTTTGATACTCATTGTTGTTTTTTTTCCCAGTTAGTATGGGCGCTCTGTGCTTCACATGCTCGTATTGATTAGTTTCCATTCATAAAGGTCCTGGAAGGCATGAGTCATTCTGTTTGCCAGCAAGAGTGGAGGCTTTCGTGTGCACCGCTGTGCTCAATAAAAACTAGATGAATGTACAGCAAAATAATGTTACCTAGTTGTACCGATTGTGGACCTGGACTAGGGGTGGGCATTGAGAACTGGAATTCGAAAATCAAGACTGACAATCAAATGCAAAAGTTAGAAAATAAGTAGCATTGCTCAATGTGTATCACCCACTTCATGTCCATTTTAAGCCTATGGATATCGTATCATGTTGCATTATTGTAAATAATCAGCTAAGAAAGGTTTGTGGGGATATATATTAGTCAATTAACCCTCCATAGCTTTATACTGGACATAAACATGGCTGAAAAAAAAAAACCACACAAAAAGCTACCCTGAATATAGTGCTATCATTTTGTAACTGTAGAGAGGTACACTATACCAAAAGTCACAGTGAGACTAACTGCTCTTGATTGGTACTGACAGGATAAGTTTGGGGGTCTAGCTCTGGACTATGATTATCAGTTTTTATTGTCCTACTCTATAACTGGGTATTTTCAAACCCAAGACAAAGAAGAGCAAAATAACAGACATACTGTAAATATACAATAGTTATTTGGAATAACCAAGTGTGCACCAGTGTTGTAATTTTGTGGGCTTAGGTCTAATTAGGCACCTGTCTCTTTAAATTATTTGAGACTGTCTTTACTGTGTGCAAGTTACTAGTGGAAATCAGTAGCCTGGGCTGCTGCAACTATTGCATCTGTGTACATATGTGTACCACATTTCATACATTTATATAAACAACTTCAGTAGAATCTCCATTGGAAATGGAAACGGGTTCTTCCGCATGTGCCTTGTGAAAAAAAGGATATACTCAAAGCACATTTTAGGGTTCCTCACTTCGCCAATCACTTTCAAAGATCTTGTACCCTTTTCAATGTATTTGAAAAGGGTTCCTGAAAGCTCCATTAGTCTGGCAAAGTGAGGAACCTTAAAAAGTGCTTTGAATATTAATTTCAGGAGTGTGACACACATTATGTTTTCCATGTGGTGGGTACACTCTCCTAGCCTCGAGAGACCAAACTGATCTTGCGAGCTTCAGGTCTTCACTCGCAGCTCAGTCTGGCTATTCTCCATTGACGAGAATTTGGAGCAGGTTGCTAAACAAACGAACCAATCAGCGTTAGCTTTGAGGTGAGTTGAGGTGCGGCGCGACGCGACGAGAGGCGGGTCTAAAGAACATGTACGTATGTTAGTATGTTATATGCTTCGTTGGTCTGATTGGTTGATTTGGCCCGTCTATCACCAACATAGGTCATGATGGACAAATGCCTTATCCAATCAGCCAAAACTAAACTAACGAAAACGAAACTAACAAACCAAAACTTATTCAACGGATCGTTCCCAGATGGAATTGCGGGAGCATGAGTCCTTCGCTTTTCCTTGTTGGGCAGTCCACAAACTGAAAGAAACCATAAAAGCATCACTGTACTGAGTTCTTAGCTGCGTCACTGAAGAATGAATGATGCCACATGCAGTGTCTGGTAGAGCATGCGGCGGGAGGTAAACACAGAATAGAGCAATGGCTGAATTTACGAGAAACATAATAATGTTTCCTTAACTGTAACAGAGCTGCACCATCTGTTGTTTATGTGCAGTGTGAGCCCGTCGCCCTTTTTCTTGCCACTGAATGTAGTTGCTGTCTGCTCTGTAGACCCCGGTTGACTCCAGTTAGCATTGGGGATGTTGCCAGTTAGAAACATCTCAGTAAGGCACAGCAAGCTGCATTCCCTGTACGTTCCTCTGATTGTTTGCCAACAAATTCATGTTCCTCATTACCATCGATGGAACTGATGGCTTGCATTGCCACCATTCTCTTGTCATTTGGCTTTGACCTTGGCTCAAGCCCTGCATCCATGAAAGCACCATAATTCCACTGGGAGAATGTTAGCCACCATGCTAGTCCCACTGGCATTCTAACAGAGATTGAGCAGCTGACTTCTTGTGTAAACAAATTTGCTGCTCTGTTGCAGTGAACAAGTAGCCTAACATGTCCATGGGACTATACACTCAAAAAAGGCATGGAGCTCTTGTGATGTGCAGCCAGTCTTGCCAACACCAGCTGTTTTTTTTTTTTTTAATTCCAGTTAAAATCTGCATAGTGTGTTAAGACAAGGTAGGTTCTAATTAGATTCTCAATGGCAAAAATGACTGGCTTTTTCATATCCGCGTCCACTCTGGACATTTCTTATCAAGGCTTTGTGGATGTGCTTTTTCTTTTTAGAAACTGAAAGTAAGAAGCACATTACACTATTGTTTGAAGGAGTAGAAATTCTTGGTTGATCTCGATTCTTTAGGCTGCACAGTATGCCAGATACTGTACACTGCAGGTAATACCATATTATTTAGAGGTAAAGTTAGTGTGATACCCAAAAGTCCATAATCTGCAACTTGATAAGGTTTCAGCCAACTGTTTTTATCAAATACGGCTTTTTGGTAGATAGAAAAAGATGCAAGTTGGTGATTTACCAAGAGAAATGACTTCATTGGATTTGCATATCAGGCTATATCAGTACATCAGACATTTCTGTTTTCCAAACACAACCATGTTGTTTAATAGAGCTGTTTTCTATTGTTGAGAGGCCTTTCAGGTAAAATCAGACCAGCTATAAAATCATTTCAAATGGGTTCTCCCAGTCAAATGATTGATTTCCATGATAACAAGACCTAACTATTGTGATGTCGAGGTCTTGCATCAGCCTCAAAGATTTGATAAATGTAATACACCCTTGGAAGTTGGAGCCAATTACCAGTGAAAACACATCTAAAGCTTAGCATTGCATAAATGATGTGACATATTAGTTGACTAATGTTGCATTTCTCTTTCTAATGTCAAGTCAGCAAATAGCGAGAATATATTTCATAAGAAACATTTTAGGCTCATGCCGATCTTACACGTTTTTGAAGCCAGTATTAGTCGTAGCCCCTGCAGTTAAGGTTATGGTGCTCGCCAGACTCTTTTGTATTCAGAAACTGTCTGTTCATCTGGTACATAATATGTTTGTAAGGCATGGTGCCCCTCAGGCTACTCTTGCAAACCTCAGCCATATATCTTCCTTTCATTATTGTGTCATGCAGAGATCCAGTGGCCTTGACCAGTAGCTATCAATCCATAGCGGGGCCCTCAGACACTGAGTGGCGGCTGAACTGAGCTGCTGTGTTATGAAGGGATCGTGGTACATATTGGGCCTGGATAAAATAATCCTCCTATCCTGCACTGTGTGATTGTAGCCTTGTACTGTATGTACAGAAATAAATAAATAAATAAAGGAATATACTGTAGCGTCCATCTTGGATCAACACAGAATATCTCTCAGGAGTATACCTTTATTTTGAAGGTCACCATATGAGATCCACGGGGTTCCTCACAATTTAGCATGACCCTGCCCCAGACGTTCATTTATTATTTAGTACAACTCAGTGCTGCACTAGTAAAGCCACAGGCAGCCCAAACCCATTTGACACTGATGTGCCGGTAACTGTAAATATGCACTGCATACAAAACCAGCAGTGTTGTTTTACATCATCCCTTATTTATTCTCTTGTGACATCATGAATTTCAACCATAAGCTGGCCCATGATGACAAAGTTTTAAGGTTAATGTCATCTTCCAAGCTGTGTCATTCTATCATTAATATTCAAGTTCTCATAAACACCCCATGTCTACTGACTTTTAGGGCTTTAGGAATGCTTTTAGGACTAGGGCCTAATCGTATTTCTCCTTGCTTAAAGGAGAAAGCCGGCGTGAATCAACACGTAGTCCTACTGTTTTGTAGTGCCAAACGCTATTGTTAGCCACCTCAATCACTGGATTTCATGCAAGGCAGACTGAGATAGCGAAATGGCAGCTAACGTTAACAGAATGGGGCATTTCAAAACGAAAACAAATCGGTTAGGTTTCGTTTTTGACATGCCTCATTCACTTAGTGTTAGCTGCCGTTTCGCAAACTCGGTCTACGGTGCACAAAATTTTATCATTGAGGTGGCTTTCAGTAGCGCTTAGCAGTATAAAACAGCAGGGCTAGGTGTTGATTCACGCCGGATTATATCTTTAACACTAGCAATTGCTTTTGAGTGTGCTCCGTGAGACATCCCTTGATTCTAAAGTGAGAAAGTGAGAAGTGTAGAGGTCGTACCCTGCTAAATGGGACAGCACTCGGTTTTGCATGCTCACATGTAAGGGACACCCTAACCTACATGTGAACGTGCAAAACTGGGTGTAAAGGTGGCTACAAACCAAAGATCTGCAGCGAGATGGCAATGTTCTAAAAACATCTTGTCTCATTGTGGATTTTCAGTCTGAATTGGCTTTTATATTTAACATATTTATATTTTAACATTTAATCTGTAAATGGGTCTCCCAGTAAATTCCTAAATAAAATAACTGTATGGTGGGATTGTTAGTTCCTCACTCTTACAGCTGGGACAGACTAAGAACCCTACTATCCATAATAAAACTGTGCCAAAGAAGGCGGCCGTGGGCTCTTTGTTACCAGAGCCTCCACCACCCTCTTTATTGGCTGTTATTAAGTGCCAGGGTTGGCCAGACCAGTGATGCTTAAGTTACATGGGTAATTATAACACGCCGTTGTTTCAATGCTGATTATCATATTCAGTGAATAATGAGTCATTAACTTGTGAACTCATCCATACTCACCCAGCCTTGTATTACCCGGAACAAGTAAATTATGGGTAATCTTGGGGGGAGGGGGGCATATTGCAGTGGCAGATGTAGACAGAGGCATATACTCTCTATGGACTAAAATTGACAGGAGTTGATTTATTAGGGACATACTGAGAGAGTCACAGGGAAATGATTGTCCCATCAAGAATAAACACATATAGCAGAGACATACAGTGTATTTTCTGTGTTTGTCAGTTTAATGTCTTTAGTTTAATGTTTTTGAGCATGAAATGTGTAATGTGTATTGCAGTAGTAATCAAGAAAATATCCCTAAAAGAATGCCTTTCCTGTTGTGGAAACTTGTTGCAGTTGTTGCACAGCTTTCTAAAATCATTTATCACTGGTTTAAAATGCAAACCCATGCATTTATGCACAGTGTTCTTATTGTTAGAATTGACTATAATCCTAACCATTTTATTACTGTGGGTATTTTCAGGAAGAGTAAATATGCAAAGCCAATTCCATCCTTGTGTGACTCATACTAATGCAGAATTGATGAATCAGAGCATGTGGAGCTCTGAGGTCAAGGGATCACTTCTCCTTAGGGCCCAAGCCAATGCAACCACGGAAGGAAGAAGGCATTCAAGCCCACATCCCAAAGTGCACCAGGAAGAGAAACATACAGAGTAACTATTACTACACTATATTCTGTGATCACATCACTTTGACATGCCTCCTTGCACCATGCACTGCCTTAGGCAATAAAAATGTAAATAAAAGAACACACAGACATACAAACATAATATGTATATATTATATACATACAGTACATACTAAAGGAGTAAAAGTGAGAAGACAGTGAAAGGGCAAATTCTATAAAACTAAAACTATATAAAGTCTCTCAAATTGTCTGAGAGATATCAAACCAAAAAGCATGACAGCGTTCCATAACTGAAGCTACAGACACTAGCTCCTCTATGCGTTGTAGCAATACGATCATCAAGTGAGAGTCATATTCAGATTTATACTGGCTGTCTTTTAACGACCCTCTTACTGCGACGGTACTTCTGGGAAACTTTGCCCAGAGTTTTAGGACCTGACACACTGTTATGAAGCTCTTTATTCAGAGTTGATTCAACCAAGGGTGACTGTTGACTTAATGAGCTGTGGGTTGAAATGAACCATTTATGAAAATGGTCTCCATGATTCACTGTGATAAATTAATTTGACGACTGTTAATAAGTGGCTGTTTTTATATACATGTACAGCATTTCAAAAAAGAGAGAAGAAAAGCCATAAAGTATATGTTGCAGATGTTGTATAACATGGTGTGGGCAACCATTTTGTTTTGCATAGAAGATATAAATAGGCCTAAATGTAAAAAATGTAAAGGCACACAATTACATTAATGGTAGGGTAGGAAATGTTTTCCTAGGGAACTTTTTACTTTTTTTTTACTTTACCCACACCTGGCTTGCACCTGTTGAATGAACAGGATTGAAAAAAACCAAAACATCACACAATCATTTTGAGTGGCCCTATCAAAAAAATTGAATGGTGATGTGACTATTAAACTCAACTATCATTTGTGCATTTGTGCCTTCCCCCTCTGTGTCTACTTGGAAAGTTTTATTGTTGTTTTTTTTCACCATTTCTTAACCTACTTTTAAGTATATGTGTACCTGGGATATGGGACCATCTTATCATTTGTTTCAGTAAATTAAAAATTCAAATTAATTATGAAAAACATCCAATTTATAAAAGCACAAGTGAATATATCTCACCACACAGGATACATAATTCATGCCCTGCTGACTTTTCTTGTCATTTCAACCTCTACGACCTTCACATGTTCTGACTCTCTGTGCTTTGGTGCAAGGTTTGTGACCTTGGCTAACTCTCTCAACTGCCTCTCCAGTCTGATTTGAATCGTGAGCTAATTAGCGAAACCACACGGAGATGAACATGGCAGGACCGAACACCTGCTGGACATTAGCCCGGGGCTGCTCCGACTCCGAGCGAAAAGCCCATTGGCGGCCTGAGCACAGGCCGTGATTAAAGTCAAGACTCTTGGCAGATCTCACTGCCCCGCACACCAGCGGTGCTCTCCCAGTGGAAACAAGAGGTTCAAGGCCGCTGGTGCCTAAGTACCTGCTGAGCTAGCCCAGTGGTCAGCGCCCTCCTCTTTTGAAGCTACTGGGCTTCCACCGTACACCGCTGTCAGTACAAAGCAAGGTCATTGCCCTTCACTCATTCAGAGTTATGGATGCCATATACTGGCTGTGTTTGTGGATTAAAGTATTTAGTCAACAATTTGAAGAGAGAGCCTGTAATATAATCTTTAAATGACAGACTAAGGCGTTGTCAAACAAAGACTAAATGCATTTAATTTGACAAGGGCTCAGTCTTCAAATCTTTTGTGCAAGAAGGAAAGTTTCAAATAGCATCAGAAATGGCACATCAGATTATATCAGGAATGTGACAACAAGATCCATCAAGCATGTTTTTGAAACAAGCAAAAACATTCTTGTTCTGATGTAAACTCCATAATTGTAGAGGATGCAGAACTTTCTGTGTTTGAGGATTAATAACAAATCCCACCACAAAAGTTGCTATGTCACCTTGATAATCATCAGTCAAATGTTCTGTTATCCCATTATAACATGGAGTTCTTCTCTTAATTTGTATGTTGTGGTGTGTGTGTGTGTGTGTGTGTGTGTGTGTGTGTGTGTGTGTGTGTGTGTGTGTGTGTGTAAATGAGTCTGATTCGCTCAAATGCCTTTCACACTCCTCTCAGCCAAACAAATTAGAGCATACTTCACTGGGTTCCACTGAGTTTTCATGCATATCAATGTGTGTGCAAGACTGCCAATCGATG
Organism: Sardinella longiceps; assembly: GCA_027497455.2. Classification (NCBI taxonomy): domain Eukaryota; kingdom Metazoa; phylum Chordata; class Actinopteri; order Clupeiformes; family Clupeidae; genus Sardinella; species Sardinella longiceps. Next base: position 17,310,976 of record JAODXP020000031.1, read on the forward strand.
CCATTTTTTAATTGAATTTAGATGAAGCCTTTTGTATTCTCTGTGATCCATGCTCTTTTAACCTACCCAATCCCCCTCCCAAACCAAGCACCCTCACCCCAACCCCCACCCTCTCTCTCTCTCTCTCTCTCTCTCTCTCTCTCTCTCTCTCTACACACACACACACACACACACACACACACACACACACACACACACACACACACACACACACACACACACACACACACGCATAATACAAAGTAATTGCACACCCATCATATGTCTCAGTTAAATTTGGGCTTTTGCCCCTGACAAATTGGCTGGATTCATTTCACTGGCAAGAACCGCGAGTTAGAACCATTAATGCTCCTTGGAGCCAGGGGTTTAATGCTATTAGTCACCGGGCAAATGCTTAATCATCCTTCCGTTTGCTATTGATTTGCCATTAGATGGCAACTATTTAAAGCCAACATTGTATGGGGCTCTGAGAGTTGCCAAACATCGTCTCTTAATCGCGAGAGGAGAATGAATGACCTTGAGTGGAGGCGGGGTTCTGTGCCTGCCTCACTGCATGTGCTCCCCTTCAGGTAAGTCACTGAATCACAGCACAGGGACAAAACAAAACCACCTGCACCCTTGTGGCCCACTTTTACTGTTAGTGGTATTTGACCACTATAAGATACACTATGTAGTAAAGTATCAGAGTAAAAATGTACTGTAGATAGATAGATATATGCCTATAATTATTAATTAAATTCATTAGATAATAATTATTTTAATTATAGCCTAGGCTTTATCAACACTATTGGTGGCTCGGTGTCTTTGAGGGGCGACTATAGTCTGTGCGTGAATGTGTAATTAATGATATATATGTACATGTATGTGATCTTCTGAGTCTCACTCAGTCCCCCCCCCCCCCCCCCCAAATGTCCACTTTGAGTAAAATTAATATTTAGGGCTTCACATCTGAAAACCTGCTAAGCCATCTATTGCCTAAGCAGTGTGCTGAAATATCACTGATGCCAGAACACATTCAAATTAATCGCGGGGGGTATATTCAATCACGAAAATGATCTGTCTTGGGAGTCTTCTGCAAGATGAATTATGATTTGTTGTTGTTTTTCTGTTGTTGTTTATTTTAGTCTTTGGGCGCTGCAGTAACAGGCATCTGGAGTAAACAATAATGGCTTCCTGTGGTGAGCTATCAGAAGAGCAAGTTTTAATATATGTCCTGTGAAGTAATGGCAGATGAAGGTGTGCACTAAGTGACACTGATGGGAGATAAGAAATGACCCCTGTAATGTGTTTTACTTAAGCAATTAAATGTCCAACAAACCGGGTGCAAGCACACCCCTCATCCATAAAACATACTTCAATCAAGTAAACATCAGAGCTTTATTGCCATTCATCCAAACACGCCCTGTGCTCTGATTGCGGTTTTTACTGGGTCCGGAGAGGAACTGAAAAAGAAGGGCCTTCTCAAATGGAAGCATCCCTTACAAGATGGATGAAGTGGTAAAACAAACCAGTCATTTACAAAGCTAGTGTACGGCGCTGTGTGGCATGGCTCAGCTAACTAACTGAGATTGTGCAGATATCACAACGTCAACTGATTTACAGTGTTCCCGATTAATCAATTCTATTTAACAGTGAAATAGCAGAGCAAATTAGTATTGAATGTACTGTTTATCTCTTTTCATATAATTAATTCTATTTCATTAAATATTTGACAGATTGTATAGGCTTAGTGAGTTTCAGGTATTATGTATGGGAGTATGGGCCATGTTATGGCTCAGGGTCTGAATGCCCCTGGGCGTTAGGCCTGCCTTCTGCAGAAAATGAAAGAGGCTTATCAGGGTGCCTTCAAGGAATCTGTGGAGCACTATCAAGGGTGGCTAATATTTCCCAGCCCTCTAATACACTGTAGTCTCTCCTCAAACAGTCCCCTTTTCATATTTTCTTGCCATACTCCATTCACAGTGCAAGGTTTCCACCTCCACAAAGGTCTGTTTTAGATATACAAAAAGCAACCCCCACCCACCCCCACCCATCTCTCTCCCGCAGGCCATAGAAGTTCTCTCTATTCTTCCTTCTCTTGTTCTTCTTGCTCAGTGAGTCACTGCTCTACCCCATAACCACTACCCCTCTGAATCTGCCAGACACTTTCAACATCATCTTTTATGTGTTCCTCTCCGCCGTGATGTCTTCACTCTTGCCAGACATAAGTCTGTGTATCATAAATGACACGCAACAGTCTATTGCAAGAAACGAGTAAATGTCGCATTTAAACACCAAAGGGAAATGCGGCACACGCAGTGCAAAATATTGCTTAGTCATGACTTCACTAACTTCCTGCAATTTGTATCCTTGACCATGGTGCCTTCCAACTTATTTTTTTAAAGCTCAGTAGGAATTCTGATGAGAAGCTCATTAATTTAAGCCACATTTGATTATATCTGGTGCCAAGTTTGGGTCGTCAAAGGCAGCAGGGTTGGATGCCGTATGTGTCCGGATTAATCCCATGCAAAAGGATATGGTGCAACCATTTGTGTCTAATGAGTGAGAGTTATCAAAGATAAGCTTCCCCCCACCCCTCCAGGAGCAAGTTGAAGTTTATTACAGCTAATGGCATGTCTGGGGGTGATTAAAACCTGCTTAGTGTAATTATTGATACTTTGGACAGGGAGCTGCTTGAAGGTCAGGATAAGGGGGGAAAATCAAAAGATATGAAGATAGGGAGATAGAGTTGACTCACTGGGACTTGTGCCAACTGCATGTTAATGCTGTGTGTCATCCCACACAAAATGCCATTGGGTCTCACTCAAGTCACTGCCTTGCTTTCCAATGGCGTTGATGAGTGGGATGGTGTGTCGTGGCAACATAGGAGCGGTCGACTAGGGAAGGTTTAGGGTGGAGGAGGGAAGAGGAAGACGAAGGTGGGGGAGGAAGGGCAGCTGGAATTAGCCTTCCTCCGTGCACTGCCGTGTCAGATGCGACTTGCTCGACTTATGATCAAGTGTGAATGGGAGATGACTCAAGTGCAGCATTCATTAAACTTGATCTGGCAGACACGGGGGGATGAGGTGGAGGTGGAGGAGGAGGAGGAGGGGGAGGAAGAGGAGGAGGAGCAGAAGGTTAGCCAGAGTCTCCAGCAGGCCTGTGGGATGTGTACATCCTGGAAGGTCGCCTCTTCATATGCATAATACCACACATTGTCTGACACCCATGGGTTGCATGTTAAGTCACTGAATGTAAATGAATCTGTCTTAGGATTTTTTTTCTTCCCTTCTCCTCCTCTGGGATGTGCCTTGTTGCACTCTTGTCTTTAGTGATTCTATCCTCCCTGTAAATGATGGGACAGCTATCACTGTGCATCATGCTGTGCTCCACATAGAGCCTGACATATAGACACAGTCTTTTAATACATAATGCGCTGCTGCAGTCAGCAGTTATTTATTTATTATTAACTCCATATTTATAGGTTTTAAAGAAGGAATGCCAAAACTACTTCAGTTTATAGTATACCATGGGTTTTTGTGTTTTGTTGGGTATGGGTTGAGTATTTTTTGCAAACACTGAGCAGTTTGTCTGTAGATAAGAAGAGAAACATTAAAACCTCACATACTACACAAGAGTGTAATTTGTAACACTTCATCACAAGGGATGATCAGGCCACTGACAACAATCTTCTCGCATTCAATGTGCTTGCTTTTTGTTTTGGATACTTTGTCTTTTTGTTGTGATACCATGTCTGGCACCCTGTGTAATAACCTTTAATTTGGTCTCTAAATGACGTTGTGACAAAGGGGCCCAGCAGTTGGAGTGCCAGACAGACATCTCGGAGTGAAAATGAACTGAGACACAGTGACTTGGGTTCAGCCTTGCACCCAGGCATGGAATATGACTGGCTGTGATTTCTAAATAAAATATTAGTCTAGCTTCTTGAAAATGCTTATCGAGATGGGGGAAGCATCAACCAAACAAAGTACCAAGTCAACATCTGGCGTGGTAACAACATGGATTTATTGTTGCCATAATAATGTCTCTCTTTAAAAAAAAAAAAAAAAAATTCTGACATTGTCATTGCAATGAAAATGCATCAATAAACAGCTTTCAGTGTTTTGCTTGAAGGCCTTAGCAACCTATTAACACTGACAGTAATGGATTTTCATCAATGCATCAACATCAACAACAACAACAGAAAACAGTCTCAGTTTTCTACAACAAAACTTGAGTGTACTTCTCACCTGTTGGCATTTATTAATTCAAAATGCTATAGGCTTAAACATGCACATTCCACCATCCCTTCTTTATGACAGGTGGGAGGCTGGTTGGGGTGTGTGTGTGTGTGTGTGTGTGTGGGGGGGGGGGTGTTTAATGTGTTGTGCATTGAGCATCACACAGAGCTACCTGTGCATCTAAACAGAAGCTTTAGGCATCAGTCGCGGTGACAGCTGCCTGTGGCCCAGGGGAGCTATATGGGGTGTATTAGCCAGGCTTTCTGATGACTGCCATATGGCTTGATCCTACGTGACAGGAAGTAAACGGCGGAGCCATACGTCTCATGGGTAGACCCCTCCTCCACATGTGTCAAGCCTTTGTGTCTGCGTTGGGTTGAGATGTGCCTGCGCTGTGCTGTGTGTGCATGCTCACTCATGGCTGCATGTGGATGGACATCAGTATCTTGATGGGATGAAAGGAGATGTGCCAGCTAGCCTTCGCTAACCAAAGCCAGGAGGCCAGGCGGTTCTATTTCCTATGGTGCACTGGGCTAACACTCTGTCTTTATCTTTCAATAATAATAATAGTAATAATAATTGTCTTTATCTTTCAATAATAATAATAATAATAATAATAATAATAATAATAATATATAATAATAATAAGATGAAGAAGAAGAATGAAGTAGATGAAGAAGAAGAAGAAGAAGAAGAAGAACAACAACAACAACAACAACAACAACAACAACAACAACAATATTTAAGTAGTTTTATACAATAGAGTATGCTGATAATAAATAGCCATGTAAAGACTTCATATGCGCTGTTGATATATTGTCAAAGACAGCAGTCCTACTGATCTAAAACTTTTGGAGTTGTTTCAGAAGTGTTGCTGGAGTACGGCTGGTGAGGAAATGAGCTGATGTGACACGGCACTGCTCTGTCACAAAGATTGATTGGGCCGGGGGTGGACTGTGTTTTCCTGTTATCTAAGCCGTGGCGTGAGTATCGTGATGATGAATGCTGTTTTAGGTACTCTTTGTATTATTATGACAAACAGATTGGCAATGGCGTGCTGACTGCTAAACAAAACAAAACAAAAAAAGGCTATCTGATGCATGTGAAAATAAAATATTTTGACAGTGCTTGTCCTCGACACTGGAAATTGAACAACTGTCGGAAATTATAGCACATTTGCCTTTGTCAGTCATAGGACAGAATTTATTCAGATACATATTTCTATAAAAAGGACCAAGTGCCTGTTTATACTTTCTCCAGTATTTTGCTATCAGTTTTAACAAATCAAACAAAAAAACAATTGGACACCAGTTAGTAGAAGCATGCATTAATATTAGCTTCAGAAATCGTTACTTTTATTCAACAACATTTATTTTCTCCCCGCTACTGCTGGGTCCCTCATCTATATTTCAGATCAGCATTTAGAGCCGTAGCTTGTCAGGAGATTTTTAGATACAGTTGCTTTACTTGCCTTCACACACTCCGGAGGGGTCAAACGTTGGCTCCATAGAGGCCCACTCGAACGGCAGCAGCCTAATGTCTTATAGCACATAGCCTGTTCAAGAGGCTGCACTTCAGCTTGCTCTTTTTCCATGCGCAGCCAGCCGATGATACGACACAAATTTTCCGCCTCAAGAGAGAAGCGAGAGGAATGAAAGCAAATACACCAAATGATGATAGGAGTCTGCCGGTAAAGTCTGCTCCGACCGGAGTGGAGGGATGTGCACTTATCAGTGGTGGACATGATTTGCCCTGCTGCAACTGTTGTGGCTTATTTTTCATTTCGGTGTTGCAAAAGAAATACCTTTCTTTCTTTTTTTTTTTTTTTTTTGGGGGGGGGGGGGGGTGAAGCCTCCAGAGCCATCAACGGCAGGAGGAGTAGTAATTTAATTTCTCTCATGGCATCTGCAACACTTTCAATTGGAGGAATCCTTTAATTTCACTGAGGGTGTTCTCTGTGCAAAACATCACTCACCAGACCATGCCTCCCAGAGAGAGAGAGAGAGAGAGCCTCCCACAAGTGATTTACACCATTGGTATGCATGTGCATCTGTGTGTGTGTGTGTGTGTGTGTGTGTGTGTGTGTGTGTGTGTGTGTGTGTGTGTGTGTGTGTGTGTGTGTGTGTGTGACTGAGTGCTAGTCTTTCTCTGTGTTTTGGTTTCAGGTGTCTTGTTTGACATGGTTGGACAATTTAAGCATGAGTTTTGTGTGTGTGTGTGTGTGTGTGTGTGTGTGTGTGTGTGTGTGTGTGTGTGTGTGTGTGTGTGTGTGCCGCATTGGAAAGTTTACTTTTAAAATGTCCACCACAGAATACAGGACATATTCTTAAATGGGCAGATTAATCAGACTTATGTAGCCTAATAGCCAGCTAGTTGATAGCTGCACAGTAAGTTTGTTGGTACACCCCCACTCCCCCCACCCCACACACACACACACACACACACACACACACACACACACACACACACACACACACACACACACACACATACACGCACATTGCACCTTAAAGGCAGACTGATTGATGATCAGGCAGACACCTGACCCTATGTCGATCAGTGTGAAAGGAACAGGTGGATATTTGGCAGTTTTAAGGTACTTTTAACATGAAAATGTATAGAATCGGCGATTGTCTTTAAAGGAATAGTTCACCTCTTTATGAAAATTGTTTATTCACCCACTTACCTGGACTTGCATATGTGGGTAAGAACATTTTGGTCTCAGTGCATGCACCCCAATATCACCTTTAGCTTAGCAAAGAGTTGCTATCTGGCAACATTACATTTCAGCGCCTAAGCTAAGCTAACGCTAAAAAATGGGGGAAAATTGTGATGCCATACTAGGAAAATGCAAGTACTGAGACCATAATGTTTTTACCCACATATGTTACTCCAGGTAAGGGGGTGAATAACCAATTTTCATACGGAGGTGGACAATTCCTTTAAAACTGCCTCTGATACAGTAGCTAGTATAGAGCTGCTGAGGCCTTAGAGGTTCATTTCTAGACCAACCTCCATAGCGAAACCATTTACTACCACTAGGGTGCATGTTGACATAGGTTTCTAATCTCTTTACTAAATCTAGTATTTCTGATACAACATGTATTTTTAACTTTGTGTTATTAACAGAAGTGCTGTATATTTTTGTTGTTTGTATGTTCTTCAATCACTTAAGAAAGCAGAGCAGGTACCCAGCCAAACACTTACTATTTGATTATGCCTATCTCATTTCATATTGTACATTCCCTGTGATTTTTGTTTTCTTTTTCAGCTGTCAATATCATCAGAGAGAGCATGAGAAATGAGGCTCCTGAGAGACACAGAGGCTACATGCTTTGTTATGGGTTATTAAAGGTGTTGACCCGCGTGTTAACTCAAAGGGGAGCATTTAAAAATAATCCTGCTAAATGTATTTTGCTACTTTAATACCCACATTGTGGATAAATCGGTTATTTTCATATATTATATATGACCATGAATATATATAGGCCTATTTGTGTGTGTGTGTGTGTGTGTGTGTGTGTGCGTGCGTGCGTGCGTGCGTGCGTGTGTGTGTGTGTGTGTGTGGTTGTGGCAGTGGGTTCATGGGCTCCCCTGTCAGGATGATTTCTTTCACGTTTGATGGGGTCTTCTTTCTCTACATTTCTCTTCCATTCGCCCAGCCCCTATTTAGACCCCCCTAGCCTCCCTCAGCTAGGCTCCTCCATTTTGTGTCTCTTTTGAATCAATTCATTTCAGTGCTTACACAGTATGCCTGTCATCTTTAGAGCATATTCACATTCAAATTCAGACCTGGCAATTTCCTTTTGGCTTGGACCAACACCAGCATGGGAATAGTCTTTGTCTGTCTTCAACCAGAAGCCACACATCCTGAGGATTTGAAAAGCCATAGATTGTGGAGAATGTAACTGCATTCATGTTGCATTCGTCATGAGAATTTCTCTGTGTTAAAAGAGTAATCAGCCACAGCTTTCAAGTTTTCTAGGCATGTTTGGCCTGGATCCACGCAAGCCAAATTTTCATATTTGTGGCCTAAATAAGAATTAATTTTCAACATAAACCATGCATCTAATGCGTCTCAGACTAAAGACATGAGGGTCTACTGAACTATGCTATAGACATGAAATAAACATGAAACACATCAAGATAGTGTAGTTATATGTACAGTAAATCTGCCATCTACTGTTTATTTGCATGGCATGTTGGGGAAAGTGCTGTTTTGCAGGGAAGTGAGGGGAGAGGAGTGGCACGGGTACTTTCAAATGACCAAATCTAAGCTCAAACATGAGTTGGTACTTCTGTTCACTCTGTGTTGATACCGAGGACTGCTGTGTGAAATTAGCCTGACATAGCCCGCCCATAATACGAATGTTCATCCGTATCCATGGTCTGGGAACGGTCCTCTGGGGCGTGTTTACATCGGTAGAGAGTCTACCGGCCAATAAGCGAAGCTGATTAGACAAGCTGTCCAATCGTTTCAAACCAGAAGTGAATGCCCTCCCCTCCGCAGTATAATCGCGTCAGGTTAAAGAACCCCCAGACCATGAATACGGATGAACAGCAGTATTATGGTCGGGCTATGTCAGGCTAGTGTGAAATGGTATGAATATCAAAGATTATGTGCTGGCTATATGCTGAATATTATGCATTGGAAAACGTTGATAAGACGATAAGACAAATGTGAGTGCATATGTCGTGTGTGGGGTTTCAATTTACCATACAAAATTAGGGTTGACTTAATCACCCAGGTCCTGACCTCTCAGAGACACCAACACCAGACTTTAGTTTAGAAGTTTATGGCATTTATTTACAGTAACATATACATTGGACATCACAAAGGCAATAGCATTGGCTGGAAAGATGGCACATATACAGACAATGGCAAAGGTCAACACTCTTCCCCTCAGACCCAATTTCTCCCATACACAACAGTGTGCCTCAATAAATACCTTAAGCCACTGGCGCAATGATTGGTAACTAATATTGCAGCACACATTTTCCCACTACAAACTCAGCACCCCATGGCAGTAAAAGACACACAATAGTTTTAGACTACAATACTGAAGAAATCCAAGTCCAATCCAAGTTCACTCTTCATGGCACGTCAGCTTCCAATCACTGCACCGAGCGCGCACTCGCATTTAAAGTCCTACACCGCTTGGTGCGTAGTTTAAATACAGCTCATAAGAAGGGGAGAGAGAGCTTACCACTGTACAGTCCACGCCTCCACCATTACCCGCAGTCCAGACGCACTGGTAGCAAAGTATTGGTCGGCGGCCGTCCCCTCGCCGACCAAACAAAAAGAACAAAATAAACAAAACTCCCGTCAGCTGTTCCCCTTTCCGGATACCGCAAGTAACCTGGCCACACGTCTCCATCGGCAATGCCACCGCCACCTACTCCTCCCCCTTCTCGTCAGCTGGAGTTCACCCACTCTGGCGAGACAGAGAAGCAGCACTCAAAACAGTGATCACACCACATTGGCCCATTCATTCGTTCATTACAGATAGGCTGAAGTACTTTCCTTAACGATCCCATCGCAGACGTCTCACAAACTGGCCGTCGTTCTCTCACCACTCCAGCGCAGCCACCCGGAAGATCCAAACCTCAAACAGAAACATTCATCAGGTGCAGAAGAACTAGCGTGGGCCCATTCACACAGCATTGGCTTCTTGTTCAACCTAGGCTAGATTACCTCCCTTTCCAGTGGCGTGTAGCGCGTCACAAACATTGTGTTCTGACCAATAGATAATTATTTTTGTATTTTTGTGCAGTAGATAAGAGTCGATGGTCAAATGTCTTGAAGCCCCGTCTAACTATGTGTACATTGTTGTTTGCTATTATTAATGTTATTTTGTGTCATAATTATTATTGGTCACTTTGGATAAACGCATCAGCAAAGCAGTAGTAATTGTAAGAGTAATAAAGTTGACTGTGATACTGTATTGTTTGATGTTGTGGAGGCATATGGATTTCTAAAAGCATTTGGCGACTTGACCAACTGAATACTCCTTTCAACTAGTCAGCCACCCATCCAAAGCACTTAAATACTCTGAAGCATATCCGTAAAGCCTCATAAGTATGCCCACCATGTCTGATCCAATATGAAATATCTCCCTATCCCTAGGCTATTAGGGGAAACTGTTTGAATTCCATTTCAAGTTGAAAGACCCCTTTGAGCATCAAAATAGTCATTTGCTGTGACCTGGCTTAGTTATCATTTAAAATATGTAAAATGCTGTCAGAGAAAGCATAATGACTCGCACCCTCCCGACGAGTTTTCTAAAATTACTTGGTACAAATAATGGACTCACGTTTCACAGAAGCAGAGTTTACAATATGAAAGGGGAAGCCGAGTATAATTTCGCCACACAAAAGGAAAGAGGGGGCTGCGTTTGCCCTTGTTGTGCTTATCAAAGAATGACTGTTTCTGCTAACGACAAGTGTCATCTTTCATGACCAAAATAAGGAGAGGATTTCCATGAATATTAATTCGCGTGGAAACAACCTGCACTAATCAACATAAATAGCATGGCTTCAGCCAGATACTCAGGTCAAACGAGGCTCTGCTGAATCTCCAATCTGAATCTGTTTTTTTTTTTTTTTTTTTAAGAGCTGGATATTCCTCAACTAAAAATTATGTTTGTTGGTTGGTTGCCCAATATTTTAGCAGCAAAAGAGCCAGAACACATGACTGTAATTAATATCAGTTGTGTGTAATCCAAAGCATATTTGGTGAGAGGATAGGCTTGTCAATATCTTTAGGACTTAAATATCGTAACATGTCATGTCTGTATCACCACCTTTCCATGAAAAGACTAACTTTATCAAGTGTCATGCTTAAGTTTATTCTGTTTATTATGTTTATAACATGTTTATTCTATTACATCAAACAACTATCAATCAAACAACTACATGTTAGACATGCTTAGTTAGAGCAGACACGTCAGTGAGCCTGACTGACTTGCAGTGTGTATCTTTAAGGACTATCTCAGTGATAAGTGTTGTTACTGTAATAGAGAAATAATAGTAATTTAATTACTGACTAAGATAGATTATTCTGTATATGAAGAAACATGCTGCACTGTAAGGGTGGCCAGCTGATGCCAATGACGTGTTCAGGAATGAATTTAGGTTAGAGAATGAGTGTTGTCAGCAAAAAAAAAAAAAAGACAATTTGCGTTGTTGTTTCTAAAAGCATTCACTTTCCGCAGTTTTTGACTAATGTGCATAATTAGACACTTAAGCGTCCTGTTCATTTACAATTCCCCTTCTAGAGTGCTCAACAATTAAAATTTGACTTGCTAATAGCTAGCATACAGATGTGCTGTCTGGTTAAGCCATTCTGGGGGATATTTTGTGTGTGTGTGTGTGTGTGTGTGTGTGTGTGTGTGTGTGTGTGTGTGTGTGTGTGTGTGTGTGTGTGTGTGTGTGTGTGGCTGTGTCTGTGTACTGATAATTGTCATGTTTGCTGATTGCATGACACTCCACAAAAGCCATTTTATAAGTGTAATCAGAACACAACGCTTTCCAAAGATATTAAGGTTGAATAAAATAGTATAACAGACACATTTCAAATTCTGTTTTTATCCTTGACTTGTTTTGAAATTCAAAATGGTGGAGTGCATGTAAATTTCCCAAGCTTCTTCCTCACCTCACATGGCCCCTTTTGCATTGATTGTGTGTGTGTGTGTGTGTGTGTGTGTGTGTGTGTGTGTGTGTGTGTGTGTGTGTGTGTGTGTGTGTGTGTGTGTGTGTGTGTGAGAGAGAGAGAGAGAGAGAGAGAGAGAGAGAGAGAGAGAGAGAGAGAGGGAGAGAGAGTAAATGTTTGTGTGTGAGTGAGAGAAGGAGTGTTGTGTTAGTGGGTGTGTGTGTGTGTGTGTGTGTGTGTGTGTGTGTGTGTGTGTGTGTGTGTGTGTGTGTGCATTTTGGTAGAAAGAAGTCTTGATTGGAATGCAGAGGTATTACTCCTCAGGGCCGGGATGGGTGGGGACACAGTGTCCACTATGTCCTGCATGATTGATTGCCCAACCACAGACACCAGACACGCTCAGATTTATGCTGCTTGACCACCTGTTTCCGCCAGTCACACCACAACTGAAAAAGGAGCCCTTCATTATCAAGACCATAGTCCAACTATTTCAAAAACATCTTCCTTATCACTGCACTCATATTCGATTCGATTTGTTTTGGTATGGATGCTATGAAGCTTGTGTTGTTGTAGAATATGTCTATGCTGAGTAATCAAAAAAAAATCCAATCCCCCATCTCACATTAAAATTTTGTTAAGTTGAGGCTTCCCATAAATAAAGGTGAAATAGCATATGTAAATATGAGGTAAAGTCAACAGGATGAAAATGGGTGATTCACAAGCTTGTAGTTACTATTTCTTACCTGTACTCCAATTTCACTTGAAATGATCTACGCAAAGAAGCACACACGCATATTACTAACCTGTTGTCCTTGCTGTTTTCTGATAAATAGACCAAAACTAAATGCCTTTGTAGTTATTTAAGGACACAGTGAGGCACTCGTCCTTACAGTAATGGCCTTGCCATTATGCTCCTCTTTGCTGTTTCTCCTAAGCAATTTAAGACTATATTTGCAATTCCATTTGAAAAAAAAAAAATGTTTATCAAAATTAATTTCAATTCATAATTCCACCATCAGTTTGAAAGGGTTTCTTGAAAGCCAATTCAGTTTCATGAATCAAAGCCACAGAGAAATGATACATTTCTTACATGTGGCTTTCAAATCTGTGTTTATTCTTAATGCACCATCATGATAATTGATTACAAGTCCTTATCAGAGAAAAAAGAAACAGCCAGTTTACATGACCACAAAAAATCTTTTAGAGACAATGAAACATAGGCTGCAGACAACGCACTTTTCTTCTCTCTCTCTCTCTCTCTCTCTCTCTCTTTCTCTCTCTCTCTCTCTCTCTCTCTCTCTCTCTCTCTCTCTCTGTCTCTCTCTCTCTTTCTTATCGAATTGTCTTCTTGATGAAATATGTGGGCTGCCTGCAGAATCTGCTTTCTGAGACCCACCAGATGCTCAGAGCTACTAAGAAGGCATGACTCAGCCTTTCCGCATCTCTTCTGGGCATGGGCACAGGTTCCGTGGTGGGCCCCTTAAAAAGTGCCAGGGGCTTGGATGGGGGCCGCATAGTGTCTGCCGTGCTGATTCGGACCTCACTCTGTCATCATTTAGCACGACACACACAGTCAGCCAAGAGCTGATTGATGCTTATTTAATGACACTATATCAAAGGTGGAGAGTTTTGGGGCTTTATCTTTGCCTTGGGGTAGGGCCTGGTCCACATTCACTGGAATCTTTCAATGTGTGAGGACATTAACTTACCCCAGTGGATCTGTGCTGAGTTCTTTTCAAATACAGTAGAATCCTCTGTCCAAAATTGCATCCCAGCTTCTCGATAGCTGTCAATTATACAACGCTTTGCAGGTGGTCTTTAAGCGCTCATCCCCTCACTTGAGGGGTTTGGTCAAAATGCCATGAGCGTGACATCATCAGAATATTTGTGCAGATTAAATCCAATTCAATCTCTCTCTCTCTCTCTCTCTCTCTCTCTCTCTCTCTCTCTCTCTCTCTCTCTCTCTCTCTCTTGGTAAGGTGTATTTACCTATTGGGCCGAGAATAAAAGGGGAAATATGATAATGATGAACACCTTTGAAAAAAAGAAATGTGGCGGGTGGGAATGGGGGTGGAGGAACGACAGTATGATAAGGACTCGGGTAAATCTCTGCCCAACTTTGTGCTGCCTCCACAGGGAGCAGAAGCGTGAAAAACGATAAGAGGACGCAGTCAGATTTGCTGGGGTAGAGCTCCTGCACCATTCTGCCATCCTTAGACAGGTGCAGACCAACACCCCCAACCCCCCCAACTCCCCTACCTCCTCACCCAAATCCACAGAGCCATCCTAAAAATGGGGGGAGGTTTGGGTAAATCCACAGAGATGCTGGGAGGGAGGCAAACATATAAGACAGCACACATATCTGCCGTCCTCAAATGAATAGCTAGTCACAGTTCTAGTCATTTAAAATGAAACCCCAGTGCTCTGGGAGGGCAAAAGTCAGCATGAAACATATCAGCTCCTAACTGATTATTAGCAGTTATACAACGGTTATTTGTGGTCAGATATTTCATAATAATAATTTCATGAGGGGCAATATATTGAGCATGGCACGTACAGTGGGGAAGATAAAGTGGTAATGTACCACATGTTTAGTGGTAAGTATAATGTCAAAATTATCTATGCCCCATATTCAGATACTCTCTGATGTTATCTTGTGCATCAAATATCCCCATGTCAATTGTCCATAATATTCCTATAATAACATGCTATCATTTGATGCTGCTGTCTTAAATGCAAGTGAATTCAACGCTGCATTCAAAATGACTTGAAGCTGAAATAATTAGAACCGCACAAATCCAAAAAGCTTGTCAGGTCGTATAAACACCTTCAAAGGTTGTTCTTCAAAGTGGTATCTTGTACAAATGCACAGTATCTGAACCTGTTATATTTTAAAGTTAAGTTAAAATCAGAATGTTTTGTCAGATGTGAACACAGTCTGCCTTTTAAACACAAGAATCAGCTGAATGAACAACAGGGCATTGTTTACGAGGAACATAGTACCCTTCCACCGAATTTTTAAAATCCAAGTACAGCTTATCAACTGTCTCACTTTCAATGAACTGCGATTGATTGGATCACTTGTGCAGAGATATCAAAGATGTGACTCTGAAGCCACTGATAGAGTCAATGTCATTTATTTAGCCTATTTATTTGGTTGAGTGGAAGTTATTTCTGGAGCAGTCTATTAAAGAGTTCAGAGTTCTGTACATGAGAAAGGCCTATTGAAAGTCAGTGGAACTTTCTTCAGCATTCTGCCGAGCTGCTTTATAAACGGTGCAGTGTTCTAAAAGAGTGTTCTAATGTAAAACAAAGTTTTTGTATCAGGAACAGATGTCTGATTAATGAGAATGATAATTCCCACAGAAAATTATTACAGAACATATGGGCTCATATGACATTCCCCTTAACCTTTCCAGTGCATTTGTTGTCCAGGGTGACTTACAAAAAAAAAAAAAGTTAAAAAAGTAAAAAAAAAAAAGTGAAATGGTTCAGTTGCACTCTAAGGGCACTATAGTCTCTGCACTGCAGGTTTGAGCTGGAGTGAACTAGTTGAACTGGATTGACCACACCTGATGTGGCAATATCATGGGGCGATGGTAGCACAGGTGGTAGAGGTGCCATGGTAGCTCTATGCAATGGCTTTGTGCTATTTGACATCATTTGTAGGCTTTGTTCTAATTCGTCCATTTAATGGCTATTTCTAAATGTAGGATTTCCATATGAAAGAGGGCAGAACCATGCCTCATGTTCATGATAGCTCTTTGACTATGCACAACCTCTCTTAATTCATCAATGCCAATGTAAATGTGGTTTTCCATTCTATGTCTCCTTTAATTGTCTTAGGAAAGTTTCACTGTATCCTCCTGTGAATTTAGTATCTGACTCTCCTGCCCTCTTTGGTCAGATTTTTCTCTTTTTTGCATTCTGGCAGAATACATTTCCAACTTGTTGCCCTTTTTCAATGAGAATGTTATATATTTTGTTCACTGGTGTTATTTCATATTTCACCCATATTCATGGATATTAATTTATTTATAGTGAATAGGTAAATATGCCGCTTTCAAAGTGAAATTCAAAGTCATACAGGATGTAGGCTATGATCATGTTCCTTACTATGCTACTTTTGTTAAGTTTGGGCTATATTCTGTCTGTGGTGATCTGCAGACATCAATAGGCTACTCTAGGCAAGAAGTACACAATATTGGTTCTCCTCTTTCTCTGCATCCTTTCTGTCCTGCACCTACTTTGATTGATCTTTGCAGGCCTCTTTGTGTGTTTCCATTGGTCTTCCTAGTCATTTCTAAACCAAACACTGTAATAGGTGAATTTGTATAATAGTAAATGATTCACATAATGTTCAAAATCTCATCACACTGTGGATGACATGACTAATCAGTGAACTGTATGACAGAGCCATAAGTAAACAATAACCCACAAGAGGCTGTGAGTTATGCTTGTTTTACCATGGAGAAGAGGAGCTGTTAGGCATGATGCGGAGTGTTAGTAGACAAATGGTTACCACACTAACCTGGCATTCATTAATTAAACAAGGAGACAACAACATGAAATGCAGTGAATTATTCATAGATAACAATTCCTCCGCCAAGAAATATACAGTATCACCTCTATGGTTGCTAAGTAACACACAAACGCAGCCACCATGGCACAAACAAAATGCGGTTAGATTTTACAATGGCATGAAACACAATTCAAGCAATCAATTCAGGACCAGAACTGTCTGTTTCCGAATGTGAGATTTAACAACAGCGGGTCTAGTCATAGAGTGACATGTTTCTCTGAGAAAGAACAGTGGTCACAATGAAGGAATTATCTGATGCCAAAAAAGGATAAAAAAGGAAGATGTTGAATAAATCTGTAAGTAGGTGATATCATTAACCTCCAAACCTGTGTATACTTTCTGACCTAATATCTTGCAAGGATAGTAATCTACAAATCGGAATCACATTTATTGGCCAAGTATATTAACATATAGCCTACAAGGAATTTGACTTTGGTAGGTGTTAGCTCTCTATACACTTACAGTAAAGGTAGTTTTCTGTACAAATAGTAATCATATAATATACACATACGGTACAATTAGTAGACATCTAATATAGACATGAACTATACAATAAAGGCTCCAATACATAAGGCACACCAGCAATATACTGTATACAAATAATACAATGAACAGTTAGACCTAAACTGAAGACATGAAAAACATTAGTACTATAAGGTCAGAGGTGGATGATGGCTATAAAGTGCAAGTAAAAGTGCAGTGTCATAGTAAGGGAATATGATGTATGTAGCATCCCATAGCTTAAACAACAATGCTTCAGAGAAACATTAGTGTGAATGCCACTGTGTCTAAAATGTGTTCCACCAAGTTGTTGTTCTAACCATAGAAAACCCATCTAAACTCAATCTCAATTTACTTGCTTTGTACTGCATGCATAGAACACCTTTAAGCTATAGCATCCCCTGAAGAAATACATTGTTTAGAAATTAGCTGTGTACACAATGTCCTCCTCACACCTCCATCCACATACTCATTGTTGTTTGGGAGCATATTTCTTCCACTTCTCAGGAATCAAAAAATATTCTACATACACCTCAGAGTGCTCGATGGTGTGATTTGTTCCAAGACCGTTTGAAAACTAACATTTCAGCACTTTAAAACAATAAAGGTGCTTTTGCTGCAAATGCTCTTTTCATTCCAATGTGCTGAAAAGACAGGAGCACTTAGTGAAGGTGCCTATACAATAAACCAAACAAACATCCTTTGTATGCCTTACGTAGAGAATTAGCTAGCCATGTGGGATATGCGTGAGTATATTCTTTACGAAGAATTCACGTATAAGCATAAAAGGTTTTAAGTGCTAAGATAAACACACACACACACACACACACACACACACACACACACACACACACACACACACACACACACACACACCTCAAGTGATTCACAAGGAAAAATATCTATGTGTGCACCAGCTATGAAAAGAAGGTCAACTAAATCAAAAGGCATGAAATAGATGGCCGACAGGTGATATAGAAAAAGAAGTGTCCATGAGTGAAAGACTGATAACAAAGTGGCCGTGCACCAAGACACAGATTTGTAGTAAAGCAAAGGCCAGGACAACTTGATGCCAAGTGAACAGCAGACCAGCCAGCCACTGTGGACAAATGAGCACATCCTTCACAGACGAGAGAGTTTTAGGGGGAGCAAGATCACCTAACACGCACATACACACACACACACACACACACACACACACACACACACACACACACACACACACACGCGCGCAAAAAAAGAAGAAAAAAGATGAGGATGTGATAGGGCACATGGAGAGTCTTCTAGTCCCTTGAGCAGGGTAAAACAGTGGCAAAGTGGGCTGGGAGGAAAATCACACCCTCAAAACACATCCTTAATTAGGAATGTGTCCCTGACTGTCTCGTCAATAAAGTTTCTTGCATTACAGTGAATTATGTTTTTTCAACACTGACTGAG
>JAODXP020000031.1:17329466-17359466 GCA_027497455.2 Sardinella longiceps
GATGTACTCATGAAACACGACTCTTTACCTCCGCCAAGGATGTTATGTTTTCGCTGGGGTCTGTGTGTGTCTGTGTCTGTCTGTGTACAAGATAACTCGAAAAGTACCGTACTGGACGGATTTGGATGAAATTTTCGGACAACGTGTGTATCGGGACAAGTAACAACTGATTCAATTTTGGTGGTGATTGGTGATCCAGAACACCCTCTGGAATTTATATTGTGTCTGTGATCATATTGCTTTGGCGGAGGTCTGCGCTCTCCGAGGGCTTTTCTATTCTTATAAAATGGTTCGCAACACCTTCTACATTTGCTTCACCCCTTTGCAACACTTCAGTTCATTGTATGCATTGTATACTGTGTGAATCTGTCACACAAGGCCAGAGAACTCTTATGGTGAGACTGACTATAGCTCCAAATGTACCAGGATGTTATAATGTGGTGGGCTGGAATCAATTTGGAGAGCCCATATGTGCAAGAAGCGTATATGCCATAGGCATTGCTTCTAATTACAATTACAGAGCTAATTATGAAAGCAGTCTTTTTAAAAATAGACCTGCCAGAGACTTATCTTGTGGAGTATAGTGCATGCAAACCTAAGTACAGATGTTTAGAATAGTGACCAGTTGTCACAAATGAATGCATTGCAAAGGGCATGATTCCAAATGTTTTCATTAAAATTAAAATACAATGGGCTATTATATTGCCAAGAGTATTACTAGTAAATTTTTTAATGCTACACCACATATGAACCACACCTAAAAACTTGCATAATTCCCTCCATACTGTGATGCTGAGGATCTCTCAAGAATACAATGAATAGCTAAGCCTCATGGAGCATTGAAAATTGATATGTAACTCGGAAAGGATTACACAACACACGTCATATACTAGGATAGAACTCTTGAAAAAAAAAAGCTTTTATTACCCCACTCTATCATAAACAAATAAATGGAGCAGTAAAAGGAAATGGGTCAAGGGCCTGTTTTTCACACAGCAGTAGCAGCAGCAGCTCTCTTCTCTAGCTGGAGCATTGCAGCTGCTCTTCAGTGGGCCTCTGAGCCCTGAGATTCTTAGCAGTCAGAGCCTGTGCCAGTGAGCTCCATTTAAGTCCCCAAACCCAGCATAGATCTAACTCCTCTAACATCTCCTGCACCATGTTGACAGTCTGCCTGAGATTTTGGCACTGCGATGCAGGAACACTGCTGACAGTCTGACTACCCCATTTCTTGCTTGCTCTCCTTCTCCTTCTCTCTCTCTCTCCCTCTCTCAATCCTTATTTTTTCACTCGATCTTTCTCCATCCTTCTGTTTCTTTTCCTCTGTCTTTCTTTGTGCCCTGTGTTCTGAACCCCCCCCCCCCTCAACCACCACTACACCTTTTGAGTTCCATCACTTTGACTGGAGTGCGCAACTTCCAGTGGAACTCTGTAAACAAATCGCTCTCATCGCCATGCCTTCAGCATGGGCCTTCTTCCCCTCTCTCCCACCTGACACCCCTGCCTCCTTGATCCTTCCCCGAAATTGCTGACATACATTTTGCGTGATGGGCCTTCGCTCGCTCTCTCTGTCTTCCCCTGAAACAGAAATCCTCCAGTGTGGTACCCTGTGCCTTGATCAACCGAGAAGCACTAAGATGCCCGAGTTTTGATGTAGCCTCCTTGTATAGGCCTTGAAAGAGAATGCACAACAACCATGCATGATCTGATGCTCCACATATAGCTGGGGAGTTTGCTGCTTTTTCTGGTTGCACGTAATTGGATGCTACCAAGTCACAGACCTCCATGTAACTCAGGCCTAGAGAATTAAAGATATGTGTGGGACCTGTTGTGATGTGGCTTGTTGGGAGATGAAATATTTACTAAATGTGAAAAATTTAATTAAGAGAATTAAATGCTTACAGTACGTGCAGATATATCTCAGATTAGACTAGGCTTCATTCTCAGTGATACTCAAAGAGCCTGTCATATTAGTAGCACACAGCTACAACTAGCAGAAATATCAGTGAACTTAAACATCTACTGTAGGTGTCTTAAAGACCAACTAGCTGAAATATCAGTGAACTTGAACATCTACTGTAGGTGTCTTAAAGACCAACTAGCAGAAATATCAGTGAACTTAAACATCTACTGTAGGTGTCTTAAAGAACAACACCGAATAACACTATCCTGCAAAACCCACTCATGCATTTTATTTACCCCCAGGGCCCATTGGGCTGGACTTGAAAAGGACAAGGCATAAACAGAGGGCCAGTTCTCATTTTGCCAAGAAGACTTCACAACCCTTTTAGCAGCTTCATCACTTAGCACAGTCCAGTTCCTGCGGTGCCCCTTCAAAGCCCTCCACATTCATTAGGCCCCTTTGTGGGACCTACTTTGATACTCATTGTTGTTTTTTTTCCCAGTTAGTATGGGCGCTCTGTGCTTCACATGCTCGTATTGATTAGTTTCCATTCATAAAGGTCCTGGAAGGCATGAGTCATTCTGTTTGCCAGCAAGAGTGGAGGCTTTCGTGTGCACCGCTGTGCTCAATAAAAACTAGATGAATGTACAGCAAAATAATGTTACCTAGTTGTACCGATTGTGGACCTGGACTAGGGGTGGGCATTGAGAACTGGAATTCGAAAATCAAGACTGACAATCAAATGCAAAAGTTAGAAAATAAGTAGCATTGCTCAATGTGTATCACCCACTTCATGTCCATTTTAAGCCTATGGATATCGTATCATGTTGCATTATTGTAAATAATCAGCTAAGAAAGGTTTGTGGGGATATATATTAGTCAATTAACCCTCCATAGCTTTATACTGGACATAAACATGGCTGAAAAAAAAAAAACACACAAAAAGCTACCCTGAATATAGTGCTATCATTTTGTAACTGTAGAGAGGTACACTATACCAAAAGTCACAGTGAGACTAACTGCTCTTGATTGGTACTGACAGGATAAGTTTGGGGGTCTAGCTCTGGACTATGATTATCAGTTTTTATTGTCCTACTCTATAACTGGGTATTTTCAAACCCAAGACAAAGAAGAGCAAAATAACAGACATACTGTAAATATACAATAGTTATTTGGAATAACCAAGTGTGCACCAGTGTTGTAATTTTGTGGGCTTAGGTCTAATTAGGCACCTGTCTCTTTAAATTATTTGAGACTGTCTTTACTGTGTGCAAGTTACTAGTGGAAATCAGTAGCCTGGGCTGCTGCAACTATTGCATCTGTGTACATATGTGTACCACATTTCATACATTTATATAAACAACTTCAGTAGAATCTCCATTGGAAATGGAAACGGGTTCTTCCGCATGTGCCTTGTGAAAAAAAGGATATACTCAAAGCACATTTTAGGGTTCCTCACTTCGCCAATCACTTTCAAAGATCTTGTACCCTTTTCAATGTATTTGAAAAGGGTTCCTGAAAGCTCCATTAGTCTGGCAAAGTGAGGAACCTTAAAAAGTGCTTTGAATATTAATTTCAGGAGTGTGACACACATTATGTTTTCCATGTGGTGGGTACACTCTCCTAGCCTCGAGAGACCAAACTGATCTTGCGAGCTTCAGGTCTTCACTCGCAGCTCAGTCTGGCTATTCTCCATTGACGAGAATTTGGAGCAGGTTGCTAAACAAACGAACCAATCAGCGTTAGCTTTGAGGTGAGTTGAGGTGCGGCGCGACGCGACGAGAGGCGGGTCTAAAGAACATGTACGTATGTTAGTATGTTATATGCTTCGTTGGTCTGATTGGTTGATTTGGCCCGTCTATCACCAACATAGGTCATGATGGACAAATGCCTTATCCAATCAGCCAAAACTAAACTAACGAAAACGAAACTAACAAACCAAAACTTATTCAACGGATCGTTCCCAGATGGAATTGCGGGAGCATGAGTCCTTCGCTTTTCCTTGTTGGGCAGTCCACAAACTGAAAGAAACCATAAAAGCATCACTGTACTGAGTTCTTAGCTGCGTCACTGAAGAATGAATGATGCCACATGCAGTGTCTGGTAGAGCATGCGGCGGGAGGTAAACACAGAATAGAGCAATGGCTGAATTTACGAGAAACATAATAATGTTTCCTTAACTGTAACAGAGCTGCACCATCTGTTGTTTATGTGCAGTGTGAGCCCGTCGCCCTTTTTCTTGCCACTGAATGTAGTTGCTGTCTGCTCTGTAGACCCCGGTTGACTCCAGTTAGCATTGGGGATGTTGCCAGTTAGAAACATCTCAGTAAGGCACAGCAAGCTGCATTCCCTGTACGTTCCTCTGATTGTTTGCCAACAAATTCATGTTCCTCATTACCATCGATGGAACTGATGGCTTGCATTGCCACCATTCTCTTGTCATTTGGCTTTGACCTTGGCTCAAGCCCTGCATCCATGAAAGCACCATAATTCCACTGGGAGAATGTTAGCCACCATGCTAGTCCCACTGGCATTCTAACAGAGATTGAGCAGCTGACTTCTTGTGTAAACAAATTTGCTGCTCTGTTGCAGTGAACAAGTAGCCTAACATGTCCATAGGACTATACACTCAAAAAAGGCATGGAGCTCTTGTGATGTGCAGCCAGTCTTGCCAACACCAGCTGTTTTTTTTTTTTTTAATTCCAGTTAAAATCTGCATAGTGTGTTAAGACAAGGTAGGTTCTAATTAGATTCTCAATGGCAAAAATGACTGGCTTTTTCATATCCGCGTCCACTCTGGACATTTCTTATCAAGGCTTTGTGGATGTGCTTTTTCTTTTTAGAAACTGAAAGTAAGAAGCACATTACACTATTGTTTGAAGGAGTAGAAATTCTTGGTTGATCTCGATTCTTTAGGCTGCACAGTATGCCAGATACTGTACACTGCAGGTAATACCATATTATTTAGAGGTAAAGTTAGTGTGATACCCAAAAGTCCATAATCTGCAACTTGATAAGGTTTCAGCCAACTGTTTTTATCAAATACGGCTTTTTGGTAGATAGAAAAAGATGCAAGTTGGTGATTTACCAAGAGAAATGACTTCATTGGATTTGCATATCAGGCTATATCAGTACATCAGACATTTCTGTTTTCCAAACACAACCATGTTGTTTAATAGAGCTGTTTTCTATTGTTGAGAGGCCTTTCAGGTAAAATCAGACCAGCTATAAAATCATTTCAAATGGGTTCTCCCAGTCAAATGATTGATTTCCATGATAACAAGACCTAACTATTGTGATGTCGAGGTCTTGCATCAGCCTCAAAGATTTGATAAATGTAATACACCCTTGGAAGTTGGAGCCAATTACCAGTGAAAACACATCTAAAGCTTAGCATTGCATAAATGATGTGACATATTAGTTGACTAATGTTGCATTTCTCTTTCTAATGTCAAGTCAGCAAATAGCGAGAATATATTTCATAAGAAACATTTTAGGCTCATGCCGATCTTACACGTTTTTGAAGCCAGTATTAGTCGTAGCCCCTGCAGTTAAGGTTATGGTGCTCGCCAGACTCTTTTGTATTCAGAAACTGTCTGTTCATCTGGTACATAATATGTTTGTAAGGCATGGTGCCCCTCAGGCTACTCTTGCAAACCTCAGCCATATATCTTCCTTTCATTATTGTGTCATGCAGAGATCCAGTGGCCTTGACCAGTAGCTATCAATCCATAGCGGGGCCCTCAGACACTGAGTGGCGGCTGAACTGAGCTGCTGTGTTATGAAGGGATCGTGGTACATATTGGGCCTGGATAAAATAATCCTCCTATCCTGCACTGTGTGATTGTAGCCTTGTACTGTATGTACAGAAATAAATAAATAAATAAAGGAATATACTGTAGCGTCCATCTTGGATCAACACAGAATATCTCTCAGGAGTATACCTTTATTTTGAAGGTCACCATATGAGATCCACGGGGTTCCTCACAATTTAGCATGACCCTGCCCCAGACGTTCATTTATTATTTAGTACAACTCAGTGCTGCACTAGTAAAGCCACAGGCAGCCCAAACCCATTTGACACTGATGTGCCGGTAACTGTAAATATGCACTGCATACAAAACCAGCAGTGTTGTTTTACATCATCCCTTATTTATTCTCTTGTGACATCATGAATTTCAACCATAAGCTGGCCCATGATGACAAAGTTTTAAGGTTAATGTCATCTTCCAAGCTGTGTCATTCTATCATTAATATTCAAGTTCTCATAAACACCCCATGTCTACTGACTTTTAGGGCTTTAGGAATGCTTTTAGGACTAGGGCCTAATCGTATTTCTCCTTGCTTAAAGGAGAAAGCCGGCGTGAATCAACACGTAGTCCTACTGTTTTGTAGTGCCAAACGCTATTGTTAGCCACCTCAATCACTGGATTTCATGCAAGGCAGACTGAGATAGCGAAATGGCAGCTAACGTTAACAGAATGGGGCATTTCAAAACGAAAACAAATCGGTTAGGTTTCGTTTTTGACATGCCTCATTCACTTAGTGTTAGCTGCCGTTTCGCAAACTCGGTCTACGGTGCACAAAATTTTATCATTGAGGTGGCTTTCAGTAGCGCTTAGCAGTATAAAACAGCAGGGCTAGGTGTTGATTCACGCCGGATTATATCTTTAACACTAGCAATTGCTTTTGAGTGTGCTCCGTGAGACATCCCTTGATTCTAAAGTGAGAAAGTGAGAAGTGTAGAGGTCGTACCCTGCTAAATGGGACAGCACTCGGTTTTGCATGCTCACATGTAAGGGACACCCTAACCTACATGTGAACGTGCAAAACTGGGTGTAAAGGTGGCTACAAACCAAAGATCTGCAGCGAGATGGCAATGTTCTAAAAACATCTTGTCTCATTGTGGATTTTCAGTCTGAATTGGCTTTTATATTTAACATATTTATATTTTAACATTTAATCTGTAAATGGGTCTCCCAGTAAATTCCTAAATAAAATAACTGTATGGTGGGATTGTTAGTTCCTCACTCTTACAGCTGGGACAGACTAAGAACCCTACTATCCATAATAAAACTGTGCCAAAGAAGGCGGCCGTGGGCTCTTTGTTACCAGAGCCTCCACCACCCTCTTTATTGGCTGTTATTAAGTGCCAGGGTTGGCCAGACCAGTGATGCTTAAGTTACATGGGTAATTATAACACGCCGTTGTTTCAATGCTGATTATCATATTCAGTGAATAATGAGTCATTAACTTGTGAACTCATCCATACTCACCCAGCCTTGTATTACCCGGAACAAGTAAATTATGGGTAATCTTGGGGGGAGGGGGGCATATTGCAGTGGCAGATGTAGACAGAGGCATATACTCTCTATGGACTAAAATTGACAGGAGTTGATTTATTAGGGACATACTGAGAGAGTCACAGGGAAATGATTGTCCCATCAAGAATAAACACATATAGCAGAGACATACAGTGTATTTTCTGTGTTTGTCAGTTTAATGTCTTTAGTTTAATGTTTTTGAGCATGAAATGTGTAATGTGTATTGCAGTAGTAATCAAGAAAATATCCCTAAAAGAATGCCTTTCCTGTTGTGGAAACTTGTTGCAGTTGTTGCACAGCTTTCTAAAATCATTTATCACTGGTTTAAAATGCAAACCCATGCATTTATGCACAGTGTTCTTATTGTTAGAATTGACTATAATCCTAACCATTTTATTACTGTGGGTATTTTCAGGAAGAGTAAATATGCAAAGCCAATTCCATCCTTGTGTGACTCATACTAATGCAGAATTGATGAATCAGAGCATGTGGAGCTCTGAGGTCAAGGGATCACTTCTCCTTAGGGCCCAAGCCAATGCAACCACGGAAGGAAGAAGGCATTCAAGCCCACATCCCAAAGTGCACCAGGAAGAGAAACATACAGAGTAACTATTACTACACTATATTCTGTGATCACATCACTTTGACATGCCTCCTTGCACCATGCACTGCCTTAGGCAATAAAAATGTAAATAAAAGTACACACAGACATACAAACATAATATGTATATATTATATACATACAGTACATACTAAAGGAGTAAAAGTGAGAAGACAGTGAAAGGGCAAATTCTATAAAACTAAAACTATATAAAGTCTCTCAAATTGTCTGAGAGATATCAAACCAAAAAGCATGACAGCGTTCCATAACTGAAGCTACAGACACTAGCTCCTCTATGCGTTGTAGCAATACGATCATCAAGTGAGAGTCATATTCAGATTTATACTGGCTGTCTTTTAACGACCCTCTTACTGCGACGGTACTTCTGGGAAACTTTGCCCAGAGTTTTAGGACCTGACACACTGTTATGAAGCTCTTTATTCAGAGTTGATTCAACCAAGGGTGACTGTTGACTTAATGAGCTGTGGGTTGAAATGAACCATTTATGAAAATGGTCTCCATGATTCACTGTGATAAATTAATTTGACGACTGTTAATAAGTGGCTGTTTTTATATACATGTACAGCATTTCAAAAAAGAGAGAAGAAAAGCCATAAAGTATATGTTGCAGATGTTGTATAACATGGTGTGGGCAACCATTTTGTTTTGCATAGAAGATATAAATAGGCCTAAATGTAAAAAATGTAAAGGCACACAATTACATTAATGGTAGGGTAGGAAATGTTTTCCTAGGGAACTTTTTACTTTTTTTTTACTTTACCCACACCTGGCTTGCACCTGTTGAATGAACAGGATTGAAAAAAACCAAAACATCACACAATCATTTTGAGTGGCCCTATCAAAAAAATTGAATGGTGATGTGACTATTAAACTCAACTATCATTTGTGCATTTGTGCCTTCCCCCTCTGTGTCTACTTGGAAAGTTTTATTGTTGTTTTTTTTCACCATTTCTTAACCTACTTTTAAGTATATGTGTACCTGGGATATGGGACCATCTTATCATTTGTTTCAGTAAATTAAAAATTCAAATTAATTATGAAAAACATCCAATTTATAAAAGCACAAGTGAATATATCTCACCACACAGGATACATAATTCATGCCCTGCTGACTTTTCTTGTCATTTCAACCTCTACGACCTTCACATGTTCTGACTCTCTGTGCTTTGGTGCAAGGTTTGTGACCTTGGCTAACTCTCTCAACTGCCTCTCCAGTCTGATTTGAATCGTGAGCTAATTAGCGAAACCACACGGAGATGAACATGGCAGGACCGAACACCTGCTGGACATTAGCCCGGGGCTGCTCCGACTCCGAGCGAAAAGCCCATTGGCGGCCTGAGCACAGGCCGTGATTAAAGTCAAGACTCTTGGCAGATCTCACTGCCCCGCACACCAGCGGTGCTCTCCCAGTGGAAACAAGAGGTTCAAGGCCGCTGGTGCCTAAGTACCTGCTGAGCTAGCCCAGTGGTCAGCGCCCTCCTCTTTTGAAGCTACTGGGCTTCCACCGTACACCGCTGTCAGTACAAAGCAAGGTCATTGCCCTTCACTCATTCAGAGTTATGGATGCCATATACTGGCTGTGTTTGTGGATTAAAGTATTTAGTCAACAATTTGAAGAGAGAGCCTGTAATATAATCTTTAAATGACAGACTAAGGCGTTGTCAAACAAAGACTAAATGCATTTAATTTGACAAGGGCTCAGTCTTCAAATCTTTTGTGCAAGAAGGAAAGTTTCAAATAGCATCAGAAATGGCACATCAGATTATATCAGGAATGTGACAACAAGATCCATCAAGCATGTTTTTGAAACAAGCAAAAACATTCTTGTTCTGATGTAAACTCCATAATTGTAGAGGATGCAGAACTTTCTGTGTTTGAGGATTAATAACAAATCCCACCACAAAAGTTGCTATGTCACCTTGATAATCATCAGTCAAATGTTCTGTTATCCCATTATAACATGGAGTTCTTCTCTTAATTTGTATGTTGTGGTGTGTGTGTGTGTGTGTGTGTGTGTGTGTGTGTGTGTGTGTGTGTGTGTGTGTGTGTGTAAATGAGTCTGATTCGCTCAAATGCCTTTCACACTCCTCTCAGCCAAACAAATTAGAGCATACTTCACTGGGTTCCACTGAGTTTTCATGCATATCAATGTGTGTGCAAGACTGCCAATCGATGCCATTTTTTAATTGAATTTAGATGAAGCCTTTTGTATTCTCTGTGATCCATGCTCTTTTAACCTACCCAATCCCCCTCCCAAACCAAGCACCCTCACCCCAACCCCCACCCTCTCTCTCTCTCTCTCTCTCTCTCTCTCTCTCTCTCTCTCTCTACACACACACACACACACACACACACACACACACACACACACACACACACACACACACACACACACACACACACACACACGCATAATACAAAGTAATTGCACACCCATCATATGTCTCAGTTAAATTTGGGCTTTTGCCCCTGACAAATTGGCTGGATTCATTTCACTGGCAAGAACCGCGAGTTAGAACCATTAATGCTCCTTGGAGCCAGGGGTTTAATGCTATTAGTCACCGGGCAAATGCTTAATCATCCTTCCGTTTGCTATTGATTTGCCATTAGATGGCAACTATTTAAAGCCAACATTGTATGGGGCTCTGAGAGTTGCCAAACATCGTCTCTTAATCGCGAGAGGAGAATGAATGACCTTGAGTGGAGGCGGGGTTCTGTGCCTGCCTCACTGCATGTGCTCCCCTTCAGGTAAGTCACTGAATCACAGCACAGGGACAAAACAAAACCACCTGCACCCTTGTGGCCCACTTTTACTGTTAGTGGTATTTGACCACTATAAGATACACTATGTAGTAAAGTATCAGAGTAAAAATGTACTGTAGATAGATAGATATATGCCTATAATTATTAATTAAATTCATTAGATAATAATTATTTTAATTATAGCCTAGGCTTTATCAACACTATTGGTGGCTCGGTGTCTTTGAGGGGCGACTATAGTCTGTGCGTGAATGTGTAATTAATGATATATATGTACATGTATGTGATCTTCTGAGTCTCACTCAGTCCCCCCCCCCCACCCCCCAAATGTCCACTTTGAGTAAAATTAATATTTAGGGCTTCACATCTGAAAACCTGCTAAGCCATCTATTGCCTAAGCAGTGTGCTGAAATATCACTGATGCCAGAACACATTCAAATTAATCGCGGGGGGTATATTCAATCACGAAAATGATCTGTCTTGGGAGTCTTCTGCAAGATGAATTATGATTTGTTGTTGTTTTTCTGTTGTTGTTTATTTTAGTCTTTGGGCGCTGCAGTAACAGGCATCTGGAGTAAACAATAATGGCTTCCTGTGGTGAGCTATCAGAAGAGCAAGTTTTAATATATGTCCTGTGAAGTAATGGCAGATGAAGGTGTGCACTAAGTGACACTGATGGGAGATAAGAAATGACCCCTGTAATGTGTTTTACTTAAGCAATTAAATGTCCAACAAACCGGGTGCAAGCACACCCCTCATCCATAAAACATACTTCAATCAAGTAAACATCAGAGCTTTATTGCCATTCATCCAAACACGCCCTGTGCTCTGATTGCGGTTTTTACTGGGTCCGGAGAGGAACTGAAAAAGAAGGGCCTTCTCAAATGGAAGCATCCCTTACAAGATGGATGAAGTGGTAAAACAAACCAGTCATTTACAAAGCTAGTGTACGGCGCTGTGTGGCATGGCTCAGCTAACTAACTGAGATTGTGCAGATATCACAACGTCAACTGATTTACAGTGTTCCCGATTAATCAATTCTATTTAACAGTGAAATAGCAGAGCAAATTAGTATTGAATGTACTGTTTATCTCTTTTCATATAATTAATTCTATTTCATTAAATATTTGACAGATTGTATAGGCTTAGTGAGTTTCAGGTATTATGTATGGGAGTATGGGCCATGTTATGGCTCAGGGTCTGAATGCCCCTGGGCGTTAGGCCTGCCTTCTGCAGAAAATGAAAGAGGCTTATCAGGGTGCCTTCAAGGAATCTGTGGAGCACTATCAAGGGTGGCTAATATTTCCCAGCCCTCTAATACACTGTAGTCTCTCCTCAAACAGTCCCCTTTTCATATTTTCTTGCCATACTCCATTCACAGTGCAAGGTTTCCACCTCCACAAAGGTCTGTTTTAGATATACAAAAAGCAACCCCCACCCACCCCCACCCATCTCTCTCCCGCAGGCCATAGAAGTTCTCTCTATTCTTCCTTCTCTTGTTCTTCTTGCTCAGTGAGTCACTGCTCTACCCCATAACCACTACCCCTCTGAATCTGCCAGACACTTTCAACATCATCTTTTATGTGTTCCTCTCCGCCGTGATGTCTTCACTCTTGCCAGACATAAGTCTGTGTATCATAAATGACACGCAACAGTCTATTGCAAGAAACGAGTAAATGTCGCATTTAAACACCAAAGGGAAATGCGGCACACGCAGTGCAAAATATTGCTTAGTCATGACTTCACTAACTTCCTGCAATTTGTATCCTTGACCATGGTGCCTTCCAACTTATTTTTTTAAAGCTCAGTAGGAATTCTGATGAGAAGCTCATTAATTTAAGCCACATTTGATTATATCTGGTGCCAAGTTTGGGTCGTCAAAGGCAGCAGGGTTGGATGCCGTATGTGTCCGGATTAATCCCATGCAAAAGGATATGGTGCAACCATTTGTGTCTAATGAGTGAGAGTTATCAAAGATAAGCTTCCCCCACCCCTCCAGGAGCAAGTTGAAGTTTATTACAGCTAATGGCATGTCTGGGGGTGATTAAAACCTGCTTAGTGTAAT
Source organism: Sardinella longiceps (assembly GCA_027497455.2). Classification (NCBI taxonomy): domain Eukaryota; kingdom Metazoa; phylum Chordata; class Actinopteri; order Clupeiformes; family Clupeidae; genus Sardinella; species Sardinella longiceps. Next base: position 17,342,138 of record JAODXP020000031.1, read on the forward strand.
TATTGATACTTTGGACAGGGAGCTGCTTGAAGGTCAGGATAAGGGGGAAAATCAAAAGATATGAAGATAGGGAGATAGAGTTGACTCACTGGGACTTGTGCCAACTGCATGTTAATGCTGTGTGTCATCCCACACAAAATGCCATTGGGTCTCACTCAAGTCACTGCCTTGCTTTCCAATGGCGTTGATGAGTGGGATGGTGTGTCGTGGCAACATAGGAGCGGTCGACTAGGGAAGGTTTAGGGTGGAGGAGGGAAGAGGAAGACGAAGGTGGGGGAGGAAGGGCAGCTGGAATTAGCCTTCCTCCGTGCACTGCCGTGTCAGATGCGACTTGCTCGACTTATGATCAAGTGTGAATGGGAGATGACTCAAGTGCAGCATTCATTAAACTTGATCTGGCAGACACGGGGGGATGAGGTGGAGGTGGAGGAGGAGGAGGAGGAGGAGGGGGGAGGAAGAGGAGGAGGAGCAGAAGGTTAGCCAGAGTCTCCAGCAGGCCTGTGGGATGTGTACATCCTGGAAGGTCGCCTCTTCATATGCATAATACCACACATTGTCTGACACCCATGGGTTGCATGTTAAGTCACTGAATGTAAATGAATCTGTCTTAGGATTTTTTTTCTTCCCTTCTCCTCCTCTGGGATGTGCCTTGTTGCACTCTTGTCTTTAGTGATTCTATCCTCCCTGTAAATGATGGGACAGCTATCACTGTGCATCATGCTGTGCTCCACATAGAGCCTGACATATAGACACAGTCTTTTAATACATAATGCGCTGCTGCAGTCAGCAGTTATTTATTTATTATTAACTCCATATTTATAGGTTTTAAAGAAGGAATGCCAAAACTACTTCAGTTTATAGTATACCATGGGTTTTTGTGTTTTGTTGGGTATGGGTTGAGTATTTTTTGCAAACACTGAGCAGTTTGTCTGTAGATAAGAAGAGAAACATTAAAACCTCACATACTACACAAGAGTGTAATTTGTAACACTTCATCACAAGGGATGATCAGGCCACTGACAACAATCTTCTCGCATTCAATGTGCTTGCTTTTTGTTTTGGATACTTTGTCTTTTTGTTGTGATACCATGTCTGGCACCCTGTGTAATAACCTTTAATTTGGTCTCTAAATGACGTTGTGACAAAGGGGCCCAGCAGTTGGAGTGCCAGACAGACATCTCGGAGTGAAAATGAACTGAGACACAGTGACTTGGGTTCAGCCTTGCACCCAGGCATGGAATATGACTGGCTGTGATTTCTAAATAAAATATTAGTCTAGCTTCTTGAAAATGCTTATCGAGATGGGGGAAGCATCAACCAAACAAAGTACCAAGTCAACATCTGGCGTGGTAACAACATGGATTTATTGTTGCCATAATAATGTCTCTCTTTAAAAAAAAAAAAAAAAAAAAATTCTGACATTGTCATTGCAATGAAAATGCATCAATAAACAGCTTTCAGTGTTTTGCTTGAAGGCCTTAGCAACCTATTAACACTGACAGTAATGGATTTTCATCAATGCATCAACATCAACAACAACAACAGAAAACAGTCTCAGTTTTCTACAACAAAACTTGAGTGTACTTCTCACCTGTTGGCATTTATTAATTCAAAATGCTATAGGCTTAAACATGCACATTCCACCATCCCTTCTTTATGACAGGTGGGAGGCTGGTTGGGGTGTGTGTGTGTGTGTGTGTGTGGGGGGGGGGGGGTGTTTAATGTGTTGTGCATTGAGCATCACACAGAGCTACCTGTGCATCTAAACAGAAGCTTTAGGCATCAGTCGCGGTGACAGCTGCCTGTGGCCCAGGGGAGCTATATGGGGTGTATTAGCCAGGCTTTCTGATGACTGCCATATGGCTTGATCCTACGTGACAGGAAGTAAACGGCGGAGCCATACGTCTCATGGGTAGACCCCTCCTCCACATGTGTCAAGCCTTTGTGTCTGCGTTGGGTTGAGATGTGCCTGCGCTGTGCTGTGTGTGCATGCTCACTCATGGCTGCATGTGGATGGACATCAGTGTCTTGATGGGATGGAAGGAGATGTGCCAGCTAGCCTTCGCTAACCAAAGCCAGGAGGCCAGGTTCTATTTCCTATGGTGCACTGGGCTAACACTCTGTCTTTATCTTTCAATAATAATAATAGTAATAATAATTGTCTTTATCTTTCAATAATAATAATAGTAATAATAATAATAATAATAATAATATATAATAATAATAAGAAGAAGAAGAAGAAGAAGAAGAAGAAGAAGAAGAAGAAGAAGAAGAAGAAGAACAACAACAACAACAACAACAACAATATTTAAGTAGTTTTATACAATAGAGTATGCTGATAATAAATAGCCATGTAAAGACTTCATATGCGCTGTTGATCTATTGTCAAAGACAGCAGTCCTACTGATCTAAAACTTTTGGAGTTGTTTCAGAAGTGTTGCTGGAGTACGGCTGGTGAGGAAATGAGCTGATGTGACACGGCACTGCTCTGTCACAAAGATTGATTGGGCCGGGGGTGGACTGTGTTTTCCTGTTATCTAAGCCGTGGCGTGAGTATCGTGATGATGAATGCTGTTTTAGGTACTCTTTGTATTATTATGACAAACAGATTGGCAATGGCGTGCTGACTGCTAAACAAAACAAAACAAAAAAAGGCTATCTGATGCATGTGAAAATAAAATATTTTGACAGTGCTTGTCCTCGACACTGGAAATTGAACAACTGTCGGAAATTATAGCACATTTGCCTTTGTCAGTCATAGGACAGAATTTATTCAGATACATATTTCTATAAAAAGGACCAAGTGCCTGTTTATACTTTCTCCAGTATTTTGCTATCAGTTTTAACAAATCAAACAAAAAAACAATTGGACACAGTTAGTAGAAGCATGCATTAATATTAGCTTCAGAAATCGTTACTTTTATTCAACAACATTTATTTTCTCCCCGCTACTGCTGGGTCCCTCATCTATATTTCAGATCAGCATTTAGAGCCGTAGCTTGTCAGGAGATTTTTAGATACAGTTGCTTTACTTGCCTTCACACACTCCGGAGGGGTCAAACGTTGGCTCCATAGAGGCCCACTCGAACGGCAGCAGCCTAATGTCTTATAGCACATAGCCTGTTCAAGAGGCTGCACTTCAGCTTGCTCTTTTTCCATGCGCAGCCAGCCGATGATACGACACAAATTTTCCGCCTCAAGAGAGAAGCGAGAGGAATGAAAGCAAATACACCAAATGATGATAGGAGTCTGCCGGTAAAGTCTGCTCCGACCGGAGTGGAGGGATGTGCACTTATCAGTGGTGGACATGATTTGCCCTGCTGCAACTGTTGTGGCTTATTTTTCATTTCGGTGTTGCAAAAGAAATACCTTTCTTTCTTTTTTTTTTTTTTTTTTGGGGGGGGGGGGGGTGAAGCCTCCAGAGCCATCAACGGCAGGAGGAGTAGTAATTTAATTTCTCTCATGGCATCTGCAACACTTTCAATTGGAGGAATCCTTTAATTTCACTGAGGGTGTTCTCTGTGCAAAACATCACTCACCAGACCATGCCTCCCAGAGAGAGAGAGAGAGAGAGAGCCTCCCACAAGTGATTTACACCATTGGTATGCATGTGCATCTGTGTGTGTGTGTGTGTGTGTGTGTGTGTGTGTGTGTGTGTGTGTGTGTGTATGTGTGTGTGTGACTGAGTGCTAGTCTTTCTCTGTGTTTTGGTTTCAGGTGTCTTGTTTGACATGGTTGGACAATTTAAGCATGAGTTTTGTGTGTGTGTGTGTGTGTGTGTGTGTGTGTGTGTGTGTGTGTGTGTGTGTGTGTGTGTGTGTGTGCCGCATTGGAAAGTTTACTTTTAAAATGTCCACCACAGAATACAGGACATATTCTTAAATGGGCAGATTAATCAGACTTATGTAGCCTAATAGCCAGCTAGTTGATAGCTGCACAGTAAGTTTGTTGGTACACCCCCACTCCCCCCACCCCCCACACACACACACACACACACACACACACACACACACACACACACACACACACACACACACATACACGCACATTGCACCTTAAAGGCAGACTGATTGATGATCAGGCAGACACCTGACCCTATGTCGATCAGTGTGAAAGGAACAGGTGGATATTTGGCAGTTTTAAGGTACTTTTAACATGAAAATGTATAGAATCGGCGATTGTCTTTAAAGGAATAGTTCACCTCTTTATGAAAATTGTTTATTCACCCACTTACCTGGACTTGCATATGTGGGTAAGAACATTTTGGTCTCAGTGCATGCACCCCAATATCACCTTTAGCTTAGCAAAGAGTTGCTATCTGGCAACATTACATTTCAGCGCCTAAGCTAAGCTAACGCTAAAAAATGGGGGAAAATTGTGATGCCATACTAGGAAAATGCAAGTACTGAGACCATAATGTTTTTACCCACATATGTTACTCCAGGTAAGGGGGTGAATAACCAATTTTCATACGGAGGTGGACAATTCCTTTAAAACTGCCTCTGATACAGTAGCTAGTATAGAGCTGCTGAGGCCTTAGAGGTTCATTTCTAGACCAACCTCCATAGCGAAACCATTTACTACCACTAGGGTGCATGTTGACATAGGTTTCTAATCTCTTTACTAAATCTAGTATTTCTGATACAACATGTATTTTTAACTTTGTGTTATTAACAGAAGTGCTGTATATTTTTGTTGTTTGTATGTTCTTCAATCACTTAAGAAAGCAGAGCAGGTACCCAGCCAAACACTTACTATTTGATTATGCCTATCTCATTTCATATTGTACATTCCCTGTGATTTTTGTTTTCTTTTTCAGCTGTCAATATCATCAGAGAGAGCATGAGAAATGAGGCTCCTGAGAGACACAGAGGCTACATGCTTTGTTATGGGTTATTAAAGGTGTTGACCCGCGTGTTAACTCAAAGGGGAGCATTTAAAAATAATCCTGCTAAATGTATTTTGCTACTTTAATACCCACATTGTGGATAAATCGGTTATTTTCATATATTATATATGACCATAAATATATATAGGCCTATTTGTGTGTGTGTGTGTGTGTGTGTGTGTGTGTGCGTGCGTGCGTGCGTGCGTGTCGTGCGTGTGTGTGTGTGTGTGGTTGTGGCAGTGGGTTCATGGGCTCCCCCTGTCAGGATGATTTCTTTCACGTTTGATGGGGTCTTCTTTCTCTACATTTCTCTTCCATTCGCCCAGCCCCTATTTAGACCCCCCTAGCCTCCCTCAGCTAGGCTCCTCCATTTTGTGTCTCTTTTGAATCAATTCATTTCAGTGCTTACACAGTATGCCTGTCATCTTTAGAGCATATTCACATTCAAATTCAGACCTGGCAATTTCCTTTTGGCTTGGACCAACACCAGCATGGGAATAGTCTTTGTCTGTCTTCAACCAGAAGCCACACATCCTGAGGATTTGAAAAGCCATAGATTGTGGAGAATGTAACTGCATTCATGTTGCATTCGTCATGAGAATTTCTCTGTGTTAAAAGAGTAATCAGCCACAGCTTTCAAGTTTTCTAGGCATGTTTGGCCTGGATCCACGCAAGCCAAATTTTCATATTTGTGGCCTAAATAAGAATTAATTTTCAACATAAACCATGCATCTAATGCGTCTCAGACTAAAGACATGAGGGTCTACTGAACTATGCTATAGACATGAAATAAACATGAAACACATCAAGATAGTGTAGTTATATGTACAGTAAATCTGCCATCTACTGTTTATTTGCATGGCATGTTGGGGAAAGTGCTGTTTTGCAGGGAAGTGAGGGGAGAGGAGTGGCACGGGTACTTTCAAATGACCAAATCTAAGCTCAAACATGAGTTGGTACTTCTGTTCACTCTGTGTTAATACCGAGGACTGCTGTGTGAAATTAGCCTGACATAGCCCGCCCATAATACGAATGTTCATCCGTATCCATGGTCTGGGAACGGTCCTCTGGGGCGTGTTTACATCGGTAGAGAGTCTACCGGCCAATAAGCGAAGCTGATTAGACGAGCTGTCCAATCGTTTCAAACCAGAAGTGAATGCCCTCCCCTCCGCAGTATAATCGCGTCAGGTTAAAGAACCCCCAGACCATGAATACGGATGAACAGCAGTATTATGGTCGGGCTATGTCAGGCTAGTGTGAAATGGTATGAATATCAAAGATTATGTGCTGGCTATATGCTGAATATTATGCATTGGAAAACGTCAAGATAAGACAAATGTGAGTGCATATGTCGTGTGTGGGGTTTCAATTTACCATACAAAATTAGGGTTGACTTAATCACCCAGGTCCTGACCTCTCAGAGACACCAACACCAGACTTTAGTTTAGAAGTTTATGGCATTTATTTACAGTAACATATACAATGGACATCACACAGGCAATAGAGTTGGCTGGAAAGATGGCACATATACAGACAATGGCAAAGGTCAACACTCTTCCCCTCAGACCCAATTTCTCCCATACACAACAGTGTGCCTCAATAAATACCTTAAGCCACTGGCGCAATGATTGGTAACTAATATTGCAGCACACATTTTCCCACTACAAACTCACACCCCATGGCAGTAAAAGACACACAATAGTTTTAGACTACAATACTGAAGAAATCCAAGTCCAATCCAAGTTCACTCTTCATGGTACGTCAGCTTCCAATCACTGCACCGAGCGCGCACTCGCATTTAAAGTCCTACACCGCTTGGTGCGTAGTTTAAATACAGCTCATAAGAAGGGGAGAGAGAGCTTACCACTGTACAGTCCACGCCTCCACCATTACCCGCAGTCCAGACGCACTGGTAGCAAAGTATTGGTCGGCGGCCGTCCCCTCGCCGACCAAACAAAAAGAACAAAATAAACAAAACTCCCGTCAGCTGTTCCCCTTTCCGGATACCGCAAGTAACCTGGCCACACGTCTCCATCGGCAATGCCACCGCCACCTACTCCTCCCCCTTCTCGTCAGCTGGAGTTCACCCACTCTGGCGAGACAGAGAAGCAGCACTCAAAACAGTGATCACACCACATTGGCCCATTCATTCGTTCATTACAGATAGGCTGAAGTACTTTCCTTAACGATCCCATCGCAGACGTCTCACAAACTGGCCGTCGTTCTCTCACCACTCCAGCGCAGCCACCCGGAAGATCCAAACCTCAAACAGAAACATTCATCAGGTGCAGAAGAACTAGCGTGGGCCCATTCACACAGCATTGGCTTCTTGTTCAACCTAGGCTAGATTACCTCCCTTTCCAGTGGCGTGTAGCGCGTCACAAACATTGTGTTCTGACCAATAGATAATTATTTTTGTATTTTTGTGCAGTAGATAAGAGTCGATGGTCAAATGTCTTGAAGCCCCGTCTAACTATGTGTACATTGTTGTTTGCTATTATTAATGTTATTTTGTGTCATAATTATTATTGGTCACTTTGGATAAACGCATCAGCAAAGCAGTAGTAATTGTAAGAGTAATAAAGTTGACTGTGATACTGTATTGTTTGATGTTGTGGAGGCATATGGATTTCTAAAAGCATTTGGCGACTTGACCAACTGAATACTCCTTTCAACTAGTCAGCCACCCATCCAAAGCACTTAAATACTCTGAAGCATATCCGTAAAGCCTCATAAGTATGCCCACCATGTCTGATCCAATATGAAATATCTCCCTATCCCTAGGCTATTAGGGGAAACTGTTTGAATTCCATTTCAAGTTGAAAGACCCCTTTGAGCATCAAAATAGTCATTTGCTGTGACCTGGCTTAGTTATCATTTAAAATATGTAAAATGCTGTCAGAGAAAGCATAATGACTCGCACCCTCCCGACGAGTTTTCTAAAATTACTTGGTACAAATAATGGACTCACGTTTCACAGAAGCAGAGTTTACAATATGAAAGGGGAAGCCGAGTATAATTTCGCCACACAAAAGGAAAGAGGGGGCTGCGTTTGCCCTTGTTGTGCTTATCAAAGAATGACTGTTTCTGCTAACGACAAGTGTCATCTTTCATGACCAAAATAAGGAGAGGATTTCCATGAATATTAATTCGCGTGGAAACAACCTGCACTAATCAACATAAATAGCATGGCTTCAGCCAGATACTCAGGTCAAACGAGGCTCTGCTGAATCTCCAATCTGAATCTGTTTTTTTTTTTTTTTTTTTTTAAGAGCTGGATATTCCTCAACTAAAAATTATGTTTGTTGGTTGGTTGCCCAATATTTTAGCAGCAAAAGAGCCAGAACACATGACTGTAATTAATATCAGTTGTGTGTAATCCAAAGCATATTTGGTGAGAGGATAGGCTTGTCAATATCTTTAGGACTTAAATATCGTAACATGTCATGTCTGTATCACCACCTTTCCATGAAAAGACTAACTTTATCAAGTGTCATGCTTAAGTTTATTCTGTTTATTATGTTTATAACATGTTTATTCTATTACATCAAACAACTATCAATCAAACAACTACATGTTAGACATGCTTAGTTAGAGCAGACACGTCAGTGAGCCTGACTGACTTGCAGTGTGTATCTTTAAGGACTATCTCAGTGATAAGTGTTGTTACTGTAATAGAGAAATAATAGTAATTTAATTACTGACTAAGATAGATTATTCTGTATATGAAGAAACATGCTGCACTGTAAGGGTGGCCAGCTGATGCCAATGACGTGTTCAGGAATGAATTTAGGTTAGAGAATGAGTGTTGTCAGCAAAAAAAAAAAAAAGACAATTTGCGTTGTTGTTTCTAAAAGCATTCACTTTCCGCAGTTTTTGACTAATGTGCATAATTAGACACTTAAGCGTCCTGTTCATTTACAATTCCCCTTCTAGAGTGCTCAACAATTAAAATTTGACTTGCTAATAGCTAGCATACAGATGTGCTGTCTGGTTAAGCCATTCTGGGGGATATTTTGTGTGTGTGTGTGTGTGTGTGTGTGTGTGTGTGTGTGTGTGTGTGTGTGTGTGTGTGTGTGTGTGTGTGTGTGTGTGGCTGTGTCTGTGTACTGATAATTGTCATGTTTGCTGATTGCATGACACTCCACAAAAGCCATTTTATAAGTGTAATCAGAACACAACGCTTTCCAAAGATATTAAGGTTGAATAAAATAGTATAACAGACACATTTCAAATTCTGTTTTTATCCTTGACTTGTTTTGAAATTCAAAATGGTGGAGTGCATGTAAATTTCCCAAGCTTCTTCCTCACCTCACATGGCCCCTTTTGCATTGATTGTGTGTGTGTGTGTGTGTGTGTGTGTGTGTGTGTGTGTGTGTGTGTGTGTGTGTGTGTGTGTGTGTGTGTGTGTGTGTGTGTGAGAGAGAGAGAGAGAGAGAGAGAGAGAGAGAGAGAGAGAGAGAGAGAGAGAGAGAGAGTAAATGTTTGTGTGTGTGAGAGAAGGAGTGTTGTGTTAGTGAGGTGTGTGTGTGTGTGTGTGTGTGTGTGTGTGTGTGTGTGTGTGTGTGTGTGTGTGTGTGCATTTTGGTAGAAAGAAGTCTTGATTGGAATGCAGAGGTATTACTCCTCAGGGCCGGGATGGGTGGGGACACAGTGTCCACTATGTCCTGCATGATTGATTGCCCAACCACAGACACCAGACACGCTCAGATTTATGCTGCTTGACCACCTGTTTCCGCCAGTCACACCACAACTGAAAAAGGAGCCCTTCATTATCAAGACCATAGTCCAACTATTTCAAAAACATCTTCCTTATCACTGCACTCATATTCGATTCGATTTGTTTTGGTATGGATGCTATGAAGCTTGTGTTGTTGTAGAATATGTCTATGCTGAGTAATCAAAAAAAAATCCAATCCCCCATCTCACATTAAAATTTTGTTAAGTTGAGGCTTCCCATAAATAAAGGTGAAATAGCATATGTAAATATGAGGTAAAGTCAACAGGATGAAAATGGGTGATTCACAAGCTTGTAGTTACTATTTCTTACCTGTACTCCAATTTCACTTGAAATGATCTACGCAAAGAAGCACACACGCATATTACTAACCTGTTGTCCTTGCTGTTTTCTGATAAATAGACCAAAACTAAATGCCTTTGTAGTTATTTAAGGACACAGTGAGGCACTCGTCCTTACAGTAATGGCCTTGCCATTATGCTCCTCTTTGCTGTTTCTCCTAAGCAATTTAAGACTATATTTGCAATTCCATTTGAAAAAAAAAAAAAATGTTTATCAAAATTAATTTCAATTCATAATTCCACCATCAGTTTGAAAGGGTTTCTTGAAAGCCAATTCAGTTTCATGAATCAAAGCCACAGAGAAATGATACATTTCTTACATGTGGCTTTCAAATCTGTGTTTATTCTTAATGCACCATCATGATAATTGATTACAAGTCCTTATCAGAGAAAAAAGAAACAGCCAGTTTACATGACCACAAAAAATCTTTTAGAGACAATGAAACATAGGCTGCAGACAACGCACTTTTCTTCTCTCTCTCTCTCTCTCTCTCTCTCTCTCTCTCTCTCTCTCTCTCTCTCTCTCTCTCTTTCTCTCTCTCTCTGTCTCTCTCTCTCTTTCTTATCGAATTGTCTTCTTGATGAAATATGTGGGCTGCCTGCAGAATCTGCTTTCTGAGACCCACCAGATGCTCAGAGCTACTAAGAAGGCATGACTCAGCCTTTCCGCATCTCTTCTGGGCATGGGCACAGGTTCCGTGGTGGGCCCCTTAAAAAGTGCCAGGGGCTTGGATGGGGGCCGCATAGTGTCTGCCGTGCTGATTCGGACCTCACTCTGTCATCATTTAGCACGACACACACAGTCAGCCAAGAGCTGATTGATGCTTATTTAATGACACTATATCAAAGGTGGAGAGTTTTGGGGCTTTATCTTTGCCTTGGGGTAGGGCCTGGTCCACATTCACTGGAATCTTTCAATGTGTGAGGACATTAACTTACCCCAGTGGATCTGTGCTGAGTTCTTTTCAAATACAGTAGAATCCTCTGTCCAAAATTGCATCCCAGCTTCTCGATAGCTGTCAATTATACAACGCTTTGCAGGTGGTCTTTAAGCGCTCATCCCCTCACTTGAGGGGTTTGGTCAAAATGCCATGAGCGTGACATCATCAGAATATTTGTGCAGATTAAATCCAATTCAATCTCTCTCTCTCTCTCTCTCTCTCTCTCTCTCTCTCTCTCTCTCTCTCTCTCTCTCTCTCTCTTGGTAAGGTGTATTTACCTATTGGGCCGAGAATAAAAGGGGAAATATGATAATGATGAACACCTTTGAAAAAAAGAAATGTGGCGGGTGGGAATGGGGGTGGAGGAACGACAGTATGATAAGGACTCGGGTAAATCTCTGCCCAACTTTGTGCTGCCTCCACAGGGAGCAGAAGCGTGAAAAACGATAAGAGGACGCAGTCAGATTTGCTGGGGTAGAGCTCCTGCACCATTCTGCCATCCTTAGACAGGTGCAGACCAACACCCCCAACCCCCCCAACTCCCCTACCTCCTCACCCAAATCCACAGAGCCATCCTAAAAATGGGGGGAGGTTTGGGTAAATCCACAGAGATGCTGGGAGGGAGGCAAACATATAAGACAGCACACATATCTGCCGTCCTCAAATGAATAGCTAGTCACAGTTCTAGTCATTTAAAATGAAACCCCAGTGCTCTGGGAGGGCAAAAGTCAGCATGAAACATATCAGCTCCTAACTGATTATTAGCAGTTATACAACGGTTATTTGTGGTCAGATATTTCATAATAATAATTTCATGAGGGGCAATATATTGAGCATGGCACGTACAGTGGGGAAGATAAAGTGGTAATGTACCACATGTTTAGTGGTAAGTATAATGTCAAAATTATCTATGCCCCATATTCAGATACTCTCTGATGTTATCTTGTGCATCAAATATCCCCATGTCAATTGTCCATAATATTCCTATAATAACATGCTATCATTTGATGCTGCTGTCTTAAATGCAAGTGAATTCAACGCTGCATTCAAAATGACTTGAAGCTGAAATAATTAGAACCGCACAAATCCAAAAAGCTTGTCAGGTCGTATAAACACCTTCAAAGGTTGTTCTTCAAAGTGGTATCTTGTACAAATGCACAGTATCTGAACCTGTTATATTTTAAAGTTAAGTTAAAATCAGAATGTTTTGTCAGATGTGAACACAGTCTGCCTTTTAAACACAAGAATCAGCTGAATGAACAACAGGGCATTGTTTACGAGGAACATAGTACCCTTCCACCGAATTTTTAAAATCCAAGTACAGCTTATCAACTGTCTCACTTTCAATGAACTGCGATTGATTGGATCACTTGTGCAGAGATATCAAAGATGTGACTCTGAAGCCACTGATAGAGTCAATGTCATTTATTTAGCCTATTTATTTGGTTGAGTGGAAGTTATTTCTGGAGCAGTCTATTAAAGAGTTCAGAGTTCTGTACATGAGAAAGGCCTATTGAAAGTCAGTGGAACTTTCTTCAGCATTCTGCCGAGCTGCTTTATAAACGGTGCAGTGTTCTAAAAGAGTGTTCTAATGTAAAACAAAGTTTTTGTATCAGGAACAGATGTCTGATTAATGAGAATGATAATTCCCACAGAAAATTATTACAGAACATATGGGCTCATATGACATTCCCCTTAACCTTTCCAGTGCATTTGTTGTCCAGGGTGACTTACAAAAAAAAAAAAGTTAAAAAAGTTAAAAAAAAAAAAAGTGAAATGGTTCAGTTGCACTCTAAGGGCACTATAGTCTCTGCACTGCAGGTTTGAGCTGGAGTGAACTAGTTGAACTGGATTGACCACACCTGATGTGGCAATATCATGGGGCGATGGTAGCACAGGTGGTAGAGGTGCCATGGTAGCTCTATGCAATGGCTTTGTGCTATTTGACATCATTTGTAGGCTTTGTTCTAATTCGTCCATTTAATGGCTATTTCTAAATGTAGGATTTCCATATGAAAGAGGGCAGAACCATGCCTCATGTTCATGATAGCTCTTTGACTATGCACAACCTCTCTTAATTCATCAATGCCAATGTAAATGTGGTTTTCCATTCTATGTCTCCTTTAATTGTCTTAGGAAAGTTTCACTGTATCCTCCTGTGAATTTAGTATCTGACTCTCCTGCCCTCTTTGGTCAGATTTTTCTCTTTTTTGCATTCTGGCAGAATACATTTCCAACTTGTTGCCCTTTTTCAATGAGAATGTTATATATTTTGTTCACTGGTGTTATTTCATATTTCACCCATATTCATGGATATTAATTTATTTATAGTGAATAGGTAAATATGCCGCTTTCAAAGTGAAATTCAAAGTCATACAGGATGTAGGCTATGATCATGTTCCTTACTATGCTACTTTTGTTAAGTTTGGGCTATATTCTGTCTGTGGTGATCTGCAGACATCAATAGGCTACTCTAGGCAAGAAGTACACAATATTGGTTCTCCTCTTTCTCTGCATCCTTTCTGTCCTGCACCTACTTTGATTGATCTTTGCAGGCCTCTTTGTGTGTTTCCATTGGTCTTCCTAGTCATTTCTAAACCAAACACTGTAATAGGTGAATTTGTATAATAGTAAATGATTCACATAATGTTCAAAATCTCATCACACTGTGGATGACATGACTAATCAGTGAACTGTATGACAGAGCCATAAGTAAACAATAACCCACAAGAGGCTGTGAGTTATGCTTGTTTTACCATGGAGAAGGGGAGCTGTTAGGCATGATGCGGAGTGTTAGTAGACAAATGGTTACCACACTAACCTGGCATTCATTAATTAAACAAGGAGACAACAACATGAAATGCAGTGAATTATTCATAGATAACAATTCCTCCGCCAAGAAATATACAGTATCACCTCTATGGTTGCTAAGTAACACACAAACGCAGCCACCATGGCACAAACAAAATGCGGTTAGATTTTACAATGGCATGAAACACAATTCAAGCAATCAATTCAGGACCAGAACTGTCTGTTTCCGAATGTGAGATTTAACAACAGCGGGTCTAGTCATAGAGTGACATGTTTCTCTGAGAAAGAACAGTGGTCACAATGAAGGAATTATCTGATGCCAAAAAAAGATAAAAAAGGAAGATGTTGAATAAATCTGTAAGTAGGTGATATCATTAACCTCCAAACCTGTGTATACTTTCTGACCTAATATCTTGCAAGGATAGTAATCTACAAATCGGAATCACATTTATTGGCCAAGTATATTAACATATAGCCTACAAGGAATTTGACTTTGGTAGGTGTTAGCTCTCTATACACTTACAGTAAAGGTAGTTTTCTGTACAAATAGTAATCATATAATATACACATACGGTACAATTAGTAGACATCTAATATAGACATGAACTATACAATAAAGGCTCCAATACATAAGGCACACCAGCAATATACTGTATACAAATAATACAATGAACAGTTAGACCTAAACTGAAGACATGAAAAACATTAGTACTATAAGGTCAGAGGTGGATGATGGCTATAAAGTGCAAGTAAAAGTGCAGTGTCATAGTAAGGGAACATGATGTATGTAGCATCCCATAGCTTAAACAACAATGCTTCAGAGAAACATTAGTGTGAATGCCACTGTGTCTAAAATGTGTTCCACCAAGTTGTTGTTCTAACCATAGAAAACCCATCTAAACTCAATCTCAATTTACTTGCTTTGTACTGCATGCATAGAACACCTTTAAGCTATAGCATCCCCTAAAGAAATACATTGTTTAGAAATGAGCTGTGTACACAATGTCCTCCTCACACCTCCATCCACATACTCATTGTTGTTTGGGAGCATATTTCTTCCACTTCTCAGGAATCAAAAGATATTCTACATACACCTCAGAGTGCTCGATGGTGTGATTTGTTCCAAGACCGTGTGAAAACTAACATTTCAGCACTTTGAAACAATAAAGGTGCTTTTGCTGCAAATGCTCTTTTCATTCCAATGTGCTGAAAAGACAGGAGCACTTAGTGAAGGTGCCTGTACAATAAAGCAAACAAACATCCTTTGTATGCCTTACGTAGAGAATTAGCTAGCCATGTGGGATATGCGTGAGTATATTCTTTACGAAGAATTCACGTATAAGCATAAAAGGTTTTAAGTGCTAAGATAAACACACACACACACACACACACACACACACACACACACACACACACACACACACACCTCAAGTGATTCACAAGGAAAAATATCTATGTGTGCACCAGCTATGAAAAGAAGGTCAACTAAATCAAAAGGCATGAAATAGATGGCCGACAGGTGATATAGAAAAAGAAGTGTCCATGAGTGAAAGACTGATAACAAAGTGGCCGTGCACCAAGACACAGATTTGTAGTAAAGCAAAGGCCAGGACAACTTGATGCCAAGTGAACAGCAGACCAGCCAGCCACTGTGGACAAATGAGCACATCCTTCACAGACGAGAGAGTTTTAGGGGGAGCAAGATCACCTAACACGCACATACACACACACACACACACACACACACACACACACACACACACACACACACACACAGCGCAAAAAAAGAAGAAAAAAGATGAGGATGTGATAGGGCACATGGAGAGTCTTCTAGTCCCTTGAGCAGGGTAAAACAGTGGCAAAGTGGGCTGGGAGGAAAATCACACCCTCAAAACACATCCTTAATTAGGAATGTGTCCCTGACTGTCTCGTCAATAAAGTTTCTTGCATTACAGTGAATTATGTTTTTCAACACACTGACTGAGAAGGTAATGCATGATCAAATGTCATTGTTTAGTCAGAAATAGTTGTCTGCTCTTTTCCCGTTATCAGGGAACACATCTAAATTCACCATTAGGCTACCATCTGATTACAATAATAGAAGAAAACAGTCAATAGGTGTATTGAAAAGAATATATTTTTCATAGTTTTGTGGGGTGGGGTGTGGAGGGTGTGTGTGTGTGTGTGGGGGGGTCCGATTCAGTAGCAGCCCTGGTCAGCCTCTATCCTCTGGGCCTGTGTGTGGGGCACAACCCCATGCTAGCAGCTGATACAGGCACACGGGCAACAATGAAAGTATTCATGGGCATGGAGATCAAAAAAAGCACTGGACAGTTATGCCTTTTTTCCTGATGTCTCTCTGCTTAGATTGAGTTATTTCTGTCTTTTAGTCTTGTGTTGAGGTCAATTAATGATTCAGCCCATTTGAAATAGCTTTTTCCCCAATAAAGACACAAACTTTGCCCTGGGGGGCACCTATGGCCTTGGGCCTAATGCCTAATAACCCAGGGTAAAAAAAAAGTAATCCCTCTCAGAACTACTTTTTCAAAGACTCTGTTTTAGTAAGCTCTTACACCAGAACACCTGTGTGTATGCTGAAGTACACACCGTTCACACATTTGTAATTAAAGATAAATATCCACTCTGATGAATGATGTAATGGTGCATGGTCCTGTAATGGTAATGGTGCATGGTCCTGGCGTCATGTCTGACACCATACAGTGCTTTGCCCAAGTTGAGAAGCGGCAGGACATGATGCCGATGGGTGGCTCTATTCTGATTAACCTTTGTGTGTAAATGGGGGCAAGCGTTGTTGGCAGCCAAAGCCTCTTTACATATTTCCAAAGCCCAGTAGGCAGTAGACAGTATGACTGAAGCTGGTAAATTTTAATCAATTCTCTCACATGCTTCACTGCCTTTTGCTCTGGGTGGCTACATCACCTCTGAAACAAACTGGCAGAATGTGTTAAGCTTTACTTTCTTTGTCTCCATTTGGTTTGGTTTTTCTCATTGTGGACCATGCTGCTTCCATTAAAAAATCTTGCATATAACACTTGTTAGTGTTCACATAGTAGTGATTTTATTAGTCATGAGTCACTCTGCTGTATCCTCTCTCTATTCCCCAATGCTGCATCATCCTTATGGCCGTGCTGAGCGGACACTTTCTCCTGAGGTCGCTCCAGACAAACAACTTTGCATCCACATATAGACAAGCTTGTGAATGCATATTGATTGACAGTCCATTCGCATGTAACATTTCATTCACAACGGAATGAACAATTCAATTACTACTGGAGACCTAGAGGAACAGTTTTTTTTGTCTGTGTGTGTGTGTGTGTGTGTGTGTGTGTGTGTGTGTGTGTGTGTGTGTGTGTGTGTGTGTGTGTGTGTGTGTGTGTGTGTGTGAAGTGTAAAATCCCTTCACCCTCTTCTTTTCTGCATTGCTCCATGTCTAGTTAAAAAAGTGTTCATGGTGAAGTTTCCTGAGGTTTCATAATATCTTCTTCGAGTGTCTTTGAGCTTATTTCTTTTTCCTTAAGTCTTTGGAAAAACCCAAATCATCAAACTTTAATTTTTAATCTGCCTCAAAATCATTGCCTTAATAAAAGAA
>JAODXP020000031.1:17364466-17451966 GCA_027497455.2 Sardinella longiceps
GATGCAAAACCCTCCCAAGTCAATTTGCAATGAATTACCAGAAATAATTCCCTAATAATTCCTTTAAACATGCTTTATTATTGGAGCCATATTATAGGGTTCTCTTTTTCAAGAGGTTAAAATAATGTCTGACCTCAAAACACACATCTGTAAAGTACCATGACTCTGTTTTGGTCCCCTTCTCTTGTCTCGTTCATAATGAGCTGCTACGTTCTCATTTCAGAGCTGGCCGTAGTAACCATAGCAACATTTGTTTACAGATCTCTTGCCTGAAAATTTGGCTAATCACTATCAGACGAAGATTAGCTATCTTTGCTAGCTCTATTAAGTAGTAGTCTAAGCGAATTAGCCCAAAAAAGGGTCAAAGGTGGAAGTAAATATAGCCAAAGCATATTTTGTATCATTTGAAGCAG
This sequence comes from Sardinella longiceps, assembly GCA_027497455.2. Taxonomy (NCBI): domain Eukaryota; kingdom Metazoa; phylum Chordata; class Actinopteri; order Clupeiformes; family Clupeidae; genus Sardinella; species Sardinella longiceps. The sequence goes on from JAODXP020000031.1 coordinate 17,364,880, forward strand.
AATTTTCTGTAGATTAAGAATTTGGGGTGCCTGCAGCACCAATTTGTACCGGGAAAAAATTATAGGGCTTTGAATAGGCCATGGTATAATGATTATTATATAGGTCTGAATAGGGCTATTTTTTTCCTTTGGTCCTATCAACATAAAACTTTATACAATGAAAGTACCCATGGAAAGTAGCATTTTTTGTATTACAAGTTTTCCTGAAAAATAATTTTAATATGCTAATGAGCTATACGCTAGTCAAATTAGCCCCAAATGCACCCTTATACATGGATAGTGAAGAGATGAAGAGGGTGGGACCTGTCTCAATTCACTTTAAATGACACCCTGTGTGTGTAAGCTTTCAGAAAAGGTATAGCATAAGGGGTAGAATAGCTTTCTCTCAACGCCTCAGCTCCAAATACATTGGCTATACACCAAAATCACCAATACCCGCTGACCTATAAATGGGTATCAAGGGGAGGAAGGAGGTGGAACCTGTCTAAATTTATGTTTACTGAGATCCTAAAGCCCCCTGCTTTCAAGAAAAGTATTACTTGTCAAGGTTTATTACTTTCTAATATATTCCATTGGCACTTTTGTTCAAGAAATGCCCATATTTTTTAATATTCCACCAAAATAGGCATAAGCTTTAAAATAATAAAGGGGGTAGGATGTGGAAAATATCTTGCAGGTGGAATCCTGGGCATATAAGCTTTCAGAAAATATATAGTTTATGGGGTCTAATATGTTTCCCCTACATGCCACTGGCCTAAATGTCACCAAAAATTGCCAATTTTTCAAATGCCAAATTTCTTAATTTTTGGGATTTATTGTAATGAGTAGGGTGGAGCATACCTCAATGGCAAACATATCATGCTATGTAATATCCTGAAGGTGTTTGCTTTCAGAAAATGTATGGGATGTATGGTGAAATTAGTCCTCCCTTCATGCTTCAGGCCAAAATGTAGTAGTAGTACAAAATCCACCCGAATCCCATTCATTTGGACTAATGGTCCACTCAAAGCTCAATAACTTTTTTCTGGAAAATTTTGGTTCTGCAGGCACCTGATATCCTAAATCTACATAAAATTGTGGTTCAATTGATACCAAATATGCTTTGGCTATATTTACTTCCACCTTCAACCCTAATTCGCTCAGACTATAGTGACAGAGGCAAGAATCACTGATGAAAATCAAAAGTCACTTGTGAGTTCGTGTGTACATCAATCAATGAACTAAATAATAGAGAATAAAATCATGGACATGGGCAAAGTATTATTAATAACGATAACACAAAGAGAGTAAATTTGTTGTTGGTACAGGCTCAACATTGCTTAGCTTGTCTATTAGCCGGTAGCTAGGAACAGGAACAGTGTGAGAGAGACAGAATGCCAATCAAAGAGGTCCAAGTATCTTGTCAAATCATGAAACGGAAGCGAGTTGTCCGAGCCCGCCCTCTCCCATTGACCCCCAGTGAAACAGAGCTTCCCTGGAAATGACGTATTTTGCGTATTTTTGCCGAATTAGCCAATAAACGCTGGGTAGCGTTGTCCATGGCCGGGGTAACGTTGTCAATGGCTCTCTATGGAGCTGGACAGCAGGTTGTCAATGGGATTCTAATGGCAAAACTTTCGTGAGTTTAGAGACCCGAAATTACATTTCTGAACAACGAAATCGAAACAGTTTGAAACGGTGTTGATATTAATAGACAATAGAAGTGACTGACACACGTTTAGCATGTTTTATTAATAGTATGTACGTTTTTTTTGGAGAAATTTTAGGGGAAGCTGAGGTTCCCTTGCTGTCTTATGATAGCCGCCTCTGGTATATATGCTAATCCCAAAAAGAACTCATTAATAAAGTGTTAATTTTACACTTTTAGTGTGAGCCCTTTTGTGTTGGCTAACTTAAATACAGAAGAGTACTATGTAACATAAAATGCATCTATACAAGTGCTAAACAAATACATGAAATAAAATAAGCCAGTGATAAAACCTTCCTGTGGATGTACCTGCTGGGAACCCAGACCTGCTCATTTGAATTTGATCTGAAGGTCCCTCAGTCCACAATCCAGCGGAGCTCATTGGCTATGCCACTAGCTCCCAGGCACCAATCACGTCAGTCTATCTATCTATTTAAGGCAGGCTCAGAGACTTGAAGACAACTCTGGGTGTGTTTAAGACAATGACGACAGCAAAGATGATAGATAGGCGGAGCAATATATTTAGTGATGAGCCACTTCCTGTAGCCGAAAGGGGAGCACTAATCTCCTTTAAGCAGTACAAGGGCATGCTATATAACACTGAGGTCTATGGCAGATTCACAGAATATCTTAGAAGATTTAAAAGTTTTATTTTTCTGAGCAATGGATGTACATTTGAAACACGGTATCATGATCTCCAAACCCTCCTGCTCAGTTAAAGAGAATATGTGATAGTAGGACTCTCCACACCAGAGAAAATTAACTTTAATTCAGATGTGCACCTTGTGAGCTTAATAGTGTTGGACACTGTATACCAGAGTGGCTCAGGTATCTACTATAGCCACATCAATGGCTATTTAACAAATGGCTATTTAGAAATATTCAGTGTCTAAGTAGACAGATTAACTGAAAAAGGCTTTCTTTTCTCAATTGCACCTCAAAGTTCATAATTCAAGTAAAGTCGCCAAGTTGGTTGATTAGTCTGCAACACTGGCATAAATCAGTGAATGTAGCACATGCATCCACTGTAATTTTATAACAGAAATATAATAGAATAAAAAATTATGTGTACACAATCCACAAACTCTACGCTTGCATTAAAGGCACACGGGACACTAAATGAAGCAGGACTATCAATCCTTGTTAATCCCTGTCAATTTCTTTATGTTTTTTTTTTTTTTCAAATGACATCAATAACCAGTAAAATTACATTTCCTCTTGGTCGCAACCTGAAGTCATTGTCCAAACCTCATCAGTGAACATTCTGTTTGGTGCAGCGTGTCCTCTGAAAACACATAAACTCTGCTGTTCTACCATCGTTTTTATTTGTCTGATTAGAGGTGCTACCGTGGGAACAAAGCCAAAGTTCTTGCATTTGTAGTGAGAGTACACCACTTGTGTGTGTGTGTGTGTGTGTGTGTGTGTGTGAGGATGTGGGTCTATTTTTCATCCACCCCAGTAAAATACTCTTTACTCTGTCCTGTAGTTTCATTTTCCTCGGCAATTAAAGTGTGTTGTACTGCTAGCTGAGAAATTGTCAAGAGCCGTAAAAAAACGGATAATTTCTGCCACACTGGCAGGAGCTATGGTGGTTCATTTAAGTTCAATCTGTACTCATTGCGCTGCCTGCCGGAGAGTCTACTGTCAAGGGTTAGTAAGTCAAATGTGTCTGGGATGGCTCTCATTAAACAAATGCCAAATTACCACGTCAGCACTGGCAATAAAGCAGACCAGGGTGATAGTATTAAAACACAAGCCCTTAAGCTCAATGTCTCAGAGCTGGAGCTAGCTGTTGAATCACTGCCATGCATTAGCCCACAATCCCTGTGATGGGGAAGCAGCAAGCTGTTATGATACTGGTGCACAGGAAGCTGACAATCCTTAGCGAGCAGGGTCATAATTCTTCATCAAGCCCAAAGTATGTGTGTATATATTGCACACTTGGTCTGGTAGTGGCAGTGTTGAGGGAAATGAAAAGAAAAAAAAGAACAACAACAAAAAAAGAAAAAGTTGAGGGTCGGGGGAAGAGTGGGGGGTAGAACTAGAGCTGGAGGATGGAGACTAGGAGGTTGTGTGGAGAGGGAGGGGTTGCTACCATTGCAAGCGAGGCAGGAACTGTCAAATGTTCCTTGGAAGTGCACTTTCATGTGCAACAATTAGCGGTTCATGTTCCTCCTTTGATTTGTATGCAGAGCAGTGAAGCAGAGACAGGGAGCTGGCAGCATAATTTATTCCCCCCTCTTGCAAATGTGATTTTATTTGAGCAAACGAGTTTTGGAGGCACTGCCCGTGATATAACAGGCATTCGCTTCCTGCATTGGTACTTCATTTTTCAGTTGCAAACAGTCGCGCGGTGAAAAGAAAGAAAGGCTCAAATGATGTACATTACAGGAGGGGGGGAGTCAAAATGAGATTTCAAAATAGCACATAGCACAACATAGCATGTCCTTTTTCCTTCTATTATTTTCTCCATTGTGAAAGTAGAACTGGGGGAGAAACCTTTGTGCCGTTCATACCTGATAATAATGATATTATACACAAAAGGGCCTTTACTTACTGAAGACCACGGAAGGCACAGGGTTAGCCTGATCCTCACATACTGGTCTGCTATTCACCTTAGCCTGGCCAATTTCATATCATTTCCTGCTTTCATGAGGTTACATTAACAGGTATAGATCAAGATGCCTCTGCTTACATACAAACAATCAGTCCAATTGCAACCAGCTCCAGAGAAAAGGAAGAGGGATGCACCACAATTTGACCCCCCCCAAAAAAAAACATGCCTGCCTTCATCACATTGGGGTAAAAGTCAGTGTTCTCTATCTCAGACGAGAAGTAAAGATACGCCTCCCGACGAGAATGAGCAGAGAATGCAGAATAGATCAGTATGTGTGAACCAAGATAACACTGTGTGTGTGTGTGTGTGTGTGTGTGTGTGTGTGTGTGTGTGTGTGTACATGTGTGTGTGTGTGTGTGTGTGAGAGAGAGAGAGAGAGTGTGTGTGAATTAATTCTTCATGTCCTGAACTTTATAAAGGAAAAGAATTGTGTATTTTGTGCATCTCGGTGTACTCTGCCCATTCTTTGTCCTTTGGGACACACTCCTAGGCGTTTAGTACATATTTCATACACAGTCATCGTATACTGTGTGATGGTCAATAAAGCACTTTATATTAACTCTGCCAATTATTACATAAAACACAATTGAGTGTATAGATACATGGAAGCAATTATGCAATTGCATACATATTTATGTATATTTTTTTTCTCGGCAGAGACCAGTTATTCACTCGATAATGAGCAAGGCACGGCAGTGTCGACTCAGCAGATTAGGCTAATGTAGTTACATGCTATGCATCGGCTTAACTTGCAAAGCAAAAGGGACGTGATTTCCTCAGCTCACTCTGTCTAGTCCGCGGAGCAGAACCTGGCCTCCTACCAAAATATTTGTGCTGATAAGTAGTTTTCCGGAGACAATGAGTTACTTTCTTTGCCGAGAATAGATTGTTCTGCAAGGCAAGCTAATCCGTTTTGAAATCAGGCCACCCCCATTTATTTTAACAGCCCTGTTGAGGAGGAGAAGAGTTGAAAAGTGCAAGAAGACAGGATGACAGTTTTTCCCTCTTTTATTTCCATGGAGGATGTGTTGTTGCTAAGAGAGGCAGCCACAGGTATAAGAAAAAAAAATGATGAGCAGAGTTCAGAGCTAATTCCCAAATCTTGAAAGGTAGCCTACCTGTGGCTTCAATTATTAAAGAGGATCCAACAAAATTCTCAGAGTACAGCCCATTAAAGGCAGAAGTATGTAGTTCATGGACATGTAACCTCCCCAAAGATATACACATTGACAATATACTCAAGATCAATTTGATGAAATATTTATGCAGTGCACAGATGAAAGAAACAGGAATAGAACTATGTGTGCAGCATGTGGTCAAACACAGGCCAGGAGAGCTGCTTTGGAAGGAATAATGATGGATTTGCTCCACTATCTTAAAAAAAAAAAGACGTTGACATGAGCATACTATGTAGTACACATAATAACATGAAATGTCTTAACACGTAACACAACACCAACAAATATACAGACATATTTACGTTTTCCAGACAGCAAATACTTTAACAGGAAGTCATTTGAATGTCCTAAGACATCAAATATGTTTGCAGTCCCCATCTCTCAATGATGCTAAAAATGTCTACCAACTCCAATCCTTTCCCCTGCAGACAGAGAGCTTTGAGTGTGTATTTTCCTGCAGTCATGTCAGTTAGATTTGAGTGAGTACCTTTTGTAACTGTGCACTTGTGACATACAGCAATTCCATGACCAGACAGTAAAAGTTATCGCTCCAGCCATACATTGACATGTCAGGTACAAGCCTTTTATGAAATACTTTAACCTGTCAAGATGACATGCAGAAGTTGTGTTGAAAGCACATAGAAATAGGATTGACCATTTATAGTCTGTATCTTATGGAGCCCAAGAAACTGTCAGAGCTATTGTTGGTTGGCTTGTATAATTTGGGCTTCAGCTGTCCCAATTTAAAATGGAAGAGGGGGAAAAAAGGCATGCCTTGCGTTCATATGGCTCTCCTCTTGACAGATAACCCAAGAGTGGAACCATGCGGTTGGTGCACGCAGCTGTGGTCAATAAGTTAACACCCGATTTAAAATGAAAAAGTTCCTCATCCAGCAGTGCAATTAAGGGTGGCATTGGATTCTTTGTGTCAATTCCTGCACTGCTTTGCCACAAGAGTGGCGACCAATGAAGCATGCCTGCTTATCTTCTCATTGCCTGCTTGAGAAGCTCCAAGAGATGTTCATGCCTTGCCCCTCAATTGGAGCTTTTTTCACATTCACAGCAAAGGCAGTACGGAACAAAAACCTCAACCATATCTGCCATCTAGGTCTTCCTGTGTCGAAGCCACTGAATGCTTTACATTCAAACTGATGTTCTGATTTTGTTTGAAGTAAGTCACTGCTAATAATTTGCTTCCGGAGGTCAGACAAATTTGCAGTGAAAGCAGGCCGAGTAATAAAACAAAGGGAAATGGCTCTTGGTTATTATAATGGTGCATAGAAAAGGGTCAGAGACATTATTGTTTCCAAAACAAAAACATTATTCCAAAACCTGTCTGAACAACTGCACAATACTAACCTAGATGCAGTGTCACCTGTCATTTGGCAACAATTATTTATTAAATAGCGATGTTCATAAATGAGTCATTCTTTTTCTTCAACATGCAGGGCATATTTTGTTAGCAGGGGATTGTATTTCTCTCTCTCTCTCTCTCTCTCTCTCTCTCTCTCTCTCTCTCTCTCTCTCTCTCTCTCTGGTGTGCTGTGGGAGGTTGCAGCACACAGAATCACTTGCTTACTCACCCTCAAGCCACACTGTGTACGAGATGAGCACAGCGCTGCCAGCTTTACAACACACTCTCTCTCTCTCTCTCTCTCTCTCTCTCTTCTTCTCTTTCTGTCTTGAGCACTGCACCAGTAAGACCTGCCACTTTCTTTCTGTAGTTTGGGCATCAAAGTCTGGAGGAAGTGAAAGGTTATGCTGAAGCCTTTGTTCATTATCTTTAGTGGGACGAAGACCCCATTTGTGCCTTAGGATAGCCGATGAGTGAAGTGCTAAAAGAAGTGTTTGGTCGCACTTTATCCGAGTCCTTCATCTATAATGCATTGTAAGTTCAATTATAATGCTTTCATTACAAATTTATTACTCGCAATGATTTATCTCCCCAAAATGGTGACAATTATTCATTTCTATCACTACCTACTTGAAGTGAAATGGTGGCTATCAAATACTTCCCATGACACTGTTTTTCTAAGGACACATTTGCATATTGAGGGTACACATCTCAGTGACTCGGGAAACACAAAAGTAGGAGGCACATATGTTGAAAGCAACATTTTTTTTTTGTCTGTCTGATAAAGTGCTGGTGTACAGAATGATAAATGATATATTAAGTAGCAATGTAATGTGCTATTAATTAGCATATCACTGTAATAAAAATGTGGTTCCTTCGTTTTAATTGTCTAAGAATAAAGAAAATAAATAAAGAACTTTCCCGAGTAAATTTGAGGGAGGTAGAATAAACCGCATTTAAGTGCAGTCCTACTGAAACAGGACTGAACACTGGTCTGACAGATGTTTGACTCCTACAGCTAAAAGCTCTTACAAAACTTCTAGACTTCAACTCCACCACCTTGAAGCTGACCTTAAACCATAATTAACTGTCACCACACTTGCTGCCTCCAGTAACAAAGCAATGCCTTTTTCTTGCTGCTGCTGTTGTTGTTGTTGTTGTTTCAAGACTCTACTCGGCACTATCATCATGTGGCATTCAGTCTTTGTGGTGGTGGTGGTGTTGTTGTTTCACCCCCTCACTCCCCAGTAGCACCTTTCCCCCCAAGGAGAGACATGCTTTGTGGTGGTGGTCTCTCTCTTCAGTGGGCAGTATAGCGGAGGTCTCTGAGAGCGTGTGGGGGGCCTGTGGGGCTTGGAGTGTCTTAGCCACTCTTACACACTGCACAGGTCTCCCTAGGGGAGCTGACCCAGCCAGCTTGAGTAGACACAGTTCTGGGTTCAGGACTCCCTCCAGCTGATTCCACTGACCAATGGGAATAGTGGGACTAATGACTAGACTCCATTTCTCGGAGGAGAAGGGATGTCTGCAAACTCCACACTTCCCTATACCTCCCCTCATGCAGGTCTGTCTGTATGTCTCTTCTTTAACAATAGGTACTCAATCAATCAATTATTTTTATTAGCCTACATTATGTTAGTATCATCAACATCTCAACTTTTTAGGGACTGAGATTGTTCAAAATAAATACACGTCTTTCTTTAACTTCATTGCATGTGTCTGTATGTGGTACAAATTAGTTGAGTGAAATTGTGATTACAGTGTATGTTTTTTTTGTTTGTTTGTTTGTTTGTCAGTTTAGTGTCATGGGTTGGCTGGCATATCAAGCAAGTGTTCTTTTCTTATAAAGCTCAGTTTTCCTGCCAGTTGCATTCTAAATCATGCACTTTCTCATGACAATGCATGCCATGCATGCTACTCAAACAGTTGGACAGCAAAATAAACAGACCAGTTGGATTATTTTCAATTATGACCTGAATCTAGTCATTGCTCGCAAAGCTGGTAGGTGTCTTAATATTCTCAGTAAATGTGTCTAGCCTTGAGCCATGTATTGAAATGAGAATGTTAGGGTAAGATAAAGACTGCCATGTTTAACAAGGCTTATTAAATGAAAACTGGCAAATACTTGCAGGTTAGAGGTCCTAATCATCTGGTATTGAATTGCTGTCCCCTCGAAGGCTCTGGGAGTTGATTACAAATTACATTGTGGAATGTTATCTTGCCGCTGGGATCAATAGCAATCAAATTAGGTTGTCACCCCACTGCTGAATCTTTGACACATCTCATAACCATTGAACTAGTTTCATCCTTTCTCTGGAAGCTGGGGGAAATCATAGGTATGACCATTTGTAAACATTTACAAGTTAGTCTAATTTACTACACGAAATGTGATCCATGACTTTACATGAAAGACATGCTGTCATTCCTTTATTTACAAGATGTTTAATGAGATTTAATTAGGCCTGGAGCAATGACTGCACAATAACTTAGGTATGCCCTCTCGATTGTCTCACAAGGTGATTAATTTAAAGTCAATTTTCAGTTGACCCTGATCTTAACATGGAGAACACCACAGATTAAAAACATATTAAGTCTACCATGCGTTGCTGTCAACGGTTGGCTTGAGTGTCACCCGAACCAATGAATTTTTCCTAAAGATATTAACCTCATTTGCGGCGCTCACGCTGATCTGTGTTTGAAGTTTGAACACTTAAGATGCACACTGCTCCACCCACGGTATGGAGTGTGGAGTTCTGCTTTTCAATCAATTATACAGTAATGCTGCCCCCAGGCCGCTAAAATTGACCTTCAACTACTTAAAACTTGAACTCAAATAAATGCAGCAGGTACATTAACCCACAAGCAAAAAGCATTAGCATACTTTGATGAATTATGCATATCAACCCATATAACCTGATTGTATTTCTCTTTTAAATAAATAAATAAATAAATAAATAAAAGATAAATGTCCATTAACTCCTTATTTAAAATGCACAAACTTCATAAAGTTTTAGGTTTCAATATGCATATGTTTCCTCTTTGTTTATATTATACTTGCTGTCTGATAATTTTCTGTGTAAATGTACACATAAGAGTGGTAAGCCATGCACACGCACTGTTGCTAGGCAGTTGCTTGGGGAATAATCATCTAGACACCTACACACATAACGCTGGAAAGTTTTACAGTAGGCTAAGAGGAAATATCTAACTCTGATTGTATTCATCAATCACACATGCACAGCGGCGTCTACACGGCATCATGTTTGCGGCTCTGTAGCCGATAAAAAATCACACCTCTCAATCTCTCATCACAGCGTTGCTCCAGTGGTGATGATAAAAAGAGTTTTTTTTTCCCCTTTTTTAATAAAGTCAGTGCAGTGAAGAGTAATCTAGCAAAGCCTTTTTCCCCATCAGAGTTGTCCCATGCTGGTCCCTGTCCAAGGAGCATGTGGATAATTAGGCTGGTAGATGAAGTGAAAGGTCCATTTGATGGTGTGTCGGCTGATGGATGACTGTCCCGGCCCTTTTTGATCCCCAAACGCCCCACTGAGGGGACAGAGACATGCAGAGTGTGGAGATGCCGTGTCACCCCATTATTCTGGGAGTGTATCATCGGACAACTCTTGGGGGGAGGGTGGGTTGATTGCTCCGTGTGTGTGTGTGTGTGTGTGTGTGTGTGTGTGTGTGTGTGTGTGTGTGTGTGTGTGTGTGTGTGTGTGTATTTGTGTGTGTGAGGAGTTGAACAACCATTCAATTCTGATATAAGAACATGAAAACATTTTCCTCATTTGTATCTGGGATACAACTACACCATATTTGCTTTCTACCATGTTGCAAAATATTCAATTAGTTCCAAATCAATATCAATTCTAAGTATTATGTGTGTGCATGCATAATAACTCCTTTGTTTTATAAATCAATTTTGTATAAGCTCTCATTAAGATAGCTGACCATCTCTGAAATCCAATTTCTCCTCCTACTCAAACTCAGGCTCCTGGGTAGACTCATGTGCAGCTAAATATTCAAAAGCTTGAGCTCATTTCATCCTGACCCATTCACAGCTCTCCCCGTGTGAACAAAGAAGGAGTCCATTGGAAACTACTTGTGCAGTGGAAACAATAGACTAAAGGGACTAGCCCTCCGGGGAAAACTCAAAAGGGGCTCAATGTACTGATTACTGACGTACAAAGATGCTGCATGGGGACTTTTCCTGGGTCGACAGGCCCCTCACAAAGGCATTGATCAATCATGTCATTATCATTAGGTGGCAGCAGGTATTGTACATCTGTTTGGAATTGCAGTGCTATGTTCACAGATTGAGACTAACAAGCACTCCATGGTTATTTGATGAGGCATTCAAATAGAAGTGCTCCAAATAGATGGTATACCTCACGACACAATCAGTGTAGTGCATGGCAGTTCATAGCAGTGGAAATGTGTGAGGATGTCCTATATGTTTACATTGCACTGCATTTATTTTCTGTTAGCAGAACCCATCACGCAACTAGCCTAATTGTACGATGAGCTTTTGCATCAGACTCAGCAGGAGTACATTACATGATGATTGACTGATGCCTTGTCTACTTCTCAATCCATTCACATTGATAATATTGACTGATGCAAACGGACAGTTCTCTGAGAGAATGGGTAATGATGCTAAGTTAAATGGCAAATATATTCAACATTCACAGTGGATTACATGTGCAATCATTGATTGAGCAAATGTCAGAAAAGGAGGTATGTTAATGCACACGATCGATACTCATGATGACCTGTGTGTTACTAGGGCTAAACACTAACAACTAAACCTTGCTGGCCAATAAGAGATTGCAGATTGCTAAGGATCTGACTGTGTCTTCACTTGGTTAGTGCAAATATAGTAGACTGTGTACATAACATTGTCAACAAGATATAGATACAATGTTTACATTGCCCAGATCAGATGTGCTACAATTAAAACTCCTGTGGTACCCACCTATTAGAATTTTTATAGAATTATTATTATTTTTATTATTATTATTATTACATGATCCACGAACATTACTGATGACTAAGCCTGATTAAAGGTACTGTTTGATTTCCACAAATGCACGAAGAGTCAGGAGGCACAAGCCCACTCTGTGACAGCTCCCCTAATGAAGATGTCTGTCCCTTAGAGTTCCACACCATAATTATCCTATTACCACAGGCAAGGGCCGTCTATGCAGCATGGGGGAATATCTGGCTTGCTTAACCCCACAATCACTCACTCAACAATTACACTACCCACCTGAACATCACACGCCAGGCAAACTTCACACACAGCAGCATTATCATACAAGAGCAGGTTTTAGTCTGCTATGTTGCTATAGATTAAACAAATTATTTCCCCCACCACATTTTGAAGAAATGAATCACAATTGGTGCCAGCCAGGGTGGTTTAGCTATAATGTTTCAATCAAGACAACCACTTCAACTTGATTGAACCCACCTCCAACAATTCCAAAATCCAGCATCCCTATGCAATAAAGCCTTGTTCTCTAAATCCCAAACTTGCCATGTACTCCTTCAGACATTTGGAGTTCTACCATGTACCGTCTGCACCATCTTGCTATAATACTTATTTATTTTATAATGTTTTAGTATTGCATAAACAAACATGAGTTCATTCTTGGTATCTTACTGTAATGGCAATTGTAAAAAATAAAGTGGAACTTTATACTGCTGAGTTGTGAGAATTTGTTTGTTTGTTTGTTTGTGTGTTTGTGTGTGTGTGTGTGTGTGTGTGTGTGTGTGTGTGTGTGTGTGTGTGTGTGTGTGTGTGTGTACCCCTGAAATTGATCCAAATGGCCCCAGGTGTAGCTGTACCCCAGTTCTACAACCACAGTATAGGAGGGTATGAGTTGACTGGGAACTTTGGACATTCTTCTGTTCAGTTGTTGAATTGTGCATCCAATAATGTGTCAGAGTCTGAAAAAACAGAGAACTAATTAAAAAACGAGATTGGTAAACCCAGTTAGTCAACATCTCTTCACAAGACAGTTATAAACAGAATGGCTTCAGCATCCTTCTAGTCAATTTTTTGACCTGTCAAAATAAAGTAATTAATTAATTATCTGCATGGCAGAATGTTTTATTGTTACTTCTCAAGTCGGCTACTTCTCATGGAGTAATTGTCAAATCATTCAGTAAGGTTTCATAACAGGATGCTGAAGGCTCAAGGCTCTGCTACTGTGTGCTCTTCAAAGGTTAGGAGATAAACAAGGATGTTCAAACTTGGAGTGGAGAACTTTTTTATGTCAGACAAGAAAAAAATCATAACACACATACTATATTATTGCACAATAACACATAGTTTAAGGGTGTACGCACATAGCCAACAGTATGTGGTTGAAGTTGTACCGTTCCGGAACATGGTTGCCCCTCTCATCTGCACTCACGCTGTATTTTATTGATCTGCTCTGGAACATGCTTGAGTCACGGTTGGGTGTTCAAAAATCATTGGGAACCATAACAACATGTGCTGAACAGTCAGCTAACAAGCTAGTCCTATCATGTGTATGATAACATAAGTCTAAAATAATTAGAATCAATTCAGTTAGCCAGTAAGATGATAATTGACTGTTTGTATATCATGTCATATACTTCGCTGTGCTCTGAATTGGATGTTTGTCATCCTATCTCTGCTTGTTATTATGTCTTAAGGACATATTATAGGTTATATTAAAGACAGATCTCAAGTATAGCCTATACTGTACTTTCCTCAATACATAAAAAATATGAGTATGGAGTGGGAGTATGCACTTCTACTTGAGAATAACTCTGTGCACAGTAATCATTGCCTTATGATTATGATTCTTGTCAAAATACTTACCTTGCTTATTATGACACAGAACCCAGAGTTAAAGTGAAACTACAGCGTAGAAGTTCTTTTTCATCACGTATACTAATCAAACTTTCATTCTCAATGAAAATAACATTGGTACAGTAGCTGAGTTTTTAATATCTGAGCTAAAGTGAAACTACATCGTGGAGGTTCTTTTTCATCATGTTTACTAGTCAAACTTTCATTCACAATGAATAGATGTTAGCTTTTAATATCTGCTGCTGTTACTATAAAGAACCATAAAATGGGTTTCAATGAGTGTGCCATTACCATGCGCATCCAAATCGCTATTTTGAAATTATCACATGGAGAAATTTTAATTTCTGATTGGCTGAAATGGTGTCCGTTATAGATAATGGGGCACCTGTGAAGTTCATGTGGTGAAAAAGCTAATCTAACATCCATCACTAGCTGTTAACGGTAATCATGGCAGATCTTCAACAGCTATACCGTCATAATTTTCATTTTGAACGAAAGTTTGTCTCGTATGCACGATGAAAAAGAGCTTAATCAGCTTCAGCAGCAGAGCTTCCCTTTAACAGTAAACATTGATGGCAGCAATATTATGCTAACAGGCTAACAGGTCACTTGTTTGTCCCATCTGCAGTGTGTTCTTCCCTCCAGTGATTCAGCCCAGTTCCTTACATAATCTCAGGCGCCAGCATTATTCTGTGCTCCCGTCACACACCCACATACGTCCCGTTGATCCATCTCCACAGTCATTAGCAGAATCACTTTAGTTTGCTTTTGACAAGCCTCAGTGATTGCTGCTAATGAACACAGTACATCATATATAAATCAAAGCAAAAACGCCAGGGTCCCCCCCCCCCTACAGCCCAATGCAAAACACTCCTTAGGCTGAGTCTTGGAAGGGTGGAAATGCATCATGTTTTGGCATGTTTAATGGGAGCAGGTTACAGATGGTTTGATTGGTCATGGTGAAAAAGAGACAGTCCACATGCTAACAGTCCATTCCAATCTGTTCTTAAATAAGACAAACATATCATCAACCAGCGTGTTCTTTTAGTACTTTATCATTAAAATGTCTCGTTTGATATCTAACATCTTCTGACATATACAAATATCCCCTGAAACATGAATATATCATCTCTCGCCAGATTATTTTCCATACAGTAGGTTTTCTGTTGGTTTGTTCACACCACACATTGAAATGTATTAGCAAGGTCATGGAACTTACCAATACAGATAGATATCCTCGGGTTATGCAATGCCTCTCTCCCATATACAGCCTGCGTCTATTATGCATTTTTAATAATTCCGATACCATCACTTGGGGCAAAAAATATTTCATTTGAGTGGTAAGAGGGCAGACATGAAAGGTATATGATTTGCATCAGTCTTCCTATCCTGGGAAAATAAACATGAGAGTATCAAATCAGTTTGGACCTACTGAATGGCTGTGTGTGGTTCAGCATAAATGTTTCATAAACAAGTCATCAGAAGAGCCCACAGCAAAACTGTATAAATAAGATCCTTGCATGGGACCTGGATTGATCTCTGGGACTATACTCTCTTTGATTTATTGGTGGCCCAAACATCCTTCAATGTTACCTCTCTGTCAGTTTCTCTATGGCTTGGGCCATGTGTTGGACCATCGCAGCTGCAGAAGGACAAATCCCAGCAGGGAGGCAGGGGTGTGTGGGGGGGGGGGGTTCATGTGGACGTCTAGCAGCTGTCTACATGGGACCTTTGATTTACAACTTGATGTAAATTTCATTTTGTGTTTCATTCCTTTTGCATCAATATTTCAATACCCTGACTGTAGATACAGAATATGAATTATTTTAAATATTCGCTTGTTCTGACATGCGACAGGCAGATTCCATTTAAGATAGGTGAAAGGACTTGAATTTGAAATGATGAAAGGAAAAGAAATGAAATCAATCCAGAGCTGGGCGGAATTAAAAGTTGTCCATAATCATGGGTTGTGTATAGTATATTATTATTACATCATTATCTATTAATGAAACTTTTGAAGACCAACTGTGATAAGGTAAAGCTAATGAATAAACAATATGAGAGGCAGAAGATCTGGGCTTATGCTCATCATTACAACTTTAAGGTGCAGGAGACCATAGGCTGGAGCTCTGTGTTTGCGGAGTATGGCGCTGTTTAAATATCTCCAGAAGAAGCTTGAGACTGTCTTTCACTTATCTTCCACTTCTGTCTGATTCTTAGTACACAATGTCCAAGCCGACTGATCCTCACCTCAAAACTCCCACTGTGCTCACAGCCCTGAGAACAATTACAGATCCGTGTGTCACTATTGATGTTTCTCTAAGACTTGGCAATTGGATAGATTTAATTCTCACAAATACTCTCTCTCTCTCTCTCTCTCTCTCTCTCTCTCTCTCTCTCTCTCTCTCTCTCACACACACACACACACACATACACACACACACACACACACACACACACACACACACACACCCTTATATCAGATATTTTTTACCTTCTAATCATTTTGTAGTGGGGTCACGTTAAACACACTGTACTGCATTAAGCTGTATAGAAGAATAATGACTAATCTCTCTCTTGTCATCATGGAGACTTGTGTTTTCTCAAGCTGAAATCTAGAAGATGCATTAAACCCACTTGGCTTCTCTGTCCAGATGGTGGGAAATCTGTCACTTTACATACATGGTTGACTGTATCCTTAAATGTCATTACACCATGAGAATGCGCAAAAAATGAAAGGACTCAAGCTGTGCAAATCAAATCAGACCTTCCCTCACACTTCTCTTATCCTGCTATCATGTCCCTACCAGGTTGAAAGACAGTCCTCTGTGAGGAGAAATACAAGGCAGCAATTGGGTGACAAAAGGTAGAGGACCTGAAATTGATGTTAAAATGGAAGCATATGGTAGCACATATGCACCATTTGATTCGGGGGCCCCTTGCAGCTCGCCTTGTATAATGGTGCATTACTATTCTCGTTCAGGCGATTGCATTGGGATGTGAATGACCCGCTTTTCCCTTCTGCTCGCCTGTTTTGACAGGGCTCCATCCTGCTTCATTGCATTCGAAATTGGCACTTTTATGCGAAGGCAACCCCCCAAAAAATGCAACTTAATGAGACACAAAGGGTTTCACCCTCCGCTGCTGAGAATATATCATGCATCTTAAGCAGAGCCTTTGATGATCTCGCTCTTCTATTCTTTCTTTGCTCTCTCTCTCTCTCTCTCTCTCTCTCTCTCTCTCTCTCTCTCTCTCTCTCTCTCTCGCCTTCCTCTCTGTGTCACCATCTCGCCCTTTCTATCTCTCTTGCATTATCTCTTTTGTTCCCTCTTCTCCATCCATGCCTAGCTGCTTCTGTAAGCTCCCAGGTCTCTCTCTCTCTCTCTCTCTCTCTCTCTCTCTCTCTCTCTCTCTCTCTCTCTCTCTCTCTCTCTCCCCTCCACACCTTCTCCTCCTGTGCCACTGGATCTCCTGGCTCCTCTCATTATGGGTCTTATTCAGGGACCAGAAACCTGTCAACTGGAGCAGTGGTGATTTGCCAGATTAGGTTGAATATTAGTTCATGTATTGATCCACCCTAAATTTAAAAGAAAATTCAAATGATCATTTCATAGTATATTCCTATTGCTCATATGAGACTATAAGTATTTCTGAGTTAATTTAGAGACTATTGGCAGATAATGACAGTACCTTTGCTGGTGGACAAGGGAACCAGATTCTTGGCAATTAGGATTACCTTCAGCTGACTTTCCCAGTGAGAAATAGGTCTATAGAGAAAGCAAACTTGAACGAAGGTGAGTGATTCCTGGAAAGAAGGCAGGAGTCACCCACAGAGTTACAACCAACTAACAAGCACACTTGCCCATATTGGAGCCACTCTCTGACTAGCACATTTGACACTGGAGTTTGGCGAACACCTTCAGGATTGCCTGCCAAGTGTCTGCTGCAGGCAGGCTTTACTTCTACAAATTAACGGACACCCACCGTTTCCATGCCACTGTGGCAGGAACCGTACACCCCAAACAAATGGTGTTCTCACACTCACACTTATCAAGTAGGCCTACAATAATTAAAACAGAAGTACAGAAAATTACAGGCTGAGTTCATGAATAATGACACATTCCATTTCAATTTCAAATATATTAGCACATGATGTGGTGAAGACATTATGCTGCTCAAGTCAAGGCTTTATCCGTGACCAAGTGCTTTCTCTGAGTTTTTCTTTGACAAGTTGTGGATCTGAATCCTGGCGAAGCTCAGGGCCTACGTTTTAATTAGCGTGATACATGTATCTTTGTATCGAGTTTTAAGACCCATCTACCTCCACCTCAGCTCGAATCCATTGAATAAAACATTATTAGTGCACCAGGCAGGAAGACTCAGTGTCACGGGCATGCCATGCACACCCGCTCATTATCCTTCCACAGATTTCTAGAACATGTGTCACGTCTCCCAAAATAGATGCAATAATTGCCATTGCATAACAATCGCCTGGTTGAAGCAGCTGGGCCTCGCTGGTGCAGAGTTGAAGCCATAAGAGGCAGTCGGGGAGTAGGGGATCTCAGAGGAGAGAGAGACCTCACGTTTGCCGTGCCTTCCCTTCCCCGCTGCTACTCCCCACCCCGTGCTCACTTTAGCAGTTACACTAGAAGTGCAACTCCAATCTCACAGGCCTGAAAATGCCAAGTCAAGATTATGGGAGGGAGTGGGTGGGGGGAGACAAGTGAAAGAGAAAGGAGAGGGAATGAGGGAGGGAGGGAGAGAGAGACATAGAGACAGAGAGAGAGAGAGAGAGATGCACCCACTGCCTACAATCCCCCCTCATCTCTGTTACATTTTGCAGACTTGAATCAGGAGTCAGATTCAGTGTGTCCTTTTGTCAGGCAGACTGATCTATCTCTAATGAGTCATATTCTCATTGTGTCGGCTTATTCACATCTGATAATGGAAGGCTCCAAACCTTTGATACAGCTCCCCCGTTCAGCCGCAGCGGGTGATCGCTTGTTTTCTTGAAGTGTAAGATCACCCTAAATGAAAATGTTCACCTCCCCAAAGAAAAATGTCACCTCGCTCCGTGATGATCTTTGAAGATCCTGTTGATATTTCATGTCATGTCTGAAAAAAATCTTTGTTTCTTCCCTCCTCTGGAAAGTAGAACATCCCAGAAACTAACAGAAATATGAGCCATTCCTTTTTCATCCTTCCCAGGTACTTAAGACATCATCGTAATAAGGACGACCTGTGATGTCATCTTCCCGCCTAAAGTAGAAACCTATGACCTTGAATACTCTTTTTTTATGTTCTCCTGTCTTAAGGCAAGCAAAGGCATAATCATTTCAAAATGTATTATATGCTTGGGGCTTGAAGCTATCATTATATTTTCTGATCTGCTGATTCTTAAGAAAACATGTTTCCATTGAAGACACATCTCAATGACACATTCAGTCATATACCTGTCATACATGACTGTATTGATGTTACACTTGATTGTAGTAATGGGGAAAAAAGGGGGAAAAAAGCCTTTTTTCGTCAGGAAGCCAGTCTGATTTGTGAACCGTTTTCTTTTTTTGAAATGTCGTTTTTGTTCTCAACAGTTATCATATTCTCAGTAAGCATGCCAAAGCAAGTTTGACATGACTTAACAGAAAAGAGGTACTTCTTTTTTTTGTTTTGTTTTGTTTTGTCTGTATTTATGCTTTTTTGGTGTTGTTTATTCTTTTCAAGTGTGGCCCATTTTGCGTCTCTGCTGCCTGCTACATTCTAGGCTGATCAATATTTCCCTCTGCGTGTTATAACAGGCCTCGTCTTGCACATAATAAGGCTCTGCACGAGTACCTCCAACCCCAGAGAGGGGTGCACTGAATCCAGATACCCCTCCTCAACACTCCCCCGCCTGTACCTCCACCCCCCCTGCGCACAGCCTGCCTTGTCTTTCAGCTCAGCAGGACAGACGCTCACTCGGATTGGAAAGTGAGGAAGCTGCTGCACCACAGGTTGGTAGTGAGACAAAAGGGGTTTTTAAGTGTCAGGCAGAATCATCTCTCCCCGGGTGCTTTTCCACTGTTTCTGTCTCTCATCACCCCCTCGTCTCTCTCTCTCTCTCTCTCTCTCTCTCTCTCTCTCTCTCTCTCTCTCTCTCTCTCTCTCTCTCTCTCTCTCTCTCTCTCTCTATTTCTCACTCCTTCGGTTTTGATTTTTGCCTCTACATTTGCCATTTAAAGTAGTAACTTATAAGCCCCAACTTGTCTTGCTGT
This sequence comes from Sardinella longiceps, assembly GCA_027497455.2. Taxonomy (NCBI): domain Eukaryota; kingdom Metazoa; phylum Chordata; class Actinopteri; order Clupeiformes; family Clupeidae; genus Sardinella; species Sardinella longiceps. The sequence continues at coordinate 17,384,814 of JAODXP020000031.1, forward strand.
TAACTAAAAGCTGAAGATTTCACCCTGGCTTATTTCCTTAAGGAAGCGACCACGCCTTCTAATGCTTGACTATACTTACTACTACAGTGCTTACAGGAGATTTGAGGAATTACTGGTGGAAGTTCTCTGATTAAGGTTTTGTGTGGATTTTTATCTTAAAATGAGGATACACTTGACTTGTTTTACGTGCTTGGTAGGATTAAAGAAATTACAATGGGTGTTGGAACGTCTCAAAATTACCCATAGGCTATAAAAACAGTAATCATCAAAGAAGAACAACAGCAACAAGCAATGACCTAGCAGTTTTTTAACCAACTTATTAAATCATTTACCTGAACTGCCATTGGCCCATTTAATATTAACTAACTCCTTCAACAACATCACACAGAAATGTAGTAAAAGCAGAGAAAACAAATATTGTCAAGGATACTAATTGCATGGTAAAATTAGACACTTTGCTCTCTTTTTCACTCACATGTCAACCAAACCCAAGACCTGTAATTGGTTAGTTCAAAGTACACCTCAAAGGGCTTGCCATCATTATTGCCAGACAAAAAAAAAGAGAGAGAAAGAGAGGGATAAGGGTAAAGGGATGGATGGGTGGAGGTGGGGGATTTTACACAATTTTCTGTCCCTGTTGAACAAAGCTTGCTGAAGAACTAAAGAAGGTATGAACATGAAGACTACCTTAGATGTACGTTTTCAAGCAAGGAGACAACATATCAAAGTCTCTGTGTTTTTTAGTCATGCAAATGCACTGGATTTGGGCAAAAGACAGAACCTAGAATTGAGCACATCTTTTATTCTGTGCCAGTGCCCTGTATTTACAAACACAGCCAGGACAACTGAGCAGCTTACACTTAATGGTCACATTTGTCATGTTTTTTGGCTACCATCTCCAAATGCACTCTCATTTACAATGTAGTCAGAGACTCACAGAGCAGCTATTTGCTAAAGCCTGGAAGAGAGAGACAAAAGGGCATGCTAAAGTCACCCACAGATGGGAAATGGACGCAGTCAGAAAAAAATGACTGAGATTGATAGAAGGTCATTTTTATATTTTAGAACTAGGTGAAGACCTGAAATTCTTTATGCATGAGTAAAACCTTTAAGATTGATAGACAAAAACATTACCAATAGCTTTACTTCTAAAAATATACATAAATCACAGTCAATTTGACAGCTTTCAATTCTAATATCTGTCCTGAAGCCACCTGACACTTAAATTCTTGTGAAGAAAACAGCTTTGCCCTTGTTTATTCACAGCAAGCCCACTTGTGCTTCGCGGCATGCATAGGTCTCATTGTGCCCTTTTGAGTTCCCTCTAATGCAGCGTAACATTCTCACATCCTCAAGATACTCCGCCAAGGAGAGGAGGCTTCTTCACTGAAATGGAATAGTACCCACAAGATGATATTTGAGTCCTCGAGGGATTCACAACAGACTACTTCAAAAGACTAGTGCCTTCACATCAGTTCTGTCATCTTGATGTATGTGACCATTTGCGGCATCTGAATTTAATTAACATAAAGTATCGTATCAAGCAGGGGGGAAACAATGCATCAAATTGACAGTCTGGTAGCATATTTCTTATAGAGTTGGTCATGTGGTCCCCAAAATGGAATTAAGCTCTTCTCAGCAGTACAGATCTGGTGCAAAATCGTGTGGTCATCATCCACTGTTTGTGTCCGCTTATGAGAAGGTGTCATGTTCTTACTCACTAACACTTAAGGATGCACTTTGACATGTTCAGATCAATATGTGAAGTAGGCCTCAAAAATCTGAAACCTGAGTTTGTTTATGAATCTGAAGGTACAGATGATAGTTTATTGAAGAACTATTATAAAATGAATGAGAAATCTACATTACAACTCTCGTCACTGTCAATCTCAGCCTAGCGTACAGCCTTTTATCCTTGTATCATTTATCAGTTTGGATTCTCTCTCGTTTTTGCTTCCATAGCAGTTTACTTTTAGTGGGTCATGCACCACAGTAATGGTTCAATAGCTCTCTATGGCCTGCAGTCAGTCTAGCACTGAACTGATGTTGCAGTCCAGATCATACTTCATTTGAAATCAAGTGCTCATTGAATCACTTTTCAGACCATTTTGAAAGCTGGCCAAACCCTTGAAAGGGGGTGCACATTAGGATAAGGTTCACAATTCACCGGACAAGCCAAACCATTTACTGGATTGCAGAGTGTGTGTGTGTGTGTGTGTGTGTGTGTGTGTGTGTGTGTGTGTGTGTGTGTGTGTGTGTGTGTGTGTGTATGTGTGAGAGTGAGAGAGAGAGGTTTTTTTTTTTAAATGTAGTGTGTGTCTTTTTTTAGACATTTAATTTTTGTTTGCATTAAACTTTTCAATTAATTAGTTTCACATGTTGAAAGAAAATCCCCAATTATTTAAGCTAACCTATGGAGTGAGCTATTCATTATCTATTTGAAGCAGACCTCAGCCTGAGTAACAGCTGTGTGACCTTACCTGATCTGTTATGCATTTGTGATGCCAAACATACATGACATCTCCCAGTCAATTATGAATTCTAAATAACAAACTACATATAAACATCATAAATAAAGAGCAAATGTTTAGTTTTTTTTTTATGAGGGTGTTCGGTTGGAGTGGGTATTATCAAATTTAAAATGCAATCTTGTTCTCTTGAACTCAACATATCTTACAAATGAACATATCGCTTTGCAGGTTATCCTATATGTATATGTCCAATGCTCTTCTAATCCATCTTGTAACTCATATACAAACTTTGCCATGACTATGAGCACCATTTAGTGAGCCATATGAGCTCTTTGGTCAGCTCTTTTTAGACAGAATAGTATTGTAACTAGAATGACTTGGGTGCAGCAATCCTGTCTTTCAACCAACTGTTGGCATGATATTGGTGGCCAAGCCACAGACAGTGAATGGTGTCATATCTGATGTCCAGTGGCGTTCACTCAACTGTTGGAGCAAGGCCCTGTGACAAATTCTGACTCCATACCTAAGCGGTTTAAAGCCTAAGAAGCTTTCACTCCCCTCAAAACACACAACACAACACACACACACACACACACACACACACACACACACACACACACACACACACACACACACACACACACACACACACACATTCAACAAAAATAGCTAGGGGCAAAAAAAAATGATCCAATGGCGACTATACTGGCATGTCAGCACCTAAATTCTTAAAAGAAACTGTCAAGGTGGAATCATAGGGTTTGACGGTCTTATCTCAAGTGTAATAACAAAATTTGACTGGCCTCATTCGAACCAGCCATGCATTCAGTCATCCATGAACAAAACACTGCCCACTCTCAACTGTCATCACATGCCCAGTGCAGGCTGCCAATTAAACGCGGAGAAAGAATATGCATGAGTGACCAGTCATTTCCAATGTAATTAGCAGAAAAGTACCTGTCACGCTCATTACAATTATTGATTGCGGGCATGGCAGGACCCACTTGAAAACACACGCTCCAGTTGAAGGGGGAAGGGGAGTGTGAAAGATGCTGGCGAGCATGGCGGCTGAAGCGCATGGCACACACGCGCCGGGAGCAGCTGTCACTACGGGCGTCCACAGGAACTGCGTACGGCAATCTCCTGGGAGGTTGGAGCAGGTTATTATTTTTACGCTAGGACCCCTCCAGATTAGCTCCACATTACTGGCGTTACCACTGGGCGCTATCGCTTCACAGGAAGGAGATCTATCAGCATGTTCTCCCTATAACCAACCAGGGGTCAATTCAATCATTCCTCCTAAAAAGCTGTGTGCTGTTTGCTATAGAGACTTACATTGGTGGCGTGGAGTGAGAGTAATTCTACACACACACACACACACACACACACACACACACACACACACACACACACACACACGGACACGGACACAGTGTTAGAGAGAAAGAGAGAGTACATACTTACATATACTTAGAAAGCTACAGGCAGGGTCTAATTTTGCCTAAATCCTACCAGAGATAATTAATGATCTTTTTTAGCACAAAATGCGTGAGTAGGACTACTGTCTAATTATATGTTAAGGAGATCTTTAAAAAGAAGACAGGGAAGCAAAATTAGTGTCTTCTATAATAACAGGATGGCAGGATTGTACATAATTAGCACTTACCTGTGCAGTTTAACAATGTTAACTTCAGTGTAGGTGTATGTTAGGAGCCCTTTGAGATTTAGTGCTGCAACAGCTGATTTTGTTATGCTTGACACTCCCCTACTTGCAGAAGGCAGTGCCAACTCATAAAGCTGATATCAACATATGACATCATCGTGACAATAGAAGTGGGTGTTGTGGGATGGGCTTCCCTGCAGTTAACATAATTAAAATCCAGGATATAACGTCTCTGTGGTATCGTAAGGCCTGCTCATTTGAGGCTATATGCTTCTCTAATGTAAGTATATTGTAAGACCCAGGTGATTAAACAAAATAATGAAGAAGAAAAAATAGTATAATGAAATCTATTTATAGATTTGATTTTAATCGTGCCATAAATTGTAGAAATGTAAATTAATAATGAAAACGTGTCATTTAATCACTTGTGATTCTTTTAGGGCGTATTATCTGTGTCTTCATTGCAAACTTGGTTTTGTGTGCACAGAGCTCTTGTGTTGTTGTGACATTGTTTTCACACTGTGGTGCACACTACCACCCTCATGTGCTGAGTTCTGCCTGTGGCACTAGAAGAATTAAAATGTGCTGCTTGTTTTCCATGAGAATAAGGACTGAAGGACAGAACCCTAGTGCCAGGACCAACATTAGAGCCAGTCTCAGTTCTGCCTGAGTGGCCTTCTTTTCCACACCACCTTCAAATGTCAAGTGTCACAAGTGTTTATGGTATGTTTTGCATAACTAGGGACATGTTGTGTAAACACTATGCAGCATCATTGTATTCACTGGATGTTCCACCGCAAGTAACTTTTTTTTTCCAAAAGAAAGATGTGGTACTGTTATAATGGGGCTTTTGTTTCCATGATGATTAATAATGCTTGTTATTTCCATGTCCGTCCCCACCATTCCCAGGAAAATGCAACAGTGAAAGGCGAAAGTCTTACTAATTTGAAGAGCAATACAAGTCGCTCCTGTGTATCTTCCTCTTTCAAAGAAGCGACTGGCTTGTGTGACAGCTCGCTAATGGGACCAGAAACTGATTATGGGCACAGATTTTATAAAAAAAAAAAAAAAACAAAGCTGGCCACAACCTCTTTCGCTTTCTGCTTTTCCCTCCGTGCTCGAGCAGTCGCATGTGTTCTTTGAAGGAATGTTCTAATTGGATCCTCTCAGAAGGTACTGTCAGATTAGCCAAGCTGAAAAAGACCAGGTCTGAATGGTCACGCTTCTGTCGGGGAAATACGATTGCTTTCGACAGACAGAGATCTGCATAATGCTGTAGAAAAGATGATAAAAAGGGGAGATATACCAGATCAAGCCATATCAGTCGAGCAAACATTTCAAAGACAAAGCAATTTGTGGAAAGATAAATATGTAACAGTTGTGTGCACGCGTGTTTGTTTCCTAGATGTGGCGCAGGCCTACTTAAACAATTGAAACTATTTCAATTACGAGACAGTTTATAAATTCAAAACTGTTGTTATCCAAAAGAGATTCATGCCCTCTCTATCCATTTCTGAATCTTCTCAGCATAATTGGGTGTAGACTTGCATGTTTTCTCTTCTTCAAAGTCGGCACTAATACATAAGCCTTTTGAATGCATAATTGATGTATGCAAAGTGGTATGGGCCTGGTTATGACAGAAATTTCAAACGACATGCATTCATTCATTAAGACACGTGCAATCATGCACCATATACAGCATTCCATGTACAGTACATTACTGCGCACCATTTTCTGTCTGTGTATGACAAATGTTACATTCCCTCTGTCTTCCTCTCCCTATGTGTCCGTCCGGTGGAGTGCTTCTCGACCTACGTGTGGCACAAAGCTCATTGTGCAATTTCACACATGTGTTCCAATGTGGTGCAGTTGGTAGATAAACCATCAGTGCTTCTTATTTAAATCTATCGAATCTCGACACTGCATCAACACAAATGTGCATTTTTGCTAAGGCTGCACCGTCTCAGGGGGCATGCTGTCTACTTTCTATCACATTGAGGCTCACAGGGAGGCGGTTGTGGTGGTGAATACATTACTTGCTTCACTACAGTTGTTTACCTGTTACAAAGAATTCCACCCCCCTACCCCCCTCCACAATGTCTCCCAGTCCGTTCAGACAGACACCCTTTAAAACAAACACTCCAAAGGCAACGTCAACGTAAAACCTACACAGGACAAAGACACAAGACTGTGTAGGTAAGGTTGATATGCAAGTTCTTAGCTAATTCAAGGGTTGCCAAGGGCTGTCTTAAAAAGTCCTCAGTAACCGTGAACAGAGGTCGAGTACAGTACATCAAAACCAAACAGTAGCGATTAGCTGTAGCAGATAGTAGGCCTATTTGCCCTCAAAAGCAAATATTTCAGATGCTTCCCACAAAGCATGATGTGAAGACATTTGATGTATCAGGCTGATTGCCTCCTTCATTGTAGAAAATGATGACATATTTAATGATGACATATGTCTTGGGGAGTCCAAAAATATCAAGCGAACAGAGCTAATACTCAAAACTCACTTGTTAGTTGGTAGGAAGGTAAGGCAATATAGATGAACTCCTTAAACTTCCCAGCTTGGGGTACTGTGCTCAATGCCATCAATATGATGTTATACAGTATGTAGCTCTGCATTCTCACTCCCAGATTCATACAGTTCCCAATGTCCCTATTCAGATTGCTGAACCTACTCTATCAATCAATCTGTGCACCACTTACACTTATGCATTTAGCACTTTAATATCAATTTGGATCAGATAAGGATAGTAGTGTATTTTTGAGGGTGCTCCCTCAAGATCCTTGAAGTAACCCATTGATTCATTCACTCACTCACTTGTTTGGTTATATTTTTTCCCTCATATTTATTTATATGACAAGAAATAGCTAATTGATTGATAGACCTGCAAGAACATCCTGTCCCATTGGCTAAGACTAGTCATTGCTTCAAAATGTCATTTAAGGGATCAGACCTACTGTAGCTCACACTGAGATGCTTCCACCTCTACAATAATGTATTACAGAAATATGGTGTATAAAAAAAGCAATGTTTGGATGTCCTTTGTGTTACAGTGGTACATCTCATTTAAGAAACACATTGCCAAGGTCTGTAGAGAGCTTGGCTGATGAAACAGAGAATCAAGACAATGGAATGAATTTGCTGTGTGTGTGTGTGTGTGTGTGTGTGTGTGTGTGTGTGTGTGTGTGTGTGTGTGTGTGTGTGTGTGTGTGTGTGTGTGTGTGTGTGTGTGTGTGTGTGTGTGTGTGTGTGTGTGTGTGTGTGTGTGTGTGTGTGTGTGTGTGTGTGTGTGTATATAATCAAGTGAATGCATATGTGCATCTTGGATATGTGATTGCACACAGGTGACAGGGAAAACATACACACAAGAACAATAGCAGCCTTTCAGGGATGCGCATGAAGGGATTTATGCAGATGATGGAGGAACAGCATGATCTAGAATAGGCTGTCAGTACAGCCAGGCTTTATCTGGTCATTTTAAAACCCATAAATATCAAAACAAAATACATTATATATATAGTTTTGTTGTTGTTGTTCGTTATGATACAAGCATCCACTGTACTGATAACATGGTTTGCCTATGTGTAGGCCTATATGAATTATATCATATTGGCTAAAAATAAATGTGTAAGCTGAAGCCTTATTTGCATTTCTATTCATTATATCCCATAATGCTATGTCCCAATCCTTTTGTAGATCTTCAATAGACCTGTGGGAAACACTCTAAAGAAGCTGAGCAAAGCCAGGGTCTCATTGAACCAGACGAAATTAAGCAAACATAGCAATCTAGCCAGGCCCTTGCTCTAGGCTCAACACACTGTACCTTAGTAACCCACTAATCTCCCTTCTGAGTGCGGCCCTCCAGCCAAGCACATACTGTACCGCAGCACGGCCATTCAGTTAAATAAGCTCTTAGAATTCAGCCTTGTGTCAAATTAGATTGTAATTTACTGCCTTCCAGTATAGACAGTGATTAAGCCCACCCAAAAATCCAATCTGTAATTTGAAAATATGAAACGAGGCCTCCCATGGAACTCTGGGCTACTGGCATGATCAGAAAAACAACAGGCCTGACAAACATTAGCAAATGCAGCCCATCTCTCACAGCCCATGTGGGCTTGAGCGGACGCAGCCGCCTCTCTTTGCATGAGTGATTTGGGGTGTTCGGGCTTGTTGTGATTTCGCTGTGACTGGATCATGTGGGAGGTTCCACTTGTTCGCCGCTGGAGTTCAACCCTCTCAGAGAGGGATTTCACACAATAGAGCACTGGCAGTCAGGCCAGCCTGTAGGCTGCTGGGTTCAATAGCGCTTTTTAGCTGCCTCTGCACCAGATCAAGGGCACTTGGGCTTACGTTACCATGGGGACAGGAAAGGAGGTAACCTGTTTTTGTTGATGTACTCCTTAAACAAACTTCATACATTGACAAGTCCATGTGCTGTTTGTATTGTATATGAGATTGGGAAGTGACTGTGGAGAGCAAGACAGATGCGGATATCAGAGCTAATAGTCCTGGCTTTCCTTTCTGTTTTAGCTTGTAAATTGTATTCATTTTTATCTTGTTCATTAAAGGAATAGTTCACCTCTTTATGAAAATTGGTTATTCACACCCTTACCTTGAGTTGCATATCTGGGTAAGAGCATTTTGGTCTCAGTGCATGCGTCGTTCTAGTCTGGCAATCCCAATTTTACCTGTAGCTTAGCATAGGCACTGGAAAATAAAGTTGCCAAAGAGTTGCTATCTGGCAACATTACATTCCAGCGCCTATGCTAAGCTAAAGCTAAAAAATGGGGGAAATTGGGGATGCCATACTAGAAAACGCAAGCACTGAGACCAATATGCTTTTACCCACACATGTAACTCTAGGTATGGGGCTGAATAATCAATTTTCATAAAGAGGTGAACCATTCCTTTAACAATTTACCACACTTCACACCAAGACAAAACAAAATGCAACAAAGTATACCAAAATGACAAGAAAAGATTTTTGTTTTAAAGGGTCGATGTTGCAGTGGCTTTTGAATTTGGTAGTTCTTCGTCCATATGTTCCCAAAAGCTTCCCACTTATGCCCATATGTTCAAAGTCATGACAGTGAAATACATAGAACAACACTGTAATGACAAGACAGCAGAAATGAATCTAAATTCCTTGGAAGATGACATATTGATCTTGTGCATGTTGACATCAAAATCAACCCAACAAATAACATGTCATTCACCTGTAAACATGTCTCCTACTGTGAATTGCGGATCCATTTTCAGCGGTTCCTGAAAACATTGAAAGTGAAGGCTCAGGCTCACAGACACACAGGCTCTTCCTTAATCGTTAGGGAATAAATCAATATGTAACAATTGTAATATTTTCCTTAGTATGGTATTTGTATTGACGTTTGTAAATAGCAGTAGGAGAAATTTTGTATCAGTTTCTAATAAGTATGTTTGGAGGAGCTGGCATGATTTTATTAAATGCTTAAGGGTGGTGCAACGATAAATAAAACATGATAATGATCCCCCTAAGGAGATTATGGAAATTGCATCTTTGCAGGGATATATTGTGGAGTGCAATATTTCCCTCCCTATCTCTGGTGGGCTGCTTGTTTTGGGGACAGTGCAAAGGATACTAATGCGGCAAATCTTGGGATTTAAAATACAGTCGATAAATTTCTGAGCATATTGATACCACACTTCTGATGATTAAATGCATATGTCCCCTGGTGGAAATTATAAACAACCTATAAAAAATCATATTTAGAATATCAGTGCTTGATGATAGTCAAGACATTTCCACTTTGAAAATGTTCCACTCATTCATTCATTCATTCATTGAGAGATATGCCTGGTTATGGATTTATCCTGTCCAGTGAAAATATTTGGTCCGTGTCGAACAGCTTCAGTCTCTACTGGAGAGATGAGGTGCTGTAGGGGTGAATGTGGTCAGGGCTACAACATGTCTTAATCATCAAGATGTTTGTGTTCAGGAACAGGAAAATGTTCTCCCCCATTAATACCCTTAGTGTCCTAAGGGTAGTATTAGTTATTGATAATATGGTTTTAAAGATATCCCTGCTTTAGTCCAGGTTTTATAAAGTTTATATCCTTCAAAAGGTTTGCCTTTAAACAGCTTAAAGGTTCTGGTATTAATTTATGCATATCTCTAACTCATGGCCACCTGAAATGGATAAAAAAAGCTTGTCAGCTTGAAATGGACACAATATAAAAGTGTGATCCCACAATAGACTCCTAAAACTGGGTAATGGGGGTGGGGAAGTATAATCAATTGGCAATTAAAAAGCACATCACTGAAAAAATAGCATTAAAGGATCGGGGACATTGTGATGAGGTTCGGACTGACGACAGGTTTTTAATTAAATTCAAATCACAGGAGGCATAATCAAAATTTTCAATGCTTTGTAGCACTCTGACACTGCAGATAATTGGGCTACATGGGCAGTTGCAGAGAGTGTCAGAGTTAGAATTACTCTGTGAAGATAAACACATACTAGGCTACATGTGTATGTACCACTACATACTTAGGCAAATTACATTTACATTGTGGAGAAGTGGTAATGTAGGCTCCAGTCTATAATATCTAAAAAAAAAAAAAAAAAAACATATGGCCTAAACACAATTCACTGTGCTGTCCAACACACAGACATAAAAATCTGAAATGTTATTTGACAATGTCTCGCTGGAGATACTGAAGTTACAGTATATTGCATTGTATTGCATGTATCCTTAGAAACTTTTTTTTTCTCAAATCTCATCAAACACTTTCTATTCCTTTCTGTCTCATTTGTGCCATTTTAATGTGCTAGCCGCCTCCACGCTGCATGCCATAATGGTGCTTTATTGCTGTGGTAGAAACACGGGAATCACAGAAGACTTGGAACAGGAACTATAAAGCGGTGCACACCATTAAAATACTGCTCAGGCTACGCAATCGTCTGATAATGATGTGATGCTTTAACAAGTCGATGTCTGTGTGGGGAGTCGACCAACACAGTGGCAGACAGTGAGTTTTGGAATATTTTGAAAAATCTATTTGGGTATCAGACCAAGACTAATTCTGTGTTCCAGTATTCAGGCTGAAGCTGAGATGTCTGAGCAGCAATCACTGGTACTATTACTCTCCACTCAGTCACCAGCACTGGACCCAAGGGTGCTAACAGCTGTGCAGACCTGCAAATACATGATTCTCATTAACACTTTCTGCTTCCTCTGCACACACTGACAACATTCAACTTCATTCAACTACCACTGTGCTATGCCAACTATGTACAACTGGCTAATAACAGTAGTTATCACCCGGGGGAATGGTATACTGTTTTCTGATTGGCTGACAGGGTGTCCATTATGTCTTTATATCAGGACACCAAAAACGTTTCTCTGGTAAAGAAAAGTTTTACCACCGTTCCATATCAATGCTCTTTAGAATTTTAACTATAACAACAGTATGCAGCCTTGTAGATCTTCATATGAAATTACCCCGACCAAACAGCAGGGGTGCGTTTCTACAAACGTTAGCTAAGTTGTTGCTAAACGATGGTGGTGCAAGACTGGTACGATACAGACAACGATCCAGCTGCGACTGTGTCTAGAACACCTCGCTCCTCCATCGCATTTGCCCATGTCGTTGTTCACGTGGGGAAAAAAAAAAAAAAAAACTTTTTAAAAAGTCTGCTCTCAATTTACCATACAAAATAATGGTAACAGTTTACTTGACGGGTGAGTACATAACACATTCATAGCAGCTTTCATAAAATGCTCACAAAGCATTCATGACTGTTTCATAAGACATGACTCCACTTTCATACGCAACCCTTCATAAATGTGGAAGTTAGAATGCTGATAACCTATCAAAATAAAAGTCCAGTGATCTCAAAGCAGCACTGCCATTTATGTGTGTCACCTGATCATGTCACATCTGAATATTTCATGAGTATCTTAGGAAGTCTACTTTAAATGTCACTTTACTATACAGGTTGTGAAGTATTCATAATCACTTATCTGAGTTTAACACTGAGAGATAGGTTTAAAGTACTTTGAGATGACCTCGGAACAGTTGGACATTCCCCTTTTGAATGTGGGCAAGGTATAAAAAAATATTATAATTACCCCAAGGTGAGATATTTTAAACATTTAAATTAGATGCTTGCTCTGATACTGCATTTGTCCATTACTCTAATTTGGTTTGATCAGGTAACAGGTTTATGTAAATCAAGGACTTCAATGCTTCTTTGAGACCGTTGGACAGGAACAAGCATACTTTTTTTTAAATGTATTTATTTATTTTTAAAATCTGTTACCTGAATATGTAGGGTAATATACATCAGGGTCCACAAATACTGGTCAGCTCTAGTTTACCTCTCAGTAGTAAACTCAGATGAATGATTATGAATACTTCGCAACCTGTGTAGTAAAGTGACATTTGAAGTAGACGTCATAAGATATTCATGAAATATTCAGATGTGACTTGATTGGGTGACAAACATAAATGGCAGTGCTGAGACCACTGGACTTTTATTTTGATAGGTTTTCAGCATTCTAACTTCCACATTTATGAAGGGTTGGGTATGAAGGTGGAGTCATGTCTTATGAAACAGTCATGAATGCTTTGTGAGCATTTTATGAAAGCTGCTATGAATGTGTCATGTACTCACCCGCCAAGTAAAGTGTTACCAAAGTAATTTTTATCCAAACATTGTTTAACTTAAGCTAAAGATTGCTTTTATCGAAATATTAATGTTTGTGTCAGTAAATTATATATTGTTCTATACCTGTCTTACTAGTGGTCTTGTGGTAGAATGACTGAATTGTCATTGAAAGGTTGAGGGTTCAAATCTTAATGAATGCGTCTGCTTATATTATTGCGTTGTTTAACTGTAAAGCACCCTGGTTTCCTTGTGATCGTGGATAAGATGCATGCAGTATACTTTCGAAAAGAGAGCAGGCTTTTAACAATGTTATTTTAGTTTTATATCTATAAGTTCACAGATATTTAGATAAATGCTAAAAATGAGATCATTTGCAGATGTTTACTTGTGTGGTTTTATGTGCCATCCAATATCATTGTTTAAAGCACCTCTGAAAAGATAGATAGATAGATAGATAGATAGATAGATAGATAGATAGATAGATAGATAGATAGATAGATAGATAACTAATCTACTTATGTATATCAAAGCAGTAGCAGGCTACTCTCAGCTCAGCATTCACAAGGCTGAACTCCAGATGCTCCAGGGCATCAGTCTGAAATGTACACTGCCTCTGCAAGCATGGTGTCAGACACGGGATGATACATGGACATGAGCAATCAAAAGAATGTGTCAGGAAAGTCTGAGTGAGAGAATAAGTTCTGAAATGTAATGGGGTGGGGTGGGGTGAGGGTATGGGGGTTAGATTTTGTGATGACTCTCCTCAGAAACTCCATGTCTTGGATTTGAGCCTGTCCTTCAACTCTCTGGGTAAAGCTGACTCGGTGCATCGACAGGGCAATGCAGAGGTTGCAAAGGAATGCTAATCCAAGTTCTCAGGCAACTTTAAAAAAACACCTTAGGGCAGGCCTGGGCAAACTAAGACCCGGGGGCCACATGCGGCCCGCTGAGCTATTTAATACGGCCCGTGGAGCCTTCCCAAAGTAGAATAATTTATCTTTTAGCCAAGGAGACTTACGGTAGATTATAGGCCTAAATGATCAAATTTGTTGTAGTCATGAAAAATCACCCCTTTTAACCCTGCATGTTAACATGTCCTCTGAAGAAAGTGAGGCTACTGGTTTGAGACTTGCCAATTTACCGGCATCAACAGTTGACGGTTAACACCCGGCCCGTTGATGAAAATAGAAACGCCAATGTGGCCCTTCGGCCAAAATAATTGCCCACCCCTGCCTTAGGGTCAGCTAGGAAACACTGATATAATTATTTTAAATAATCAAAAGAAAAAAAGTACCCACCCAAATCACCCAATTTCTTAAAAAGGTGGAATATTCCTTTAAAGGGGTCATTTTATGCCTTTTTCAAGCTAACGTTTTTAGCTCTAATGTTCAGAACAGACTAATGGGGGCGTAACTAGAGACCTGCAGCATATAGAGGATTTCCCCTGTAGCATATGACTGGCCACCCTTAATTTGTTACTTAATAATTTTTCATTGTCATCAGCTGTTTAAGTGGCAGCAAATGTTGTGGGACCCCACCCACCTTATCTTGTGACATACGTAGGTAGGAAAATTCTTAACAGGTGGTTTAAGCATACAGTAGTTGAACATTTTCTAACAGTTTAAATTGGCTATTTTAGCAATTGAGGCTTTTTTTAAATCAAACTTACAGTGTGTGTAGAGGCAATATAGACACAAGAAACACATTCAGAAGCCAAAAAAAGTGTTTTTTTTTTCATAATATGACCCCTTAAAATCTGCTCAGTATTGTATAAAGTACGCCCAAAAACTCCCTGTCCAGATATAACGTTGTGATTAGCTAAACACCATGATGTCTGAATACAACCAAGAGCATAAACAGCCCAGAAACAACTCAGACGCAATCAAGGTCTGAGCTGTGGCTGGTGCCTAGACCCACTCGCTGAGCAAAATAAATTTGCTACCGCTAGAGTGGTGTCTAGAGTTCTAGGGGGAGCGTGTGGTTCCCACAGCTCTATGTTCCCACAACTCTATGTTCCCACAACTCTATGTTCCCACAGCCCTATATTCCCACAGCTCTATGTTCCCACAGCCCTATGTTCCCACGGCTCTATGAAAAATAGAAATTCCTAACAAATGTGGGAACATAGAGCTGTGGGAACATAGGGTTGTGGGAACATAGAGCTGACCCCGTTTTGGGCTATTTTCCACTACACCAGCTTGATTTGGTTCGGTTCACAAGACTAAAATCTGGAACCTAGGACCGTAATTCGTATGACCTTAGCAGATTGGTTGCTATTATCACTAGCATCATGTGAACATTCTGAACAAGCACTTGGCATAGCTTAGCACTTAGCTGCCAGTGTTAGCACGACAGGATGACAAAGGGAATAATGTCATCTCCCTAAAAGGTGTCTGTTATGTGGCACACAGCCACTTACCAAAATGAAACAAAATCAGTTTTATTGTATTCACTGTAGCGATTGTTGTTACCGTCTTTTCCACACTAGTGATGCTACGGTGGTTTACTCCATTGTCGCTGTAGCAATCAGTTTCAATGAACAGTAGGCTACTTTTATTCAGTGGAAAACGAAACATACCATACCTTGGTGAGACGAGTCAAACCGAACCGAGCTGGTATCAGGCAGTGGAAAAGGGCCATTTGTCAATCTTCCTACAACTGTAGTAGAATCGGACATCCTTAAATGATTCAATGTTATTTCCACAAGATGAGCCACATGAGAAAGAAATTACTTTGGCTCCTAATTTTGACCTGTATCCAAGAGAGGAACAACAAATTTGACATTGTTTCCAACTCGAGGCAGCATGTTTTACCAAAACTGTAAACAACGATATTTAGACTAAATGTGTAGAAATACCATGGCATTTTAATAGATCCCTAATGGCATGTTAATTAACCTTTTCGACAGTCCTTATGCAGTATACAGCCAATTATTCCTGACCACAAAGACTGACAGCAGATCGCCAAGACGTAAAAACCACAGGATGCGATAAACAAGTCCCTGGAGTAAGCTTCCCATGGCACCACAACACCCCAATCATACACACACACACACACACACACACACACACACACACGCACATACACACACCATCCCCCATCTCATCCATCCCGTCTCTTAGTAGTATGTGGGGTACATTTTTATGTTTCAATTTGATGGGGTTCACACAAGACGGAGTTCATCAAAGCAGAGTGCTGGTGAGAAATAACTCAGCAGCAGCAGTAGCAGCCCATTAGCTGATAGTGTATTATGCATGGGCTCTGCGAGACCCGTGATAAAGTCTCCTGTTGGAAATTACTTTTGATAAAGGTCATATGGTTAAACACTTGGTGGATGCCTCTGCATAGATTTAATTTGGTGTGCTGCTGTTTAGATTGCACGATCCTTAACGTTTCAGGCTGGGCGTAAGTAAAATACTGATTACCCCTTTAACTGACCATAACATCAAAATGTTATGTCATGTGACTCTTACACAGTACTGTGAAGCGTCGTCAAAGATCACTCAGACTCTAGTATCATGTGATTCACACTCTCTGGCAGATGTAATATATTTTGCATATAAAATGTAGGAGTTGGACAGGAGACGGATAATGCAGTGATTCCCACAAATGGCCTCCCAGATGGAGATGAAATTGTATGGCTATGGCACTCGTTATCATTGCCCAAAGCTTTGTGGAGAGCTTTGTATGTGTCTGCACCCTGGGTGAGCAGCGTTTGAAACGATACTCACCATACGCCCACTGCGACCTCCCATAATGTTTTAGCACAAGAACACATAGCCATCATTATATTTCATATTAAGAGAACACCCTGGAGTTAATCTGTAGGGGGTAATTCATCTTGGTTAGTGTCACATCTCCAAATGGCTTTGACAAACGTCTCATGCGTGGCTGTGTTGCGAGTTTGTGTGTGCATCTCTCTCTCTCATTGTGTGTGTGTGTGTGTGTGTGTGTGTGTGTGTGTGTGTGTGTGTGTGTGTGTGTGTGTGTACGTGTGTGTGTGTGTATGTGTGTGTGTGTGTGTGTGTGTGTGTGTGGTTAGTCTATGCTCAATCTGTCTAAATTATTTCAAGAGCTCTGGGCCAATGAAACCATCTGACTGTCTGACACTTTCACTCCTGCTCTAAGACACAACAAAATACCTACTGTATTTAGCCTCAAACTTGTGGAAAGAATAAAAAAGTCTTACGTCTTTGTACTTCTTTAAAGAAACAGCAATGTTGTTGTTGATTTATTAAATGTTATTATTGTGGTAGATTTTCTGCACCTGTGCAAAACAAACAGACAATATTGGAACAATAAAAGTAAAAGAATATTCAACTGAAGAGGTTGTTCTATAATGATGCCTGCCTTGTTGTAAAATGTGATAAATAAGTAGATAAAGTAGATAATTTAATTAGTGATAGCAACACTGACTTGTCACTATATCACCTGATCTGAACATGCCATGGCCTACAACATCTCCTCTCATAACTCACAACACTCTCTGTTGTCCCGTTACTATTATCAGGGAGTTATATTTTATCCATTCCAATGCAGTACTCAAAATGTCTGATGCTATGACAACTTAGCATGTGACGTAAGTTTATGGTGTCTAAAATTCTGGAACTGTCATCAGAATCGATAATAGCAACAAGGCGATCATATTTTGGGTGTGTGATTGTCATGATGGTGAATGACAGGAAGTGGGATCATCCGTGACATGTTTATGACACAGTTCTGTCAGTGCTATGACAAAGGGCTTGAGTGAAGTATTCAAACCAAAACTATCAACAACAACAGCAACAACAAATAAAGACAAACAAGCCAAAATAATTCAGCATGGTAGTTAGAGGTGAGATTGGAAATTTGTCTCATAAATACTAATGCCTAACTCAACCAGCCTGTTTTGGTAAATCAATTTCTTCAGCACAGCTAACACACCTCCACTCTGATATTTGTTCCGGCCTATTTTGTTGTCTTGTGTGCAAACCCTGAAACCACATGAGATGAAGAAAAAAAAGTTCATTAAACACGTGTCATCACCATGCTGACCCCTCCTGTGATTAAGGCACAGCATCAGCACACACAAACTCAACCGCACTGAGACAGGACTCAGCAGCACAGTCTAGTCTGCTTCAAAACATTCTCAGTTCAAACACTTTGTATTCCAAAACCGACGACGACGATGATGCCATGAGAATCATGAATTGGAATCCGATTTACAGCATATGGACACAGCTGCTGGTGTCAAAGTCCATCATAGTCCATGTTATAGACATACAGTACTGGGCCCTATCATGCAGACGGCACACCATGCCTTCGCGACTCACGCAAGCTGTCATTGCTATTTTGTGCGAGCGCATGGTTCGTTCTTAAAGGCAATGAGAGATTGATCTGTCATTGGTTATGTCTGCGTTACACCCATAACACACCCATGATTAATTAGGCATCCTAAGTCCAACCGCCAGCGCAAAGTTCATTTTCTGCGCTGTGAAAATAGCTAAATGCTGCCGGCACGCCCCCAAAACCATATGCATTCATCCGTCAAACAAGTTGACATTGCGTCGTCAAAATAGGGCCCTCTATCTTCTACTGACTAATGTCTGACTAATAGTAGATCATATTAGTAGCGCTAAACAGAGTTATGTGATTTCAGATCAGATGTAGGCTACTGTAAATCTCACCTCACTCACATCAAATGATATGCTCTGGAGCACAAGCATTTGAGATTGTGCCCATTGAAAGGGATTTCAGGACCGAGATGTAACGGACAATCAGGCGACCATAGGAACCGCTGGCCGGGATTTTCGATGTAGCTTATCTCTTAACAAACATACAAAACACAACAGATATATGCACACAACAGCTGATATGAATGAGATATCTTTGAGTATCTTTAACTCGTATTCTGCGAGTTAAATCGATTATTGTGGCAATTAGCCTATGTCACAGATACTGACGTTGATGGGATACAAAATCTTGTCATGGGTTGGTAGTGATGTGAATCGTTGAAGTAAGATGATAGACAAGTGATTTGTCCAATTATATGCATGGATTGTTGATGACGTCTAGTCTTGAAGCAACTCTCTTATGAAGGGCTTTCAGATGGAGCTGCTTGCTGTTACTGTAAACCAATTAAGTCCACAAGTCTCTCTCTCTCTCTCTCTCTCTCTCTCTCTCTCTCTCTCTCTCTCTCTCTCTCTCATCACACACACACACACACACACACACACACACACACACACACACACACACACACACACACACACACACACAATTTCTTGTGTTGTTGTTGTTGATGACAAAAAGGGAAAAAGACTCCAAAGGAAATGAGCCAATAGAGAATCTCTCCAGCCTAAATAGGAAGGTTGTATCCTAAAGAGGCCCCATGAAATGCAGAGCTGATTTGGCTCGGGTCGAGGGATCCTCATTATCTGTCAATTATCCCTCCTCAAAGCCTGGCAGATTGCATGACTTACACACCATATCAAAGGTTATCGGACAGATACACAATCGCATCACCCGTTCATCACAAACACCAAAGCCTGGGCTTTGAACACTGACTTGTTTTTAAACATCCCCTTCATCTGCACTTTTCTCCTCCTTGTCCTTATTTTTTTTCAGTGTTCATACATACCCTACTTCCTGCTGTATTCAGCTATTTCTTAGTCTTTATATTAGACATGAATAACAAGAAGGCTTTAACCTTGATATACACTAGAATAGAAAAGTACAGCTGCAGTTCACTTCTTAGAATTATGGATTTGTGTCAGGAAAACGTACAGTATGTACTACCCATTTCATCCATATGGACTTGTATCCCATTACTACTGTAATGTACTGCATACTTCGCCGTGTCATTGGAAATGGCACAGTTCTGCCTTACACCTCTTTGCACTTGGTTAGTAATCTCAGGCTAAATGTGTTATGGAGGTGTTTCAGAGGTGTATGGGGATCTGATATTGGCAGAACTATAATAACTTGAATTAATAAGCCATTACTTTTGAAACGATTCCAAAACATCTATGAAAAAGATACAGTAGATCCAGTGTTTGCTAATGTGATTTTATAGGGTATGTTTACAAATGATGTCATTTCAGGGTTCATTTCAGCATATCCCTTCATAAATAAATAAAATATAGGCTACATTGAATTAGTCCTCAAGGCCATGCTAAGTAATCCTGGAGATAATTTTGTTCATAATTCTGTAATCATTTGTTAAAGTGATATTTCATCATCACTCAATGGTAGCCTTGGTGTATGAGCTTGATGACAGATAGGAAGGAGAATTTGGAAGAACGTAGGTTGAATGGGAACACAAATGCAAATATGAATGTAGTTAAGTTCACATGAAGTTGTAGCTTTTAAACACTTTAAATGATGGGTTTAATTAATTAATTAATTAAGTTATTAAAATGTTAACTCAGTAGCCTCATATTTCCAACCCATATTTCAATGTTATTGCATGTTGTCTATTCATTTTAAAAATGTGATGAGACATTAAAGCATTTTCCATCTCATAATGATGCCCAGTAATTGTCATTTTCAGCATGGGATCAACAACCAATGTGATGCACCAATATTTTTTTCATGGAAATATGTGAAAGAACGTCAACAAAGTTTGTTAAATAGCCACAGACCACTCAACTGAATGAATGACTGTCACAGGCATAACATAAACAGCTATGGTTTTGACAAACACAAATGCAAATCTGAATGTAGTTAAGTTCACATGAAGTTGTAGCTTTTAAACACTTTAAATGATGGGTTTAATTAACTAATAAAGTTAATAAAATGTTAACAGTAGCCTCATATTTCCAACCCATATTTCAATGTTATTGCATGTTGTCTATTAATTTTAAACGTCAACAAAGTTTGTTAAATAGCCACAGACCACTCAACTGAATGAATGACGGTCACAGGCATAACATAAACAGCTATGGTTTTGACGACAAGTGTACATACGGGTCAGAGACAAAAAAAATCAGAGACAGAAAAAAGTAATTAAATAAATGAAATACTGATATCAAGATATCAAAGGGGAAGAGGAGATCTAGAGCACATCAGTGCACACTGCAAGCCACATTAAACAGCATAGAGCACAACACTACACGCAAGGATTACTAAAGTTAACACACACACACACACACACACACACACACACACACACACACACACACACACACACAAGACTGTAAAAGTCGCACCAGTGGCAACTTGTAATAGTTACAAAAAGACAGATTAGGAAAAAAGGAAAACAAAACATTGAAAAAGGGGTGGCTCACTCACAGGCTATACAGGTAAATACTACACTAGTTAGGAGCAGAAAACAATGGCCAAGGTAGTCTCAACACTGAGCCCACTGTGATTTAGCCTACAAGAGAGATTTTTTTTGTATCCATTTGAATCTTTTTCATGAATGAATATGGGACAACTTTATTTCCAATTAAAATAGTAAATATGTCAGCTTCCACATATGTGTAAAACATATTAAATACATCTTTAACAATTGGGGATGCCCATGGGTGAAGTATAATGTCTAGTTGGCTTTCTTCAAACCATTAGGCCTACTAATAAAACTTACTACTTATAAAAATAATTTTTTCCACTTATCACTTCATAATAATATTAACTGCTTCAATTCAATATCCATCTCAATCATGAATAAATGCGTAAAGTCTTTTTTTATAAATCAAGTCAGTGTAATTTGTTTGTGTTTTGTTTATCCAGAGAGACAAATCTCTTTCATTGTGACATATAGCCATTATATCCACTGGCTAATTAATGACCATAGCAATGACACTTTAGTCATTTGTCCAGGGCTGACATGCGTTATTTTACATGCTAATGCATAGTTGACAGATGACTCTGAGTGCACTGGCTCCTCTCAGCCAATGCAGCCATGTTGATGCATCAGCTGAGCCCACCACATCCATGATTTATCATGATACTTGACTATGTGTGTTGTGAAGATCCCAGATGTATTATTCAGCTTGTCAGGTCAAATACCAGCAAAGAAAGGACACAATCTGGCAACCGAATACAGAAATAGTTCCCTTACTGGAGCATTCCCGCACCAGATATTTATTGCAAAAAAGGCTTAGGCCCCATTCACATAGCAGTCAGCACAACGTTCTCCGTCTGAAACCGTCGCTGCCCGTTTGTGGTGGTTGTTTGGTGGTGCATGCATGTCTGTGGATTCACATTTGAAATAGTCTCCTGTGCCAAACGGCTGGCCAAACTATAGTATATGGAGGCTGCAGAAAACTAGAAACCTCTTTTTTTGAAACGGACAGCACAGTAGCTGCTAATCCAAGGTGCTGCTGCACAGACACCACCTAGCACTAAAGTGTGGTGTGTATGGTAGGCTATAATCTGTTCACATGCATTCTAAATCAAAATAAACCAAAACTTTGTCCACACAAGGTGTGAATAAAAACATCTCACCTTTGTTCCCACACCGTAAAAGTTTCAAGCTCCTCTTTAAATTTGTAAAAGGTCAATCCTATAAGGATCCTGTGTTCAAAACAATGCTGCGTATTTTCATGCCAAGCATGGCCCCAAAAGGCTAAATGTACTGTACTTGGTCTTGTACTTAGTGCTTTTGGTTCAATTAAGTCATTCTTTCATCCTATTGGTTTGTGTTTCACTCAAAGCAGATGATAGTAATCATTAGAATCTATTCCACCATCACAGCTTTCTCAGTAATGCAACCACACAATAGTCTCAGACGCTCGGAGCTATCCACTCAATAGGTCAGGGCATGATGTGAAACCACCCCATTGCACTCCTCAATTCCTTGATTGTTGCCGAGCATGCATTAGCCAGCCTCTAAGTTTTCCAAGTGGAAAAGTAGACCTTGTTAACCTTCTCAACCCATCCACCTCTAATCTATTTCTCCGTCACACATTCCATTGCTATTAAGTTTCATCTACTTTGTGATTGGCCATCGGATTTGATTGTTTTGAGAGCGGCTGGCGCTGAAAGCCACTGAGTCCAGCTGCTCAAATGAACTGTATGGTCCCAGTGGAGCCCAATGAAGGGCTGCTGGTGCCCTTCAGCAACACATGAAAGGCACAGCAGAGCGTTCAGAGCAACTATTGATTTAGGCGGGGTTGGAAATCACCACAAGTCATTCTGAATGACAAAAATCAATGTACAAATCAAAAGATTTCACCTCTTCTTTTCTTCTTTTCTTTTTTTTCTGTTTGATTTGACCCCTGACACCACCATTGTGCAAGATGAAAAGTTTTCTGTTGGCCACTTCAAAACAAACTGAAAGTAGTGACAGTCTTTCATTGTTTCACTCCTGTTACTGTCACCACAGTTTCAGTAACTACCTATTGTGTCATAACTGTGTGAATGTTTCCCAGTGTTGTTACCACACACAAAAAAAATAATTAACCACCTGTGAAATGGAAAGTAATTACAGACACTGGTGTGAAAAAAAGAAATATTCAACATGCTGAATATAACAAGAAGCTGAATACATAGCAACAAGCTGAACAGAATCTCTGTCATTTAGTCTGTGGACCAATGTTGATCACCCACAGTTTCTTCAAAGAAATGACTGCGTGTATGTGTGTGTGTGTGTGTGTGTGTGTGTGTGTGTGTGTGTGTGTGTGTGTGTGTGCGCGCGCAGGTGGTAGAGGGGGGTGGAGTGGGGTGACAGTCTGTCAGCACACTCTGAAGTGAAACCTGAGTGCCACGCTGGATTAATCAGGAAGATGATGACAATGCCGTAGTGAGCCTAATAAAAACCAGCACACAAAAGCTCTGCTTGCTCCGCATCCTGGAGAGTTTGCCTCACTGTTCCAAAAGTTAAGGGTTGGCAGGTTGCATTTTTATCATCCCAATACGGCTGCTTGACTATTGCACATTAATCTTTGGTTCTTAAATTGACTGCAATGACCCAACTCATGCCAAGAAATATCTTGAATGTTAGACATGCCTACAACAACATTTGAATGGGCCAGGGAGCCATTCTACAGTTGCCACTCTAAAGTATGCTTCCATGTGACTCCTCCTTATTCCCGGCTTGACCTTTATGTTTTCTTAGTGATGGACTTGTTATTGCTGGAAAGATCTTTACTGGAGAGAGACACTCAAGGACAAGGGCCTCTTCTTTGTACTCTTGATTGTAATGCTGACTATCCAAACTGGAACCAAATCCTTTTTATAACCCTTCTCTCCCTCACCCTCTCTCTCTCTCTCTCTCTCTCTCTCTCTCTCTCTCTCTCTCTCTCTTGCACACACACTGACACACATAGCCTATACACACTGTCTCTCTCACCTCACACACACACACACACACACACACACACACACACACACACACACACACACTCCTGGATGCGCGGCGGGAGCTGTGTAAATTCCCATTGTGTTTAGTGCTGCCAGATGGCTTTGCTGCACACAGGGGCAGCGGCTCTTCACGTTTACACAGCTCATCTTCTTTTGTGGCTTGATCTGCTTGTTTTAAATGCGCTGGGGTGTGAATGGCAAAATGTGTGTAGAACACAGAAACATCTGGATAGCTCTGCTCTAATGTAGCTGTAATACCCACTGAATAGCCTTTCTTTTCCAGCCCTGTGGAGAACCTTGCCCTTCCCTTCTTGCCCTTGTTCCTTGGAGTAGGAGGGAGTCACAGCCCTTGCCTGTAAAGGAGCATTTACCCTGTCTGTGGTGCATTTACATATCCTGCCATAGGTACATAGGGGAGGAGGGAAAGGCATTATCTGCATCAAGCACACATATGCAGAGGCATGCTTTTTCAATAATGCAACAAGAAGCTCCTTCTGCAGAAACAGAAAATAATGGGAAGCATAAACATGTTGGGTGCGCCATAAATCATGAATATGAGCATGCTGGGGAACAAAATGGCCGTGGTATGAAAAATGAAGGTCCAAAAGGTGAACGAAAACCTCATTTTATGGGCGGGAGAAGTACAGGCTGTTTAGGAATGTAATTATTGACTGTCATTGAGATTATATTTCCTGTAAGATTCCCTATAAAAGTTCTGAATGTGTTTGTCTATTTTATGTATGTCTGTGTGATTGTAAATGGCATTAGGTTTATGCTTTGAATATTGAATCTGAAACAACATTTAATTTTGTACGACATTCTGCATATTTAGATAACATTCAGTAAAATGAAGCAATCAAACTGGCAACTACTTCATCCAAAATACAAATTTACAGCATCTGTAATGTTCATTACAGATGCTTTAACATGTTTCAGATTTTTTTGGTAATAGAAGTTTTGCTTAAAACTTAGACTCTTCTTGCTCACTTTCATGCACAGCCCCTCCCTCATCATTATATGTATGTAAACAGCTATGGATGAAGATCTGAGCGCAGTTGTGCCGTAATGTTGCCACAATAATCTATATGCACACAGAATATTCATGAACATATTCATAAATATTCCCTTGTTTCATAATTGACTTGGCATGCATGTCCCTCTCTTCAGCTCTCCTTCTTGTCGTTTTCACAAAGTACGACTTAATATAGCCATGAATATGTAGATGTCCGGAAGGTTAACGCCCATGACTCGACTACATTTGCGAGAAGAACGGAACAGGCCCATGTTAAGCCCTGTTTAGCGTCATGGCACTTCTCTAAATGTGCCACTGCTGGCAGACAAGTGGAACTAATGCTTTTATCTCCTACTGTTTGTTTCTGCTACAGCGCTTAAGTCAATATTGCTCACAAGCACCTGAAAACCACAGGCAAGGAAGGCGGAGAGAGAGAGAGGTGGAATGAGGGTTTGGGGGGGGGGGGGGTGTAGCGGGGGTTGGGACAGAGGGAGGGTTTTTCACATGGCTTTGATAGGAGGCATTGCTTGGGCTTTATTCTGTGCTCTTTGATGGCACACAACTCAATCTGCAAGAGAACAAGAGGGGACAGGACATTGCTCTCTTCTTCCTTCTCCATTTCCCACTCTCTTGTCATTCCCTCATGGGCACCCATTCAGTCGGGGCGAGAGCGACCTGTTATCAGGGCAGCCATGCCTCCCCGACATAGTGCCACATCCAATCTGCTCTTAGAGGAGCCTTCTTTATGGACTTCAAGTGGCATGGAGGTCTCTCTATTCCCCTCTCTCTCTCTCTCTCTCTCTTGCTCCTTTTCTCTCATTCATACACACACACACACACACACACACACACACACACACACACACACACACACACACACACACACACACACACACACACACACACACACACACACACACACAGAGAGAGACACACATTCACACACAACACACTTCTACAAACAGTATTTGTTGACTTTCAGCACTTCTCTAACTTTTTCACTTGTCAAACTTTCCTGTGAGAACTTTCATTCTATGCACCTTGGTCATGTGTAATTTATTCTCAGGGAGGAAGGCTTTGCCCAGGCTCTTTTTTTTCATCACTTTAATACAAAGGAATATCCTGGTCTAGTCATGGCTGGCTATTCACTCAAAGAGAGAAATTTTGCACTGCTTGCTCAGCTGAAGAAAATAACACTAAGGCTGAGGATTGACTCATGCGGCTGCCTATACCCAGAGAGATGCATGAGGGTAGGACATACAGTGATGTGTGTAACAGATTGATAAAGTTTAAAGTGAACTAGCTCCTATTGTCAAACCCTCTGGCCAGCAATCTTTTGTCCTTTATTGTGGTTTCATCCCAGATTGTGAAGATTGAAGACTGTATTCAAGTATCATAAAGCCACAAAGATATAGATGAGGAGGACTTGAATGTTCATGTCTCTATTATACTGCAGTTGGAGCACTATTCAAATAAACTAAATATAAGACATGTTGCTGTTTTCTTGTAGCCACTTAATGTGTATTATTATTCTCAAAGAGCGGCAAATAGCTGCAAAAGCCAGATATGCCTCATGCTTAGTATAGCCATGTATATTACGTAAAGGAAAATACCGGAGTGAATTCAAGCAGAGCCCTGTTGAAAGAGCTTGCTAAATGCGCTAGTTAGCGAGTTGAACAAAATAATTTGGTACAGCACAGACCGAACGCAAACGCAGAAGCGAACAGGCACTTTACACTGAATCAATGGGACCTGACTGTTGGAAACCAAAAGTAAGATCTGAGGTTACATTGACTCAATGTAAAGTGTTTTGCGTTCGCGTTAGGTCTATGCTGTTCGAAATTCTTTCATTTAATGTGAAATATATTGCTGTTAGAAGGCTCGTGCAGCAGGGCTATGCTTAAACTTACTAATATGGCTTGTAAGTAGCTCATTGACCCTGAGCGTATTGTCTTTTGTGTGCTGTGTCTGAAACATCTCTGCTGATGTGTGGTTGTAGGCTATAGTAGCCCACTTTGAGGTTGAGGAAGATGTGCACGACCATCTTGTGTTTCTCTCCCTTGGGTGGTGTAATACCTCAGTGGTACAAAGTCAAAACATTCCCTATCGCTCTCTTTCTCAGCCTGTCCTTCTTGCACACTCTGTGTCTATCTCTCTCTCTCCCCCAACACCACATCAAAGAACTCTGATCACAAGAAGACATTCTCCCTTCTTTTGAATTTCTTTCTTAGATGGATATCACAGAGAAGAAGGCAGAGAAAAATTAGGTTCAGGGGGTGACACCGAGGTAGAGAGAGACAAACAGGAAGGCTGAGAGAGAAGCAGAGAGAGAGAGAGAGAGAGAGAGACCCCCTGAACCTATTTTTTTCTCTGCCTTCCTACCTAAAAGGTCTCTCTCTCTCTCTCTCTCTCTCTCTCTCTCTAGAGGTTGGAGAAATTTTAGTGGCGGTTGTAGTCATTACCCTCCCTGACAGACAAAGGGAGACAGTACAGTGCAACACCAACAGCAACAATACAGCAATAGTAGTAAGATGCCAAGAAAGAGAACTAACCATAGCCTCACTCCCCCACCCCCTATCTCTCTTTCATGAAAGCTATCGAAAACATTCTTCACATACACCCACCCACACACCCCACACACACACACACACACACACACACACACACACACACACACACACACACACACACACACACACATAGAGAGACACTAAATGTGAGCAGTTTATGATTTGGATGAGGCCCAAACAAAAGCTGATGAAGCCACAAGACAATCAGCCATTTCTCTTTAGGGCGCCCATTAAAATACCATATTGCTGGATGAGTCAGTGGCTGCTCTCATTCCTCTCCAGCAGGGAGGCATCAAAGCATTGATTCAGTGCCGACATTAGCCACATTTTAATTATTGAGCTTTAATGTTGGAGAGAGAACCCTCTGTTATTTTGCCATTTTCATTGTTGAGAGTTAAAAGATGAGAGAGGAACAATACGTGATAAAAACCAAGCGGGTGGCTGTGATGTCCAAAACAGTGATTTGCCATTGTGTGCCAATAGAAACGGCTGCCTTTGGTATTAGCGCAAGCACAATTGGCTGTCTTTTTTATAAAAGTATTTATTCATATCATTTTACATCGATTAAAATCTGTTATAAAAGAAAGATATAATTTCACATTATTTATCATATTTATTTGGCTAAAAGGCAGTATCCTGAAGCTAAACTTTGGGGATCACAAGGGCAAGATCAAACCCTCAGTCAACATCTTATGCGATCATTTTTTTTATTTATTTATTTTTATGCTTTCATTTGTATACATTTGTTTTATCCTGAGTACTTGTGTTTACATCCATCACTGCATGTCCACTTCTGTAAGAGTGTTCAAATGCATTTTAAACAACTGCAGAGAGTGTTCTGACAGCCAGGCCACAATGGATGTTGATTGGTCATTTATTCTTTTCCTACTAAGGGCCACTTGGTCTCTGCTGCATTTCCAAACTGCTCTGCTTCAGATCAAAAGAAGAATACTCATTAGTAACATTGTAAGTTGTACATTTCCAAAGGGCCTTGCAAATAGCACATGGTGAAACTCCAGTAACCCCCCATAGAGAGGCATGCTACTGTATGTTTCATGCATATCCCAATGCAGATTAATGATTATCTATGAAACCAACCAGTCATTAGTGTCATAATCCAAAGGATTACCAGATGACTGTTTTATAATCATTTAATGAGTGCTGTTTCGGTAAGCCTAAGGGGCAAATATTTAAATGAACTAAAAGGGGAAAAATCATCATAAAGACTATTTAATGATAAAATGTCATTGACTGAATGTGCGTGTACAATCATTTAATGTACTATAATCTACAGTTTTGCATTAAACATATCATTACAGAAAAAAAGAAGACAGACTAAATTGCATAGCTGCGGTCATGGCTAGAAACAAATGTATAACTTATATTAGCAAAGAAACAAAACACCTAAAAAGTATTTTGAGCTTCTTAGTGAGATAGAGGGACAGTGGACATCTGTCTTAAAAGATTATACTGGCTATGGCCAAGAGTTTGAATGATTTCAGGTGCATTTGTTTGATAGTGTCTTGCCTGGGCATGCTTTCTGTCAAATTGGATTGAGAATTCTCAGAAGCTAACTGTATTTCACTGTGGAGGTCCAAGATTGTCTGACAAATTGAAATCTTGAACTCTTACCTTCTCATCTCCCTGATGAATGTTTAACTTCTTTCGCTTCAGTTCACTTCAGTGAAATATTTTTGAGTTTGACCTAGCATTTGCAACAAGAGGACTTTTTGAATTGAGGATGTACATTGGGCCCAAAAAGAAAAAAGAAAGAAAAAATCCTCAGCACATTCAGATTATATTTGTAGACTTTTATTTTGTGTCCTTTTGCTTAAAGGGAATCTTTTTATGAAGCATTGAGTTTTTCTAACATGAGTACTGGTCAGAGTACAGTTTTCAGCGGCACAAACCATGGTGACTTGTCATTTTTTTCGGTCAATAGACATGGGTGTCAAACATTAGCTCGTAAGTGTCTCCATTAGCAAGCTGCTGAAGCATGGCGGCAGGTTATTAGATGAACGCAAAAAAATGCCGCGCACCATTAGGATTGTGATTCATTCATGAGCTCAGGATTGATTTCATCTCGCTGTCACAGTGCCAGGGAAACAAACAGCCAAATGTCCTTCACTCAATTAAACCATTTTGAGCCAAGTTCACGGGTGGGGGTGGAGAGCTAGCGTCTCGGAAGATCTAGAAAGACATCTCCAAGTTCACCGAGGCGTCTTCCTGTCACTGCCCCTCTCGGATGTGGGAGGGAGAGACTGAAACAAAAGAAGTGAGGATGAGAAAGAGTAGAGAGAGAGAGAGAGAGAGAGAGAGAGAGAGAGAGAGAGAGAGAGAGAAGCAGTTGTCTTTCTCTGTGATATATGACAATGCCCCATGAGAATCTATCGGGTGTAATTGTGTTTAAGATTGTGTGGCCTCCCACACCTTTAAATTTGCTCTGAGATTCAATAAGCAGAGTGTTTCTTCCTTACCTGCGAGATGCTTCACTCCTGTCACACACGCTTGACAGGAAGCAGATGGATTATAGGGTTTTGGCGACAGAGGAGGCCCTGGACCATGCTGATTGCAAAGCAATATAGGATGGTGCAGTGTGCTGTGCAGAATGGAATTGGCAGCTTAGTTACAAAAGATGTTCTCCTCAGCCTATTGAGGGTTTTGTGTGGGAGCACTAACAATGTTTGAGTGTACACACACACACACACACACACACACACACACACACACACACACACACACACACACACACACACACAACACACAGACAGAAGCGCGCACATATTTATGCGTTTGAGTACACATTGACACATGTGAACAAACACACACACACACACACACACACACACACACACACACACACACACACACACACACACACACACACACAAACACACACACAGACAGACCATGAAAAGGCATTTCTGAATTCTGTGGTGCTGTGGAGAAATTATATCATACAATACCATGACAGTCAGAACAAACAATGTTTTTTTCTTTTTAACAATGCCCATAAAAGAGCTAAATCCTATCAGTGTATCTCCTACTTTCTGAGTGTGTATTGGGGTCATTTAGAGACCCTTCTGGTGAGCTCTCTTTCTTCTAATCCTGCCAAAAACTACGCAGCATTCTCTGGCCCCCAACAGTGCAACAAATGAGGTTGTCCCTTAATTACCCCCAAATCTGCTGAAAACTCATTTCACCGAGCTTTCTACCATATTCATTTGTATTTGTCTGTGTGTGTGTGTATGTGTGTGTGTGTGTGTGTGTGTGTGTGTGTGTGTGTGTGTGTGTGTGTGTGTGTGTGTGTGTGTGTGTGCATGTCCTCATTCTTGCTTATGTGTTAGTGAGAGTTTGAGAGACAGGTGTGTTTGTGTAGCCTATGCACTGTAGCATGTGTGTGTGTGGGTGTGTTCATGTGTGTGTTCATGTGTGTGTGTGTTCATGTGTATGCGTGTGTTTGTTAAAGGCGGAGGAGGTCGTCACAGTAATTTTTACTTGCCTTGCCTTGCAGCATTGCACAGACGGGTGAACAATTACATCTATTGTCATGCATAAAATTGAACACATTGCATATTAACTGCTAGTCAATCTGAGCTTGCTGACAATATGAAGTCATAGATTGTGGTAATGGAAGTTTTTAACCTTTATATTGACAAAAAACACTGTCCAATACCACACTTTCCTGTCATTGTCACTTTTATTTATTGCACCCATTTTATTTATTTAGCTACTTATTTACTTATTTTACTGACACAAACTGTACTAAGGCATTCAGAAAGCTACTTTCGCCTCCATTCAGTCAGTCACTTTCAAACCTCCCCCATCTGAGGTCAGACTGAGAACTCCTACACTGTCTCACACGCAATTGCTTTCCTCTGTTGTATTTGTTTGGCTTCTCTGCAAGCCTGCTTCCTACGTCAACCTGTAGTGGGCCAAGCCCAGGTACAGTAGTTATGGCCAACATCCTAATTTTAGCATTCGGCTGCATGGCTCCAGTTGGTCTACATACTTCAGTGATTATCTGGACAACATAAAGCAAGGGAATTGTGTAAGCTTTAACACAGCCACACACACACATTTTATGTCTTTGCACTAATATGTAGCATTGTCTTGTATATCTTTTTTTTTTTTTTTTTTTTTATCGTAGCCTTGTCTTGTATATCTTTTTTAGCATTGTATCAATGCACATCACTTTAATCCCCAGGAAATGAAATTACATTTATATTTAAAGTAGTGCTGTCAAAAAACGAATCGTGATTAATCACTTTTAATCGCAACTCATTTCCTCCAGTAAGAATTTGGATGCAGGGGTATGTTGGATCCTTATTTTGCCGTGTGAAGGCCCAGATACTAAAATAGTTGGCTTTGTTCGTCTCAAATGGGGCAATTTAAACCTGTCCCCTACCCCCAAGGATTCCCCAACCATGTTGTTGGACGGTCAGGAGCTAGGCCATAATCTTTGTATAGTTTGACTTGATAGCCAAGCCATTTTCTATGAAATTGAACATAATACATGCCATGAAAGTGGAACCATATCCATTACGATTACTCTGAGTTAATTTTTTTTAATCCGAGTTCATTTCTGTGGATGAATTGCGTGATTAATCAGTTAATTTTGCCAGCACTAATTTTAAAGTTGATATGGCAAATCAACTCTTGAATTGAACTTAGTTAACAATAGCACAACTAACAACAGCATCAGACTGTCTGTACGAGACGTCTGTAAGATGTAAGCACTGAAATATGGTACTAGACAAGGGCAATTGAAAAGAAAAGTGTTAGAGGGAGGTCAGAGGAAGACGTGGTGGGGGGTGTATATGGTCCTAGACAAGGGCAATTGAAAGGGAAAGTGGTAGAGGGACGTCAGCGGAAGATGGGGTGCGGGGTGTAATTTCAGTACATCTCAGGAACAGCTAGATGGGTCAGGAGTAGCGGTACTCTCAGCCCACGAGTCTTCAATAGATTGTTGAGGGTAGAGAAGGACACCTCTGGTAGCAATTGGTAGGTCACTTTGAAAATGTATTCGATAACGCTTTCAATGACGACCCCTGAAGTTCTGGGTAAAGAGAAGGTAAGAAAGGCATAACAGAAATGATCATGGGATACAATTATACTGTACATTACTTGAACCCTTGCAACGAAGAACCATATATTTCAAAATTAAGAATACAAATATTTTAACACATACAGTATAAAATGGTAGTAAACCAGTCTGAAATCAAAACCAGACTGACACCAGATATTATTGAAAAGTGCCATTTCTGAGTGGTTTACCAGTTTAAATGTGTTAAAATATTTTTTATTCAAAATTTTGAAATATGGACTTTCAGTATAGGCCTATGGTTCTTCATTGCAAGGCCTCACTTGTAAGTATGCAGGAATAACACAAAGTTAATCTAATCTGCTTGATCTAACATCACATTCATATTAGACATTCATTTGGCCCCTGCTCTTATAAATAACTCATTGTGCTTCTTGCACCCTGCCTATAGGCTGAGTTTATGTCATGTATTTTTGATGGATCAATGAACAGCCCTAACAATAGATAGTTACATATTTCAGGTAATATTCTTTTCTGATGCACCCATCTCATCAGCAGTAATGTAGGCAGCACTCAAACTACTTTCATATTGTTTCATGTGTTATTCCACCATACTAATGCAGTAGCGTAATTTCTCCCTTGTAATCTAAAGTGTTACCCTGCTCATCCAACAGTCTAATATACTGTAGATAATATTTTGGACATTGCAGAGATGACACCAACAATCAGGGCCGTCACAACAAGGCAGGCAAACCAGGCAATTGCCTGGGGCCCCAGGCTGAAAGGGGCCACCAAGATTGACTGTTTAATCATTTTAGTAGTTTAGTTGGTGCTGTTTTTCAACAAAAAAATGACTTTAAACTGGAGTTAAACAACTGTACAATATAATTAATTATATTGATGATGTTTGAAAATTATAACAATGTGCTTCATGTAAGTATTTACGGGGAGTGAAGGGCCCCCATGTCCTGTTTGCTTGGGGCCCCCAAGTACCTTGAAACGGCCCTGCCAACAATTAGCCCACATTCTCCCGAGCTTGGAGTCTGGTCAGGGATGTGGAGATGGCAGGTGTACTGCACCAGTGACTAGCTATGGCACAGCATGCATGCCAATGCCTTCCTACATCATTAACTTGACATGGCACAGGAAGCATGTGACAACCTAAGTACATAGTACACATACCTGTATCCCCAGTCTTTCATATTTGTCCAGTGAGGTGGAGGTTGCGAGCGGATTGGATCATTCATTGTGAAACGGCCCGCTAATGCCTCCCTGTGTGATTAGCCTGGCGTAGCACAAGCCCCTTGCCCGTTTGCCCTTTCCCATTGATTAATGAGTGTCATTTAAATACTCCCCGGAATCGATAGGTACACCTATCCGCTTGGCCGCTGTTACCAGGGAGGTGGGAGATAAATGGAGACTGGGTTACATCCTTTGTCTCCTTGTCTCACATGAACTACACAAGCACCTGCAAAGAGCACGAGACAAGAACCAAGGACAGAGATTGATCTTAGTGATGGCTATGCCACAGCCGTGAACCTGGACATCCCTTGGAGGACCCTTTAGCATGGAACATACACACACACACACACACACACACACACACACACACACACACACACACAGGTAAATTTGAATGCTTTGTGTCAGTACTCAACTGCTTGGCCCTATTGTTTGTTTGCCGTTGACCCCGGGAGGCTGGAGACACTGTCGACATGTCACCTGTCATGTTCACAGGTGTCCTCCACACGCTGCACAAAAAGGAAAGACGGTCACCCTGTCACACCAGGTCCACCTCTCTACCCGTCGCTGTCACACCGGATTCTTATCATGAGCGCTTAAAGCCTCACAGTGTCAGTTCGCACCTGTCTCAGCGCAGTGCAAAGGACAAAAGGCTTGCTGTCCCTCTACAAAATGACTAATTTAGCTTTGGAACAAAAAAAAAAAAAAAAAAAGAAAACAAGCTTTTTCAGTGAAACTCCCACGCTGCACTGGTTTTATCTCTCTCCTATGGGACCAACACACTAACCCAACATCCACCCTCCTACACACACACACACACACACACACACACACACACACACACACACACACACACACACACACACACACACACACACACACATACACACACACACACACACACACACACACACACACACACACACACACACACACACACACACACACACACACACAGAAACACACACACACACACACACACACACACACACACACACACACACACACACACACACAGAGAGAAACAGACACAAACACATGTGTATGTTTGTTCTGTTGAAATTGAAGTGGAGATGGAGAGGGGGGAAGAGAGATTACTCCCATAGTGGGTTTGTTTTGTCTCAAATGTTGGCAGTATGAAAATCGAAGGTACAGTGTCAGTGGTATGGGAAAGGTTAATCTTCACATACAGCGAGGAGTGGGCTGGAGGGAGAGGAAGATGGACTCTGGAGTGTGCAGTCGGCCATTTGTCATCCTAAGCCACCCGCTGGACAAAAGCAAGTAGGCTCCTTGATCCGGCTAAATGAACTGTCAACATGAATGTGGTAGAGAGTATTGTGTATGGAAAGACAAAAAAAAAAAAAAAAAAAGCAAGGACAATGTGTTTTCTTTTTTTAGCCATATCCAATTGTTGGCTATTATGTTTTCAGATTCACAAGGACATTGATGAAACAGTTTAGTGGTTTTGCATCTGTCTATAAGCAAGACAAACACATACTCACTCAGACACATTCAGTGTGTATAGCCAAACATAAATAATACACACAAACACACACACACACACACACACACACACACACACACACACACACACACACACACTCATGATTATGGGCTGAAGAGAGGAGCAGTAGGTACGACATCATGGAAATCTTAAACAGATGGACTGGCTGGCATGGCATAAGAATTTCCCCATGCCTGATCCTTTCTCAACAGAACACACACACACACACACACACACACACACACACACACACACACACACACACACACACACACACACACACACACACACACACTACTGTACACACACACACACACACACACACACACACACACACACACACACACACACACAGACATACACAGTGT
This sequence comes from Sardinella longiceps, assembly GCA_027497455.2. Classification (NCBI taxonomy): domain Eukaryota; kingdom Metazoa; phylum Chordata; class Actinopteri; order Clupeiformes; family Clupeidae; genus Sardinella; species Sardinella longiceps. The sequence goes on from JAODXP020000031.1 coordinate 17,420,635, forward strand.
CCATGCATACAAACAGTGGTGTTTTTCTTTTCCCTCTGCACAACTACTCTATATCCAACCGATTACACAAGCTGGAGGTTAAATCTTCTGCCTTGTAAATGTCCTCTAATGCAACGCATAGCACTTCAGCCTTACCATGTAAATGAAGTGTAATTGCACACTCATTGCTTGAGAGGTTTACATTGATTTTTTGCCCTAAAATACTCAGCTTTACGAGTGTTTGTTCACTCTGCAAAACAAAAGCCTATGATGGACTATAATTAGAGGTGAAGTTAATAAGCATATAAATCCAGTCCTAATACGCACTGACGAAGACGAGTGTTACAGATTTTCTGCACCAATGTTGCTTGTAATAATGCTGTAAACATTCAGAGAAATAAAGACATGTTAGATAATATATAAATGTGTGAAGCATAAGGATATTTTTGTCATTTCGGCTTCATTTTTCTGCTAAAGGCCTAAGTATTCTTTTCCGTTTTTGACTGTTCATTGAGGCAACATGCATTCTTGTAGCAAGCTGGAAGTGAGAATTGTTAAAGGTATGGCGTGGTGGTGGTAGCCCACTGTTCCACATCAAGGCTTGTAAAAGCAATCTGTATGCAACACAAGGCTTTTTCATCTTGCTGAAGCTGTTACCCTCAGAAAGCAGACATTGTTAATTAAAAGGAGCTTCACAGAAGGTGGTCAAAGATGGGGACACACTAACAACAAAAAGCGCAGATGAGTCATCTGTTTATTTTATTCTTTTGTATTGAATTTGCAATGACAAAATTATTCTTTTGTATGAATTTTGTGTTAATCGTACTTATAATTGTACATATCACATACGGCATCTCTATTGAAGTTTGTTGCCATTGATTTAGGAGTATCTTTGCTTTATTAAAAAAGACACCAAACCAAAGCACCAAAAAAGGGATAAATGTTTTTACAAACTTTTTAGATGTGTTCATGAAAATGTTTCCATTTTTCTTTTTTCAACAAACAAATTGATGGAAACCTTTTTAAAACAGATATTTAGCATCACATGTTACTGTAATTCCAAGCAAATATACTACACTGTCCTGACAGTATGATGTGTGAATATTTATGTACTAAAAAATTATTTTGCGCTGGTTTTGAAAATGAGAGTACTCAATCCAATAAATGGAGCAGTTCTTGAAATGTGTCTGTGTATAACACATAAGGGCCATGACAGAATAGATTATGACTTGCTTTTCCCAAAGCTGTCTCTTGTTTGATCCTGTTCTTCCCCTCTGTGCACAGGCAAAGCTTTCTCAAAATTGAGAAAAGGTCACATCTTGTTTTGCACCAAAAATAGGTTTCAAGCCAGATGCTGCCTTGTGCAGACCAGGGTCAGATCTGTCTCGGACTCGGCCGCCAAGCACAAGGCAGGAAGATCCTGGCCCAAGAGCCAGCTAACATTTCTGTATAACTGCTGATAAAAACCCATATAGTGACCTTGATGGTTGTCTAGGCAGAAGTAAATTCAGTTAGTATACAGTATATATATATGTGTGTGTGTGTGTGTGTGTGTGTCTGTGTGTAAGAGAGAGAGAGCAAGGGGGACAGTTAAGTCAGTAGAAACGGTTGAGTGAGTCTCAAGTTCTATGCAGCAGTCTCATAAAAAAGGGATAAATTGTGTGGTGCTTAAGACTGTGCTGTTCAAAGCAGAAAGAAGATGAAAACACACACACACACACACACACACACACACACACACACACACAGTGTACCTTAACGTCATGATAGCCACACCATATGAGAGTGAGAAAGACAAATAGAATCCATTAACGGCTGTTTGCAGTTTACAGTCAATGCAACAGTGCTCACATCAGCAACATTTGTTAGCCTTTTAACATCACAGTAAAGTTTTAGTGATATGTGTGCTACCTAGGCAAACCCTAGATACGGAGGAATTAATCAGCTGTGCTTTTAGTACTGGGGGAGATAGTGAATGTCTTTAGTCAAATTGTCCTCTGTAGCGGAGTGGGGATGCGGATAATGAATGAGGAGAGTTAGGAAGGTGGGACTCATTAGCAAATATATTTCTACAAGTCAAGCTTGCCTGTCTGTTTGAAGTCTCCGTTCAGTCTTTGTCCTCTCTCCTTTTTTTCCTCTCTCTGTCTCATCTCTCCTCTCTCTCTCTCTATCTCTTTTGTCACTCCTTTCACTCTCTTCTTTCTCAGAACATCTTGCTCATATTGTCTGTTAAGAAGACACCAGCCAAAGGTTCTGATCTGTGTATTGCTCAGTCTCTCAGACAGCTTGTGCTGTATTCTCTCATTCTCTCTTCTTTTAGACCCATATTCCATCTCCCCTCCGCTCCCCTGCTCTCTCTCTCTCTCTGTCTCTCTTTCTCTTTCTCTCTCTCTCTCTCTCTCTCTCTCTCTCTCTCTCTCTCTCTCTCTCTCACACACACACACACACACACACACACACACACACACACACACACACACACACACAAGCGTCCAGTGAGAGATAGGAAGGGGGGAGAGATAATTAGGGCTTGCGGAGAGTTGCTAGTGGAAGGCAGCCATGCTGAGATAGCTCGTCAGAGAGCTTCTAGAGAGTAGACCTGCCTTGGACTAACAGACACGCACAAAAAAAAGTAAAGAGGGAGAAAGGAGGCCTCCCGCAGCAGAACACCAACCGAGCGAGAGTGTGATGACCCCACTAGAATTTATACCATCATTCATTTTTTATCAAAACATAAAAGACTTAAAAGATGCAGGGAATATTCATTTGTTATTTTTTCCGCCAAGGCTTTTTTTTGTACATATATACAATACATGTATACATACATGAGTGTGTGTGTGTGTGTGTGTGTGTGTGTGTGTGTGTGTGTGTGTGTGTGTGTGTGTGTGTGTGTGTGTGTGTGTGTGTGTGTGTGTGTTTGTTGTTGTTGTTTTTGTTGTTGAGGTTAATCTACATATGCATTGCTATACCCACCTTCTGCTGTAATTAATATTTTGAAGGGTTGACAGAGTGCTGTTTAATGCATGCAATGCCTCTCAGGCTGCTCTCCTCTCCTCTCCTCTCCTCTCCTGCCTGTCTTTCACTGAGGTGCCGAGACCCACATTTTGCAATCAACTACACTCAAGTCACTACAGCAGATACTTGTGTCGGAAAATCACTCATTCATTCAAGAGAGTGGATTTACTGATGCAATATTTTATCAGACAGAAAATGTGTGTTTATTTTTCCATTGACATACAATTTCTTGAGGATCCATGGGAAAAGAAAAGAAAAGAAAAAAATACAATACCGGGTACAGCCCATGATTCTGGAATGCTAAAATATTTGACGACTACAGATTTGAAAGAGCAGCTTGACTTGCTTAAGGACTGTGGCCCCTTCTTTGAAGTTTAATCATTAAGCCAAGAACCCTTCAAAAAATCTCCCTCACCGCTTGTCTGTCTTCGAGGAAAAAGAAATATTAGTCTTTTACTCTTGCACACTAAAACATGTGGATTTGCATTTGGGGTTGTCTGAGGTGATTGCGCTCATCAGTAGACAGAGATTGGAATCCTTCAGTTCACTGAAGCAAGGCTGTGTGAGATTACAAGCCCACACCCCCCTCCCACCCTAACTGGTCTTGATCATTTAAAGCTCATTTCAGCAGGTCAGGAACACCCAAGTGCATTAGAGTCTTGAGTGTCTGTCTGTCAGTGACACCCCATGTAGGTCACTTTGATTGCATCAGATGTGCAGCCTGAAGCACTGGAAGCCGGCGGACAAGCTGAGAGAATGGATGGAGAGGCTCTAGCTCCAGGCTCACCGGATTAATACTGAGGGATTCATCATGTTGTTGTATCACTGGACAGCACCTTGCAGTGATTAATGAGTGTACCGCCATTGAAGAGTACACTAAATTGTCTTGGGCAAAACAATAAAATGGCCGCCCAACCATACTAGAAGAGATTAAAGGAAAAGAAATCAGTTGCACTGAGTGAGTAATACATATTACACTGGACTTGTCTCACTGGTTGCTGGGCAAATTCGATTGCCAATGCATTACATGATAGTACTCTTCTGTTGCCCTTTGTGAATGCTGTGTAGAGGCTTTTTTTCCTTTCTTTTACAGTGAACAACAACCAGCATTCAAACTGAGGCAATTGGGTTGGTAATTTTTGTGTCAACAAGAGCTGTTTACCCAAGTCAATGAGGCTAACCTGAGAGCTCCCTGAATGCTAAGGTATGCTAAAAATGTTCCCCATTTAGTCGATTGTGGGCCAAGGGGGAATATTCTGTCGGAGGTTTGGTTTAAATGAAACACATGTTGAGCACCCTGAACAATTGCTGTCAATATTGGAAAAAAAAGAGAGAAAAAGCCTTTTGATAATGCCCCAGCATAAAAAATGCTTAATGAACATGTTGCCTTCAGCCATCCTGGCGGGACATTCCTGCACGTTAATTAGCATGGTAGGCCTATTCCAATGCAAATTTCTGAAACCCATCCAGGGAGCTGAATAGGACTCTGTGTCTCACCTCAATTATTCATTTGTTTGCTTAGATATCCATCCAGATTTGTAACCACTTCGCCAGCACATTAAATGCGTGTACATCCGCTAATAGTTTCAGCCATTCCTCGCTTCAGGTCAAATTTAACTCATTTAACTTGTAGCTTCTCCCTATTCACTGATTTTATATTCCATTCCCTCAATTTCTATTGCGTATTATTGAGTCCCATATTTAGGTCATTGGAGAAGTGCCAATTGTCCAGCTTCTAGCTAATTCTGTAACAGAACACACATGGCAACTCCTAGGCAATATGTTTGGATGACACCACTAATCATCATCTTTGGTACGGCACAGTGGCTTCCAAATAGAATATTTATTTATAAATGCATAGGCATGCTGCCAGCCTCTAAATATCAACAAGTGATAATGGCTGGAATAATGAAAATTTACAGGAGCTTTATGAGATATAAGAAGATGAAAGCATCATCAAGCGCCCCATATCCCAATTTTACACAGCATAAGTAATCCTTTTCTTCGCCTCTATGAAGCTCTAAATGCTTTATTTGCAGGCCTCTAAACTTCTGTGAATGCCACCATTAAAGTCTTGGCTCCCAGGGCCCAATAATGGAGCTCTCGTGGCTTCTGTTCGCTTTCTTTCCCAGACTGATGACTAGCTTAAGGTCAGACTATCCAATGAAGGGATCCCATTACTCTTTGGCCACTAATGATATCTCTATGGGCTGAAACCGGGGGAAATGCTTCTCTCTTCTCAGGCAAAATGTGTGTGTTTTTTGGATGTATCAAATTAATTAGGCATGATTATTGGAATCCCACAGACTTAAAAAAAAAAGACCTCTTGAAATGAATAGACTTATATTCTTCAACTTGTGCAGTTAGTGATCCATACTCAAGTCTTATCTCTCTGTCTTGGAGTCTTTAAAAAGAGGAAGAGCTGAATGATGTGCGAGGGAGAGAGAGAGAGAGAGAGAGAGAGAGAGAGAGAGAGAGAGAGAGAGAGAGATGAGCTGGATGCAGGAAAGATGAGATGGGAGGCAAGGAGGGGAAAAGATAACAACACTGTCAAGCCTAATGGAATTGATCACTGCATGCCATCATTGAAGTGTTTTTGTTTCGCCTTTTTAACGACTTGCATTACCAGCAAATTCTCAGTCTCTCTCACTCACACAAACAAGAAGTTGAGGTGAAGTGGGGGTATTTTGGTGACAGTAATGCGGTGTTAATGGGCAGAACTGCCCAGGCAAAATGTTCTTAAGCAATGTGACAGGGGCGATAGCGCAATTTTTCCACCAAGGAGGTGCCTATCTAATGTGACTGTGTCAGCAGTCTTCCTCCCACCCGCTGCAAATTAGAATAAAACCACTGACAACGCATCGCCGCCCATTTCAACTTTATCTAACCATTCCCTTCATTGTGCACCAGTCACCTCATGCTAATCAAATCTGCTCAGCCCCACCTCTTCAAATCAAATAGAGCACCGCCCCCTCAGCGATGCACTGAAGTCACCTGTCTTTTCCTCTTGCAAGCCATGGAGCATGGGGGACAGGCTGCCGGGCCGGCCGCTCCTTCCTTCCTTCCTGTGTTTGGCTGTGAGGCAGATGTTTTTGATGCAGCTCTCACTGGCCAGAGCAGTCCATCAAAGGGTGGTGACCTCACTCCGTCTCTCATCTGTCAGCTGGGGGCTGAAGTGCTCAGGGTGATCTATCTGTCAATCAGGTGTTTCCCTTGCCAAATAGCAGCAGTGGACACATGGAAGACATGTTGGATGTCAGTTACCACTTGTCACAGATCAGCTATTGGATGTAGGCTACGCTGTATATCATTTTTTTTTTTTGCTTTTGTTGATTTGTTTTGTAAAGCTCCAGTCTTAGTTTCTCTTCACTGATATGTTTCACATACGGTGTGCTAATGCACTGAATAGTGTTAATTAAAATATATATACTCATTAAGCATTAGTTGACAAACAAATGTCACTTGAGTTAGCACTTTAGCACTGTAATCAGTGATAATGTAGGAGAGATCTGAGCCTTTGATCTGATATTTTTATTTTTCAAATAGTATATTATATGTAAATAAATGTTAAAATAGCTATAGTCAAAGCAACATTAAGCAAAAACTGTCACTATTTTATATTTTCCATTTCGTCAGACAATAAGTTGATCATCTTCGCATTTTTTGGGGGGATTTAGTAGGTCATTAGAGCCAGATTAATGTGTTAAATTGTCAGTGGTCAGGAACATGTTTTATGCTGTTCTTTGTACTGCGGAACTTCTATCACAGCATAAGTAAACAGCATTTCTAAGAGTGCCAGGGTCAGTTCACCATGTTTTATCAGCATCAGCCTGGAAGGTGTTTGGAAGGTTTTGTGTGCCTGTATGTGGATGACATATGCCCTAGTTTTGTGTCCAAGCTCTCTAATGTTGCTTTAATCATGATGTGGCCTAGACATTTTGCTGTACATTTGCTCTACATTTGTACAAATGCCAATCTTATTTTAGATTGTGTGTCTTTTGAGGCAAATGCTTACCTCTGTCGAGTTCATTAGTTCAGCTGAAACCCACTTCTTTGAAAGTCTAATTATAATATGAGACCACCAACATAAACACTGCACATTATTTTCTGTTCATTTCCATTTGTACTCATTTCAATTCATTTTGTATACAAGCAGATGACTTGACTGACAGCATTACAACTAAATTTGATGGCATCCTCCCTCCCTCCCTCTCTCTTCTTTCAACAATACCAGAGATACTCCCAAATGGAGTATCAGACGAGTCCACTCCTGTGTAATGTGCATGGGTGTGAATCTGTATGTGTCTGTGAATGTAATCACAGAACAGGTTTTGGGCACACTTAGTTCTATTTGTGCTTTTGTTTGGGCAATAATTGCATAGTTTTGCATTTCATTATTTAGCCAGATGGGGCCCATCAGAAAGGCTCCAGCAAAGAACTCATTTGTGTAATATTCCATTGCAATGCTCAGATGAATTTTTGAGGAAAAAAAGGCCTATTAACAGTACAATTAAGCTGCCACAGTAAACATGCTAATCAGCGAACGCATCCCCATATTCATATTGTATATTCCATGTGAGATGCTGATTAGGAATACATATATTACCATCAATTCAGGACACAATATAACAATACATTGTGAGCAAAGATGAATAAATGATTGGTTTAACCTGACACTGACAAATAAATAAATAAATAAACAAATAAATAAGTAAAGGATTTGCACATGCATTTCACATCAAGCACAGTCTGAAATAAGACTGGATTGAACTGATACACGAATCAGCAAGTTCCATCGCTAGGCATTTCCAAACGCCTGTCTCCCTCTTATTCTTTCATTATGTGGGAATTACTGCAAAGCAGTTCAGTCAGAAGAACTTGCCATGTTGATGGTGCAGTGTTCTCTAGTAAGAGACTGTCTTCTCACATCTCATATTAAACTGAGACCAAGGGAAGCCTAATGCCTTTTGACTTCTCATGACTCTCTCCCTTACTTTTTTATTCTTGTTGTTCTTGCTTGCACTTAAAAATGTCAAGCATTACTCTCTCTCTCTCTCTCTCTCTCTCTCTCTCTCTCTCTCTCTGCATATTCCTGAAAGGACTAATCCAGCAGTGTTTTTGTCTTGCATTGACGTCAAGGCAAGCTTTAGTGCCTCACTGAAAATAAATCAAGGTGAGCTGCTTTTTTTGTAATTATTATTTCATGCAAATGCCTGTATCAGTCCTCACCACATTGACCAAACTGGGCAAGAGCTGTTTTTCCCAGTGCAGAGCCTGCTGGTTAGTAAACCATGCTTTTGGCCTGATACACTCACACCCTCCAGGGGCTCGGAGGCTGCAACCTGCCCAGGTAGTCCTTAAACCTTAAAGGCCAGCAGATCCATGTCAATTTATTTTATTCACTCTATCCATATTGTGCACTCAATAATAATTATAACAACAACAACAACAACAACAACAACAACAACAACAACAACAACAAACAAACAACAATAATATTGTCATCATGGAAGCTTGGCATGCATTAAACTACCTCAGCTTCATGATGTTTTTAGTCTGTGGAATATTTATTGTCCCATGCTAACTTGCTGCTCATAACCAATATGAATTTGTGTGGCATTTTTCTCAAAACACCCAATGTGTCATTCTTGCTCCTTGTAGAGGATTAAACCATGCATTCTCATGCATACCTTGCACTCTCTACCTGGCCCTTCATAAAGTAAACAACACAGCTTGGGGCTAGACAATGTACGCCTCTAGTGGTTCTGCAAGCGTACAATAGCAGAGGAGCCGTTCGGCAAGGTTTCATATTCAAACTGAACGCTTGATGTGTGCACGCTTAACTGCTGTGGTTGTCAGGGGCTGTCTCTGCACAGTGCGATGTCAGGCCAAGCCTTTGAAGTATACAAAAGACAGCCTCAGCATTCTGGCTAAGGTTTGGCTGAGGTTGTTTTTTTGTTTCTCGTCTCTCTTATTCCTCTGTTTTGTTCTGCATAGACAACGAACATCCACTAAGGCAAAAGAGGCTTCTTGTAAGGGGGTTCTAAGCCTGGAATTGAGCGGTTTCCATAGATCTTCTTTTTCTTCTTCTTCTTTTTCTACTCTCCTACTTCTACCACTTCTACTTTTTCAACAGTGTCTTTTATTTTGACATTATCTGTCTGTTTGTGCTGATGGCACATGCTTCACATGCAGCCTGATGTCACAGATGTACAGATGGTTGTATGAGGTTCATGTGATGAGGCCTGGGGGGATTATCCCGTCCCTCTCCAAAGGGAGCACTTCATTATGTGGGGAGTTGTAGGACTGGGAACTGTTGGCAGTTAATGTGGCTATCACTTACACAGGCATAATTAACAGGCCAATATAAAGCAGTTAATCAGGAACTGTATAATCACTGTGACAGTTCTATGTGGAGTGTACTGTATTGTTGCTTGCATGGATCACTCCGACTGAGGAAAACATGTATTTTCTTGTAGTCAACACACTTAAGGAAAAGACATTTGGCTAAAGGCCTGGGGGGCATCAGGGCATCATGCTGCAATCACTGCATGGTGAGAGAGCATGCTGTCTTTGAAGGTTAGGATGGCTGCCATCAGTGAAATGCCATGGAAGATTTGAAAGCAATGGGTACACATGGCAAAGTATACCTAAATGAACATGTAAACAATCCATAGGTTATGTAAGGCAGGTTTCACACAGTCAGTGTGCACAGCCAATACCAAATAGTTGGGATATTGTGTAAACTGTAAGAACTACAATAAATGAATGAATAAATCATACAAGCAAGAAATGTATTTGAGAATATAGACGAAGGAAAAGAACAGTTATTGAAAATGGACATTTTGGCATCTGGTTGCCATTGTGATGGAGTCACACTGTTGGAACATTGTATACATCGCATTGTAGACTGTTTTTTACAATTAATACTATGTTGTCTTTGCACTATTGTCGACCAAATATAGTTTCCCCTATATAACCTGTGTCCATTTCAGACCGCTTCACATATAACAATGCTTTATTTAATTGATTTATGTCACATTGGATTATCAGTACTGAGACCTTGCCCTACTTGAAAAGCTTTGACGCATACTTTAAGGGAAAATCTCCCCATGACCAGCACAGGACAGGATGCTTAGCATAAAAAAAAAAAAAACACTAACTTTTTGCATTCATTTTATTTCTACCGGTCATGACTAGCTCTGGATTTGTTCACTACCATAGCACTTGACCCCCTTGGATTGCCTACAGTAAACCAAATAATTCAGCATTAGGGACATAATTACATGATATGTATGCTGGAGTATTAATTGAAAAGCCTCCTGTCCATCCTCACAGTGAGACGACCACCAAGGGGACAGTACAGTATTTCACCTCCAGCAATTTTTGTTCCGCATTTCCATGCACTGTATAATGAAGAGCCCAGTCTGCAATGCAGACAAGAGGCTGAGGGAGAGAGAGAGAGAGAGAGAGAGAGAGAGAGAGAGAGAGAGAGAGAGAGAGAGAGAGAGAGAGAGAGAGAGAGAGAGAGAATGTAAAATTCTCTATGTGAAATTGAGAAAGTTTTTAGGTAAACATTCAACTTTTTCTCCTGGTGTCTGTGTGTGTGTGTGCACGCTTGCGCGCTAACAGACTCACAGTACATAGATTAACATCTACTAGTCTGATAAAAAATAGAAAATCAGTGAAACTGTGAACTATTATTTTATTATATTTAAAAAATAGTCTGTTTATTTTGTTAACATAATGTATAATTAATATTTAGTCATTTCTAGCTAGCTATATGTCCAGAAAAAGGCTGTATAGTTGTCAGTACTGATCCGTTGATCTTTTAACAGCCTGGAAAATAAAACCTGAAAAACACTTCATTAAAAGTGTTCATATTGTTTGTACAAATGGAGGAAAGAAATTTGCTAATAATTTAAAATAAATTTATAATTAAGGTGTTTGTAAGTGTATAAGAGAAAAAAAAAAACTTACATGTAATACCTGCAGTATGATGATGATGATGATGATGATGATGATGATGAAGAAGAAGAAGAAGAAGAAGAAGAAGAAGAAGAAGAAGAAGAAGAAGAAGAAAATGATGAGGGAGTTTATGATGGTGGTAGTGGAGGAATGTGGAATGCATAGGAAAGGTTGACGATGATGATGATGATGGTGGTGGTGGTGATGACGAGGGTGTTTATGGCGGTGGTAGTGGAGGAATGTGGTATGAAAGGATGATGATGATGATGGTGAAGAATCTCATGATGGTAGTGGCATGAACAAGCATGCACATGGCAGAAAGGAGAAGAAAGGTTTCCTGAGCAGAGTGAAGTGGAATGAGAGAGTGGAGTTGTGTGTCAGATGGAGGAGGCTCCAGGGCCAGCATGAACACAAGAGGTTTGTTTCCTGGCCTCTGACAGGAACTCAACAGCAAGCCAGGGCTTTCTTCCTTTTTTCTCAACAAGGCCAGGTGAGCTCTTTCATAGCAACTCAAAAAGATTTCTGCTTCCTGAGGGTTAAACGTCTAGCGGTCCCTAAAAAGGAAAACAGTTGTGTGAGGTGTCTTGAGTTCTTTGTGTAGCTTAAGGGAGGGCAGGACCATAATTAATGCTTTGTCTGAACCCCCCACCTCAAACACACACTGACACACACACACACACAACGACACACACCACACTAGCTAATCCCAACACCTCTAACTTCATTGTGCTGTCACATTGCCTGGATAGTTTTCAGCTAGTCGCACACACACACACACACACACACACACACACACACACACACACACACACACACACACACACACAAGGCATTATCTCTGTCTCTCTTTCTCTGTATGTCCAAAGCTCTATCTTTCTCCCTCTCTCTCTCTCTCTCTCTCTCTCTCTCTCTCTCTCACACACACACACACACACACACACACACACACACACACACACACACTATAAAAACAGCCCACAAATCTGGGCAAATACAATGTTCTGCCATCAAAACACAATGCTTGGCTTTTCTTTCCCTTCTTTTTTTTCATTTGGACTCTTTATCTCCCTCAATCCCCCCATCGTTTAAACCCTGGTGTGCACTGTAGGCACTGTTCACTTTAGCCACCCCCACCCCTCCACCAAGCCCCTGTTAAAAGCTCAAAGAGTGTGAAACAGTTTTATCACTTCTGCTGACTCTGGTAGTCTAGGCCACTTCATCAGACAGACCTTCAGCCATATGCCGGAGCGAAATAATGTAAAGCCGCAGTCTTACATAATGATAAGTATTACTTTTAAGGGTGAGGAACCCAAATATGAGGATAGTGGGGGTTTAGTATCCTCTCAGAGAGATGCTATTTAGGCTAGTCTGGCCTATGGGGAAGAGGAGGACACTGAACTAAAGGCTACCACGGGCTGCTTCTGGTATCCTGGCAACAAGAGTCAGTAGTATAACTGGGGATCAGGATACACCCCCCCACACACACACACACACACACACACACACACACACACACACACACACACACCTTTGGTAAAGTGGACAGTGCAGGGAGAAGAGTCTGTCCCTAGTGTTTAATGGCTTTAGAGGTAGAGGAGGGCAAAAGTAGATTTATTGATAATAAAGAGTGTACATACATAGGCTACTTATAAAAACAATATGAGTTTGTGATAGTGTAGGCTATGTGTGAAACATGAGACACGCACTTTGCTAAAGATAGGCTATTGTAGAGTTCTTTTGCAATGCTGACTCAGTATTTGCCTTGGCCTAAAGCATTTATCAGATGCTTTCAAAAAAATGTGAAAAATCTTGAAATTTGTTGGTGCAGTGCATTTGTGGAGTGTTCCACTAACGTCCTTAGCTCATACAAAAGGCAAAGTCGAAGCTAGCCTAGGCCCACTCATTGTACTTACGAAACACTGAAGTCAATAGCAGAACTTAGCGAGTTGCCTTGAACAGCAAAATAGCAGATGCCTTGATTGTGTATCTGTGCAAGTCTCAATGCAGAAATGAAATACAGTCAGTGAGCACCCGTTACTGTAATAACAAGAACTTTAACCTTGACTGGCAATGTAGCATTGTCTATGCTTTTTCTAATGGAGAGGAAAATAACCAACAACACTCTCTCTCTCTCTTAGAGATCATGTGTATCATGCATATTACCACAGTGAGAACATGAGTAAGTCCATTTGAGGAAAAAAGTAGCACAAAATACCAAAAGGGATAACTCTCTGAGGAATTCTATGTATTGACCATAAAGTTAATGTATTTAGGGCATTCAAGTACATTATGGTGCGTGCCATGAAGTAACAGACCATTAAGGAAAAGCAGCTGAACGTAAGGCCTCAAAACAGAAATATCCCGACCTAATCCCAGAATTTATTTTGAGGATTTGAATCATCATCCTCTTAACATGTTTTAACATGAGCAACTCCAGAGCAGGCAGCAGGCTGAGCTCAGCAGACAGAAAATGAACAGAACAGAGGGGTTAACCATGCTGAGAAAAGTAAGGAGAGTCAAGTAGCATAAAATGCTAACTGGACAGAGGAGAACACGCATAAAGGATAATTACATTTTCGAGCGCAGCTTTTCTGTCACAGAAAAGCCTGTTTAGCACTCCACTGCAGAGGAGAACGTCTGGTGACAGAAATAAGCCAGCCAAGTACACGGGGACCGACTTTTGCCTTGCTGGATGCAGACAAGGCCACCAAAATGCTTGTGATTATTTACAAAGCTAATGTGATTAGCTGAAGAAAGATGGAGCTGCAATAGGCCATGAAGTGGAAACCCAGGATTTAAGTTGGGATCAGTGTTGAGTTGGGAGTTTGATGTCTCTACTCTCTCTACCCAGCTCATTATACTGGCCTGCAGGGGAGAGGCATGGGGGGTCTGTGCTTTATTTCCCTCTGCAGAAGTGGAGTCAACAAAATAGGGTGTTATCTCTGAAAAGTGATAAATGGGCCTGTCGCTATTGGTTTATAACTAATGTATAGAATGCCTAAGTATTTTAACGTTTTCCATAAAGGGATTACATACCATTGCTGAGTGTTATTCTCTACCAAGCCTGAGTAGACTTTCCTCTCAGGAAAGCCAGTGTCGTCATCATCAGTGAATATACTCACTTTTACAAATGGGCAACATTATGGGGTTTCTATATTACAGTAAATGACTCATCTGTCTCCATGGCAAATGTTAATTTTGAGTCTTTACTTTAGAGAGCTCTTCTTTACAGTGGCATATTCAGCTTCACTGTCGGCCAGACTATGCTTAATATCTGGCTACTCAAGCCCATTAGGAGCACAAAGGTTGTGTTAGGAGGACGATAAACGGACCTAGACTCCATTTGTGTGTGAGTGTTTCAGTGTGTGTGTTAAAGAAGCATCTGACTTGGACAAGAGTAAGGTAAGTTGGCATGTTGGCGAACATGAGAGGAGATCTATCAATCCTTTGAAGAGCCGAAAACCATAAGGCTCCACAGATGTTTTAAAAGCACACATGCTGTTTGAAGTAAAACACAATGAACTAAATGTAACTTCTGCCTTTTGCTTCTTTAATGGTTGCATAAAGTCAATATAAAAACAAGACACAAACAAAATCAATATAGACTATAAAGTGTGGGTTGCCATGAAACAGTAGGCTACTTCCTTAGATGCAGGCAACATATGTGTACAAAAATGTACTCAGTTCCACTTTTGATATATAGCAGAGCATCAACAGATCCAATCCACATACTACATGAACACAAAAAAGTCCAGTCTTCCCTGGAAACGTTCAGTGGCATAGATTGAAATGATACATTCGCATAAGTAGCCTGTCAAGAACCCATGAGAGAGAGAGCACAAATGCATTGAAGTCGAGCAAGGGGGCAGTATACCCACTAGGTCCCTGAAGTAACAGCTGCAGTGCTGACACTGTTTGGCTTAGCATTGCCAACCTAAGTGCTATGACTTCATTCACCATCCTACTGTTACTGTAAAAGGTATCCAGAAAACCATCGGAGTGAAACAAAAGTGATGTGACACATCCTCCCTGCGTTTGATTGAAGAACATGCACGTCGTTGCAGTCTGAATCATGCACACAGCTGGTGCAAAGGTACTCGCTAGGCCAGTGGGGCAGCGCGCCTGTCCACCCGTGAGAGATCCGAAAGGCCCCGGAGCTGTCCCTGGCTGGCATAGCCTGACAGGCAGGCAGCGCTTGAAGTCTTCCTGATGCCGCGAGTAAATCTCCATGACAGGAAAGACGTTTGCAATGTGATCAAGCAAGCAGGTCTTTCAATCACTTCCCCCCACCCTGGACTTTGAGAAGGGCTGAGAGGAATGATGAGCCAGGCATGAATACTCTGAGTGTGTGCTACATGGGGAGGAGAAGAAAGATAGGCAAAAATGCAATGATAAGCCAGCTTGGGACTGGAGTATCTACGGGGGCTGATTAAATCTGTGCATTCAGCCCTGGCCATGAAATGTATTGAGTGGAAATGGGCATGAACAGTAGCACTGAGCAGGAGAGGAGGCCTAAAATGCCAATCTTGAAGGGGCGTGATCCAGTTGGTATGGCAGCGCCTCCTCCACCGTAATGTTCTAAACCATAGGTCCAAAGAGGATGCCGCAAAGAAGTCCAGAACATTTCTTGTGATGCTCTCAGCTTTTTTAAGGTTAGATTTGACTTGTGATGATGCAATGCTTTGCTTCAGTTGTGCCAAAGGCTGCGGCTGCTGCTGCATGAGATCTGAGCGTTTGAAGGTAGCCCCTCAGGTCGGCGGGACGTCCGCTACCACAGACTGGTGTGCTGAAAGCGAGACGAGCTCAGTGGGCTTTCCTCACAGCAATAGTGGGGTCAGGATCAAGGGGGTCAATCTGGGTAAGGAAATCAGGAGCCTTGCTGGTCACTTTCAATGTTTTAGATGGCTTGAAGTCAAGAGTGAGAGACTGTCCTGAAGCTTGTACAGCAGGAACTGTTCTGTACTGTTCAGTTTTATCAAGTGTTTGTGTATAGTATATATTTCCTGATGCCCTGATTTTTTGCTTGACAATAAATTGACCAATGAATTGGGTCAGCTCTGCCCCTGAAAACCACACTTCGACATTCTTACGATCTAACTCCACAGAAAACCATTTAAATTCTGAGACACTGCTCAGGGTATCTGCACATTTTCGATCTTTAAATTTAATGACTTTTAACCTTTTTAAGACCTCCTTGTTTAACATAGAACATTTATATTTGAGCAACTGTGCAAATAGTCTCTGGAAATAACCACTCTGTCTGAAACACTTCTTCATCTATTTCTACCACGTGCATTGGCCGCAACAGAAAACACTGCCCCCCTAAATGTGTGATGGCAGTGCTAGGTGCACACTTCTATACAGTCTGGTTAGATAGGGATGTGCAATGGTGAACGAGCATGAAAAGTAGTCTTGTCGGACATTGTTATCTTTATTACATTCCGTCCAGATAAAACTAAATGCCACCCTTGATGAAATTTGATGCCACATTTGGAAAATGAGCAAGAAATAATATATTTTATGACCTTAAAAATCTTTTGATTTAAGACGTTTTAATACTTTTTAAGGATCCAAGGAGACCCTGATTGCTGTGGTTTTCTTGGTTTTCTTAGCCATAAAGCAGCTTAAGATGCATGAACTTGTTCTAAGATAACTTAAGGCAATATCTTGAACAGCCTTCACAATTAAGTAACACAATATAACATCACAATATCTTTATGTAGCGCCCCTCAGCCTGCTATATGGTACTGCAGTGACGCCCTGGGTTCTATGAACCTATAACTCAATGTAAATGCAATATATGTAACTTCTAAATGCTATCCTTCACTGTAATAGACTGAATATTAATGAACTATGTTTGACTTAAATGTTCTTTAAATGTTCTGATTAAGCTTGCAAATTAGTTATTCCCAAAAAACTATTGTCCACACTGTGAATAAGGTTTAGTGGCTATATTGTTAAATGTAAAAAGTAAAATAAAAAAGGAAAATAACAGAAAACAGGCACAAATAGGCTACAGCCTATAGGAAATGAGTATGTTCCTTTCACAACTTAATTAGCCTCTTAGGCTTAAGCCTTTTACAATAACCACAGTTTTCTCATAAACAAAACAATAGACATAGTAGTAAACACAGTTAGCTTAATCACCTTCAAATACCGTCAACATTGATATACAATAAACCTAATGGGCCCATTCAACATATAACACAAAGCCGGCACACCTTACTTGTCTCCCATACCCTGCCCAGTGTCCCCGATGCAGGCCTGAGTCGAGGCTGGCGTGCGTTGTGACTGTAAACAAAATGGCCGCTTCGATAAAAGAAAAAATGAAGCAGGTTACTCTCTCACCAGCTCTAGCGTGTAGGCTATCTCCCGCAAGCAGTCAGCTTAGTCAACCGACCTCTCCATATCCAGTGTAGACCTCCGGAAAACAGTCCGCACAGTTCTTGCACTTTCTGGAACTCCGATGTTGGCTTAGTCAGCCCACCTTGACTTTCTGTAGCAATTCTTCTGGCAGACACGTTGGCTACGTTATCTGCAATCTCGTGTTTGTTAAATCCACTCACACTCGACGTTCAGTTTCAGTCCAAACGCAAAACAGTTGAGTATTCGCAGTCCAACACATTCACACTTAACTATACTGTTACTTTTAACACTTTTAAATTGAAAACACAAATTAGCTTGCCGTCTTGATAACAGCAGCCTTTTTTCTCTCCTCTCCCAACTAGTTTCGTTTTCTCCCCTCTATCCGGGACTTTCTTCGCCCCGTGACCTCTCACCTTCTACAGTCATTGGCTCTACTCTCTTTTCAGAATTAAGCACAGCCTAATGAAATGTGCAGTAATATCAATATAGGTTTGCATATAAACACTCAATATCACATAACATACATCAGGAAATCACATAACATTGTAAATAAAATGGATAACAAAAACATGCTTTTTTTCTCATATACCTTATTTCCCAATATTATGAAGGAAACTTATTGTTTAATTTCTCACCGGGTTACAAATATAATAAAATAATATCAGTCATATAATGCTTTGTAGTGATGAGCTTACTTAAACTAGCCACATAGTTGCCTAGTTGGCAAGGTTAACATGATTAGCCTACCTAGCAAAGGTGATAGCATCTTCAGAGCCAATTATCATTGTCTTTTTAGAGTAGTGTTTTGTTTGCTATGTTTAACTGATGTTAGCTTCAAAACATGTCAAGAGCCTCTCGGGATATTATTTCAACACTGACAGCTGCCATTGTAAAGCATTGTAAAAATGAACTATGTTATGAATTAGCGAATTAGCGACGGTAAACTTAGGAGGGTAGGGCTGAGCCAAAGGTCAATTGTTTTAATTGATGTGTGACCATGTGAACTTTTTCAAGCAACTGAAACAAAGCTTGAATACACAGCATAACCTGTGTATAACGAAAATGTTGATTTTAGATGGTCATTGAGATAGATGAAGAAGGGATCAAGGACATTAACAAGAGCAGAATTGAAATGCATGGAAGCAGCAAGTCAACCAGACAGAGAGACAGACAGACAGATATTCCACGTGGTAGCAAGCCCCCGCTCTGGAAACTCACTGACCTTTTTTTTCTGACTTTCTTTCTTTCTTTCTTTTTTTCCCTCAGACTCAGAACCCTCTTTGCTACATTAGGAACTGACTGCAAAGCCTGTGCTGTCAAACTGAATTGATTCTGAGTGCAGAAGCGGCTGAATGAGTAGAGCCTGTAACACACAGTTATCCATCCCCATCCACGCACAGGCAGTTAGTGAAGGGGATTTGCCTGGTGGACAACATTTCCACCAACTGGCCAGAATCAATACCATATTTGCTTACAAATCAAATTTCCCCAAACATGATTGCCTAGTTAACCTCGGCCAGCGCTCACTTTTACTCCCAATTACATCCATCAAAGTGGTTGACCCAAATGCTTGATTGCCGTCTTTGAATGTGTTCGAGCTGCGCTTGAAAAGGGGAAGAGCTAGCTGCCTCTATTTTGGGGGGCGTGCAGGATTACTTTCATTAGGTTCTACTTCAGCACTTGCCATGCTTGGTGCCTTAGCTGCAATAGATGATGTGAACCCCTCCCTCCCTCCCTCCCTTCTTTCCTCATGCCAATCTCCAGCCCTCTCATCCCTTTCCTCTTCCTCCTTTCCTTTTATGTCAAGGCCCTGTGAACAAAGGTATCTCTCGGCAATTCTCTTTCAGGGAGAAAACAGCCCTATCCTACCTATGCTCAGAGGCCTCCTGCAGTCCAGCAAAGGTACCGTTTTAAGTTAAGTGGATTGGCACAAGAAAATAAAAAACCTCATTAATAAATGCCCCCATAATAATGGACATAATCTCCCAACACACACACACACACACACACTTTATTCAGAAGGACTGAAGTCTGGAAACAATTTAGGTAAGTCATGTCTGCTCTCAGTGGATAGGTGACACATTTGTGTGTGTTTGTGTGTGTGTGTGTTTGAAGGTTTGAAGAACAGTTCTAATAATACTTTGTTCCACACATCCTTAAACAACAACAATGACTTCACAAGTCAAAAAAAGAAGGAAAAAAAAAACTCTTTCCAGCCAGCCCAACCCTTACTAGTGAGGCATTCCTAATAAGTGTGTGTGGCCAAGCTAAGGCAATGTCACTCTCCGGAAAGGTCCCTGCTTTAAGCATGTCATAAACTGCAGCACAAGGCCTTATCACTAGGTCAGAGAGAGAGAAGAGAAGGACAAGTGTTATTGTCTTTCCTATAAGTGCGAGGCACATTCATGCATGCTCCCTCTGTGGAAATGAGCTGGGCGAGGTGAAATTTAAATAGAGGGTGTGGAGATCAAATCAGACTCTCTAAGCCAATCAGAATCCTTGTTTCTGATGCTTATAAACGGCTTCGCTAAGCACGGTGACATAGCAAAAAATGCGGTCTCACTTACGATAAGTCAATGACAAACACTCGATTTACACTACTGGCAAGTGCAGTAAGGGAACACCAACTGCAAGGATAAACTAAACTAAACTAAGCACAAGAAGTAAGAAAATTTGTATTTGGTAAATAATTTCTCTATTGTAACAATGCTTTTTGGTAATAAATCTTTAAGCCATTAAGCCTAGTTTCCTTTTAAACGGTGCCTCAGTTATGAGGAAGACGTATTTGTGGGATGAGGAGCAGAGTATGTGAGTGCATGTTGGAAAAATGTGTCAAATCAGTAAAGTATACCTAAAGCTAGTTATGTAAGTTCAAAACTAAGTGTCTTACTGTTTATCACCAACAATTAGCCAGTATACTCCCATTAGAAGGCTGAGTTAGTGCAGTGCAGTTTCAGGTGATACGCACACAATCTCTGTTTGATGAGAACTCTGTGACTAGCATAATGGAACAGGGAACAACATGACTGAATTTGTCTGCACCATGCTGTAGTCGGGATCATGGACTTAAACAGCCATATGGAATGTTACAACGGAAACCCTGTGGGAACCACTATGGCGCTAATCATAACGATCTATACAGTGCTGCTATTGAGAACTCATTAATTTTAACTGATTCATTGCCTTCTGTCATTAACAAAACCTTTGCCAGGCACTGGTGTATGTTACACTATTAGCATTATAATGACAGTATTGAAGGTACAGTCGGTTAAAAACTAGATTTTTTAAACACTCTCTGGGCAACTCTAATTATGAAGCTATACAACACAAATTGGAAATTATTCCCAAGCTATTAAGATCATTACCACAATAGAAATGAGTAGTTGTATTTACCTGTTTGTATGTGTGTGTGTGTGTGTGTGTGAGTGTGAGAGAGAGAGAGAGAGAGAGAGAGGGAGAGAGAGAGAGAGAGAGAGAGAGAGAGAGAGAGAGAGAGAGAGAGGGAATGTGTGTGGGTTCCCCAGACCCAGGGCTGGGATTTTGCATTGGCTTTCGCTGATGTTTAATGTCAGTCCAGCAGGCTCCTCCAGCAGTGGAGACTGCACAGTCCTGACCGCTGGAAATGACTGGCTGATGAGAGCAGACCTCCGGCTGGAACTGCTGAGATCCCTGTGGAAATCACCCACACTCCACTAAGGCCTGCTATTGTAATATGGTCCAGCGCTGCAGCAGGCTGCTAGGTGCTAATGATGGACTGGACAGTCCCCGCGGGAAGGGGATGCCTAGAGATGGTCCACTGGATGAGAGAGGCAGGAGTGTGGAAGGCGGAGTGGGCCGACTGCCCGTGGGCAGGGGAGGGGAGGATGACGGAGGGCTATGATCTCAGTGGTGGAGGCGTGGGGCATTTGCAGCAGCGTATAATGAGACATTGGAGTGTTGGGGGTGAAACTTCTCAGACTACTAAAGGGAATGGCAAAAGAGACATGGAGATGGGTAAGTTCTGGGTATGTTAAAGGAAAACATGAAGGGTGCGCACAAATGTTTGTATAGTTACGGTAGCTTTGGTGGCACTATTGTATGTACTTCAGGTGAAATGAATCCAACAAAAGACATTTGAGAGACTCTGTTCTCATTACCAGTGCCTGGGTTAGAATCCATTTCCCTGCCTTGCTTCACTCAGGGAAGCAAACTGACCTTGAGCCTTTCTCACAGTAATAAACACCAGACACCTCGTCATGGGGCCACATTATTCTTCTCTTTGCAGGGTCATCACCCACAGGACTCCACCTCAGTTGCTCTTCCAAGCTAGACATGTTTTTTATTATTATTATTTTATTTCATTTTTTTTCCTGACGTGTTTAGTGAACTGAATGAGTCAGGTTGACATTGAGGTTATACAATAGAAAGCTGACAGCTGAATA
Organism: Sardinella longiceps; assembly: GCA_027497455.2. Lineage (NCBI taxonomy): Eukaryota > Metazoa > Chordata > Actinopteri > Clupeiformes > Clupeidae > Sardinella > Sardinella longiceps. The sequence continues at coordinate 17,442,384 of JAODXP020000031.1, forward strand.
AGAAGACATTGATCTGAAAATGAACAGTATAGATACAAAAAATTTCAATTGATTGATAAGTCATTGTTTCCTATTTTATATATTGTGGTTAAAAGGGATGACCTTTGAAACAATGTTCCTTGCATTGACTGTTCATTGTATTTCATGCACACTCTATAACTCGCAGAGACTGACTTTAACACTACACAGACATCTGCATGTGTGTGGATGTTGCTAAAATACTTGCCATTTCCATATCACGCATTCAGATTTAGACATTTAGATCATTCAGTCATCTAGATTTAGGTTTAGTGATTGCTTATTATAGCAAAATTATAGTTATGATTGCATTACTGTATTTTATAGATGTTTTACAGGTGGCGTTATAGTGTAAGGCGTTTAGTGTAAGCGTCTTAGCGTTTAGCGTTTTTTCACCTCCAGGCGTTCGATTTCAATTGTTTCCCTATGGAACGATGCGACTTGACCGTTGCTACACGCCTCGCTTAAAAAAAAAAAACGCTATCAAAAACGCAAGCGACTAAAAAACGCAAGCGCTCAAAGTTGAAAATAGCTTAACTTTTGAGGTCGCGTTTTCTTCAACAATGGGCCCGTTGCCTAGCTGCCCGTCATAGGGTAACACTTCGCGGTAAGGGTACATGAATCATCATGAATTCATGCATTATTTCATTCATGATAAATTCATGATTCATGCATTACTTCATCTCTGAAAGTCTAATGAGTTATCAGGAATTAACATGAATTCATTGTTTGTCATTAATGACCTCCTGCTGAAATAGCACATGATCTTAAGTATTAGTTACTCTGGGTACATCATCATGAGTCATGATTAATTAGCATGAGTCATTATTATTAGCATGATCATGATGAATTCATCATGTTTGTGCCCCCTCAACTAAAGTGTTGATGTATGGGATAGATATGAGGAACTAGGCCAAAGTAGGCTAAATAAGTACTTTTATTATATCAAATTCTTTTGAACAAAAACATCATGATCATGTGTAATTAGTCATGACTCATGATGATGTACCCAGAGTAATTAATGCTTAAGATCATCTGCTATTTCAGCAGGAGGTCATTAATGATAAACAATGAATTCATGCTAATACCTGATGAGTCATTAGATATTCAGAGATGAAGCAATGCATGAATCATGAATGAAATCATGCATGAATTCATGATAATTCATGTACCCTTACCGCAAAGTGTTACCGTATTATTTGTGAAAAATTACAGTATGTGTACAGAGTGTACACACTGTTCAAACCTTAAACACATGTAGAGATGTGTTCTTTCCATCTTTGAGTGGTTAAGTATGAATACTGTATGTTGAGAAAAACTTACTGATCACTGTTCATCAGACAGTAGGCCTTGTCTCTTCAACCTAATGGACAAGTTCCAATTTTGTCTGATTAATTGTAGAGCAATAAATACATAAATACCCATCATGTATTGTAGGCTATAACTATGTTTTAAAGTTTCACTTCTAAGTGAAAATGTAACATGATAAATAGGGAAAATGAACTCAATGAGTCTGTTCATCTTCACTTTATTTTTACTTCAATTCGATACTGGTTTGTTGATAATATACTATTGTCTCAGCCTCCATCTTCCTGCGTAGCTTATGCTCTGGAGAGCCTCTGCTTGTGTAGCAGTGCATTGGGCAGGTTAACGTTACCTCTGCCAGAGACAGTTTAATAGCATCCTTAGAAGGACTTTGCCTCTGATCATTGACTTGGCCTAATGGGAATTGACTGGTGAATTGAGAGTTATGGGAAGGCTGTTACACACACACACATGAATGTTTTGCACACAACTGTAGGTCTAAAGCTGCTGCTGCTGCTGTTAAATGGGCTTCCAAGGAGGCCGTGCAGAACATGACCAACGCTAGATGAAAATGTTCACTTTTTCACACATACAATGTCAGTAATATCCCCAACCAGATGAAGCATTGCTTGAATTAGAAATACTGAGGAAATTCTTAGCAGAAGCTATATTTCGCTTCTTGCTGTGTAGATATGGTAATGAGTTAAAGTTAGCCAACTTTTTTTTTTTAACTTTTTAAATCCCCCCTGCTGAAATCAGAATAATCCAAACAGGGAATCAGTAAAAATTCACAAAGGTGATTCAAACACGTTGGTTACTGTCATTTTTCTTACTGTAAACATGAAGTGATGAGCTCAGTCTCTCTGAGCCCCAAGCACCACAGGTGAAAGGGATTTACACAGGTGTCTCATACATGCAGAGACTATTCTGGTTTTAAAGGTAGGGTCTATGAATATTTTCCTGGAGCACTTTTTGCTGTATTTCTTAAAATCCCTCTCACACGCCTATTGAAAACAATTAATTAACTGCACAGTGATATTCTGTTGCAATATTCCTCATTCTGATTAACATAAATAAATCTTGCTATTGGAATATCATCAATATAGTCCCAGACTGTAACTGTGGTCATTGACTGTGTGGTATCGGTACACCAGTGCTAAATAAACACAAGAACTCATGAAAAAAGCATCGGCTGTAGGAGTGGGTTTAAAGAAATGTATGGTAAGTCAGAGATTAGTCTGTGAGGTTGGTGGTCTGAAGAGTGCTGGAAATGAGAGTTCCTGGAAGACGAGGGTCAAGAGCTCTTGAAGCAGGAGAGAGAAACCCTTTTACTCCTAGCAATTGATATTGGCTCACCTTGACGCTGCTTGACTTTCTGCACTGTTTCAGTCCACCCAGCTTTGGCTGGAGGGCTGGTGTCTGGATGGCTGTTTGGCCGGAGGACTGCTGTCTTTTCCAGGGGGGAGTCTAGGCCTGTCATCCATGGCTAGCATCGCAGACACATTCAGGGCAAAAGCACTGAAAACTGTCAAATACAGATTAGGTTGCATCTCTGCTGTGTGTATATTTGGATGTACAGTTTGGGAGAAAATATACATCTTGGTTTCAGATATATAAATTGATGTTTTAGATGTAATTCAAGCTTTAACTTTTCTCTCCTGTCTTGTATTGCTGAATGCAAAGGATGAATAGAAAACCCTTATGAACCGAAAACCCAGTGCATCCTTTGACCTGTACACAAACGTACATTCACTCTAGCTGAGTCAAGTACAATAGATATACATGTACACAACAGTGGGTCTCTGTAGTGTGTGTATTCTGTAGGCCTGTTCCACCCACACACACTCAGATACTCATAGCTTGAAAAGCTACAGAGTGGCTCTCACCTGATGGTCTGAGTTCACATGAGGGCTCTACTGGATTTATCTCCCAGCATCCTCAAATTATCTACTCTACTTCCCCTGCAGTTTTCCTAGTCTGTATTTTACATGGCTACAGTAAACCCATACATAAATAAATATGTCTTAGAAAATCTTATGGAGTGCATTAAAATTTGAACACTTTCCTTATGCGTACACGACGTACTGTAGATAACAAGCCCTTATGTCTGTGTATGTGTGTGTGTGTGTGTGTGTGTGTGTGTGTGTGTGTGTGTGTGTGTGTGTGTGTGTAAGGTTTTTTTTCCCTCAGTTTACTCCAATCACATTTACTTTCCATGTTGTCAGGCCTGGCTGGCATCTGTGTGAGGGATGATCTGGAGTCTCTGTGACGCGGCTCAAAACATCTGTTTTTCCGAGCGCAAGCGAGTGTGCAGCCGAGTGTTAATTATGCCTGCCAGTGAGAGAACAACTATGGCAAAGGTCCTGGGCAAGTTAACTCTGCCTCTCTTTTGCTCTGCTCCAGGGGTAAACAACAGATAAGCCCCATAGCAAAGGGATGGCAGCATTATTCTATTGCCATGCACTCTGCTCAGTACTGAGGCCCTGTACCTTGGGCCTCTTCTTCCATCATCCCTTTTGAAATGTTCAATGTGCAAATTGCTGCCATAGTCTTTACACTGGTGCCAGCTGAGAATGCTGGGATGAAAACGGATGGTGGATGTGTGTCCCATTCAACCAGTGAGTGGCTCACAGGGGTCATACTATGTCTATGTTGGAGAGGGGGAAAGAGGATGGTTAGTATTTGATTGGAATTTTCTGCCTCCTCTGCCCCAAGTGACCTAATTCACATGGAGTCCACATATTGTATGGAGAAATGTAGACAATTTCAAGCAGTTCATTCTGCACAGTTTTGTTATAGAGGATGAACTGAACTGTCTGGAAAGGTTATCTTTGTTTGGCGGATGAAACCAGGGAATTTGCTGATTGGTCAAGTAGAGACACAGCGAATTGCCACAGGGACAGAAATGTCAAGGGTCTACTTGTAAAGACAGCCTGTGAAAAGATGTAATTGAAAGGTGCCAATGACATCAGAATCAGTTTACGTAGCTCATTTCAAGCTCAATTAATTGTGAAATTTATGGAGGATGATTGATGAAAATTCTGTTCCCTGCTTTGCCTCTTAGATTGCCACTCATTACTCCAAACAAACTTGAAAAGGTAAGATACTCATCATTGCTCAGGGTGAACTTTTTGAGGAATGAACAAATAGCAATAATTGACATCTGACCAATTAAAATTAGAACTTGTCTCAGAAGTTCAGATGTTTTCTGCACTTATAACATGACCTCACAACTTTTAAGGTAGGAAATTACTTTATTGGTTACTGAATTAGCGGCTTGTTTCCATTGGGAAATTCACGTTTACATAATATTGGATTTCACATAATGGTGTTCTTGGAATGTCCCATGGCAGAAATCTGCTCTGGACTGCATTAATTGATTTGAGATTCCAGAGGGTCCGAGCTAAGGAATATGGGGGTTGCAAACATCTTTCGAAAGAAGTTTATGAGTCCATTCCTAGTTTCACTAATAAAAGTAAGCCAGTGGGACCATATACAGCTAATCAATGTAAATACTCCAGGAAATAAAATCTCTCATATGGCAAAGAACAATGTCATGCTTCTAGGCGGTCTTCACCTACTCTTTGGCAATTCTCAGTGTCTCACTCACTCATATATGCTGGTGTTGTGGAGGTTATAGTCATTTTTTAACTCAGCAAAGCTTGGTGTGTCCTAACATGTCCAATCTAATGCACCACATTGCATGAAGTTGGCCACTTTACTAAATACTAAATCCTGCCATGTTCATCACTGTATGTAAGCAACAGTGTCATTCATTCAATAAGTCAATCATTCATGCGCGTTTCATTAACTCAGGAATTCTTTCTTTTCTATTTAACCACAAATATTTCTAGGTGCCTTTTCTTGACATATAAAATGTTTGGCCAAAATATCACAAAACCACAAACTTGCATTGCATTTTACATACTGCTCACGCACACACTAATGCAGAAAATATGCTGTGCCCCCATCGTATTACTTTCTTTTTACCATGTTTACTTACTTTACTTAGTTTTATGCATTTAGTTTTGGTCATAAGCTCAACAACAAAATAAAATAAATAAATAAATATAAGCTGTGTGATTCTCCCTCTTGGGGGTGATATCCTCGCTTCCAGCGCACAGTTAATTTTATGCAAGCCATTCATCAGCCAGATGTTTCCAATCAGTCAGAAGATTAAGCACCTAGTGCTGTAAATGGGACTTTATCAGTCATGAAAAAGGTTTGTATGGTAAAAGTGCCAACCCTTTCCCAAGATAAATTGAATCGCAGGTCAAAGGGAGGCATATTTAATAATGCTAAAGTGATAAAATTAGTTTTATTAAGAGCTGATCAAAAATTATAACGTATATGCATGAAGAAGGTATTATTTCGCTGTCTGCAAAGTAAGGCACATATTTATGGCCCTCGTTTCTCCAAGGGTGGTCACATCAAGTGAGGTGTGTGCTTTGGAGATAGTAAGTACCTGCGTGTGTAAGCAGATGCTGTATACTGCCATATCACTCATTTATTTTTATTTTATGCCATGGGAGCTGGAGTGAAGTTGTAAACCGCTGAGTCACAACTGCAAGGCTGCAGGAACACAGCCATGTGAAATGCATCAAATGAATAAAACTAATAGGCAAAAATGACACTGTTAATTATTGCAGGTTGAATAGTCCTGAGGATCCCACAGCAATGAAATGTTTGTGCAAACACCCAATAATTAATAAGGACGTGGAGAGAGAAGGACTGTTTGACTTTCCCCCCAGAGAGGGATCATGTTTGATTGACAGCTTCTGCGGGTGCAGATGTGGTTTAGATGCTGGCGTTTGCTGCACAGGATTTTCCATACATCAGCACAAACACCCAGCAACATTTATCAGAGCACAAACTTGAGCAGAGGGCACCCCATTCCCATATCCCCCATGCAGTTCATGATTAAATACTGTAGTTCAATCCTAAGACGTGATGCTGTAATACACAAACCACATTCTAAACGACACCAATCTCCCTCTCGCGCTGATAGACAACTCGGAAAATGCTCACTCACCATGGGCAGTCATTAATACTTAATGCCTGTGATGGGTTTGGGTGGGGCGGGGTGGAGTGACGTCAGAAGTAATGTGTGTGTGGATCTCTCATGGCACAGTCTCTCTCTCTCTCTCTCTCTCTCTCTCTCTCTCTCTCTCTCTCTCTCTCTCTCGCTCTCCCTGCGTCAGGCAGCCACGTCTGAGGGCTTCTAACTCATTAACCAAGTTGATGGAAGATAAGCGTGAGAGAAGTGGCAGCACACACACACACACACACACACACACACACACACACACTCTCTCCTCGCTCAGTGTCGACCACTGTGCTGAGTCTTCAGTCGGGCCCGACACTATCCTAACAAGATCTAGGGGAGGCTCCTGCTCTTGATGTCCACTCACACACACACACACACACACACACACACACACACACACACACACACACACACACACACACACTGAGAGTAAGAAAAGATAAAACACACACTCACATACACACACACATTCACACACACCCACACACACACATTCACACACACACACACACTGACACACTTACACCAGCAGCAAATACGCACACACACACACACACACAGACACACATGCACTAAATACCCTCTTTGACACACACACATAAACATGCAATCATGCAGACTCTGTTGCTATAGGGCAGACAAGGCTCTTTATTTATGTATTTCCCTTTTATCGATTGTAGTGGCAGTAAGCTCCTAGTTAAAAGAGGTGTGTGAAAGAGAGTCCCTTCCTTTATCTCCCCTCGCCCACCCATACCACACCGAGCCTTCCCCCCCACCCATCCCACCAATTAAAAGCAACTCTCTGTTCGGCCTGAGAGAACCATCCGTTCTCCACTCAGCCTTTTGATTAAGTCCTGAGAAGTGAAAAGAAAGCACCGTGTGGACGGTTTTTTCACTCTGACCCGGCAGGGGTGTGTGTGTGTGTGTGTGTGTGTGTGTGTGTGTGTGTGTGTGTGTGTGTGTAAAGGTAAAGGTGCCTTAAAAATGGTTCTTACATAACTAGCTCAGTCTCCAGCAGTCCAATCCCAGTAGATGTCCCTCATGTGTGTCCAATGGGAGGGGGAATACCCTTCCCCCCACCCCCCACTTCTCTCTCCTCTTCTCTCCAGCTGCTGAGGCAGGATGAGATGCTGTGTATGTAGGACAGATCCCTTTAAATATCACGCCGCCTCCTTCCCATTGTCTCCAGCTGTGGAGAATATGCCAGCAAGGTGTGAAGCGGCATGTGGAATCCCTTAACAAGTCATTAGCAATCTGCTCCATAAGCCGCAAACACAGACGGTGGGGCTGTAGCCGTGAGTGTGCATCAGGGTGAGCTAGCGTAAAAATACCCTCACTTCTCTCTCACCTCTCACATCCTGTACACACACACACACACACACACACACACACACACACACACACACACAAACAAACAATCCAATCCGTCTCACAGTACACGTACACTTATTCATGAACAGCATTGCATCGGCTTCCACTCAAACACAGCACTAACACAAAAAACACTATCTCACTGATGCAACTGAAAATGTGAAAACATATACACATACACACACCCACACACAAAGAATTAGCTGCCAAAGGACAGACAGTACACACACACACACACACACACACACACACACACACACACACACACACACACACACACACACACACATCCTCCACAGTGGCCTAAAGCTGGAAGCTGAAGTACTTATTAATGCAAATAGAGTGCCCACTCTCTCTCTCTCTCTCTCTCTCTCTCTCTCTCTCTCTCTCTCTCTCTCTCTCTCTCTCCACACACACACACACACACACACACACACACACACACACACACACACACACACACACGCACACACACAACCACGTCAGCATTTTCCACCCAGGTTTGCCTTTTTCAGGCCAAGACTTCACAGGGAACTCACCAATGCATGCAACATGCTTTTGATTCAGATATGTACATGGGCCAATTCCCCAAATCCGCCATAAACAAAACTGCTGTGCCGATGGTTAGAAGCAGAGTAGCTTACTTATGACAACAACAGCAAAAAAAAAAAAAAAAAATCCACTGTCTGTCAAGCACTGCTGCGTTTTATTTCATTGGAAGCACATTTCCCCTCACTAACCATTTAATCCTTTTAAACACAATTCATGCTGAGACAATATCACAGCATTCTATGCCGCGAGGAGACTAGACTTGAGGCACTATAAATGATGTGTGTTCTGTTTGAAATATGACTTTCTCGCCAATGATGGCTCTCACACTCTCACACGCAGCTGTCACTCACGAGTCTTTACCCCATTACACTGTAATTTCTCTAATAATGTTTCTCTATCTGATCGGGTGCAATGTAAGCTGTGCCTTTTCTCAAACACCCATCACTTTTATGCTGCATGGCAACCAACTACACAATGATGGATCATGCCGTCCCCCAGCCTCTGCACGACTTATTTATCCTTACGGCTCATAATCGCTCAAATCATTCTGCGTAATCCAGCATAATGTCGTCGCCGAATATGCATCCATTCCCATCGAGGAGCATGTGTGTGTATTAATTGGTCAAGCATGCAGTGGGTATCCGTATACTGTAGCCTATGTTTGTAAATAACCAAACATATATTAGGCAACAACTCGGTGTTGCACTACAAAAAAAGGACCCTTTCTATTTCGGCATGGTGTTTTTCCTCCTGGGAAGATTGTGGCACTTTGTCATGCATATAATATGTCTATAAATATTTCCAGGAGAGGCACATGAGCAGAGCTCAGGTGTTTGATACATTCCAGGCTGGGATCATAAATTATATTATTTGGGTATTAGAGTTTCATGAGAGGATTTGTGAGGACTGGAGATGGTGAAATCTGTAGTAATCATGTGATCTGTCTCTGAGATTTGGAACTCTGATTGCGCAGGGCTTTGTGCACCGGCCCCTTAGTGCCCAAATCACTCAAACATCAAAAAGTATTTCTACAGATTTACAGTATATATGTGCTGGGTGTTTGTACTATGGAATCTTCCAGGATTTGCTTATATTGCCATCCTGCTCCTGTGCTGCCACAATAGTGTTGCAGTGATGACAAGTGAGGGAAAAGTAAAGCAATGCTATTTACTGATGCAGGCCAACAAGAAATTGTCATTGAGCTTGAAACTGCCTTAAAACAATTTGTCAGCACTTAAACAATTTGGTGGAACTCCACCCAATCCCATAAAACTAGTGTGGATGTCCATC
>JAODXP020000031.1:17459466-17501966 GCA_027497455.2 Sardinella longiceps
CTGCCCCACATCGCATCATGGTGGGTATCCACGGCAACCTAGATGCATCATGCTTTCGTCAGAATTCCAGTTGAGGAAAAGCTGCTGTGTTCTGGCGTGACTGTGCCTGGGTGGCAGGCAGGCAGGCAGTGTTTACATGAGTTGCACAGGAGGTGGATGCTTGCTAATGTCCTCACCGTGCCCCACTTCCACACCGGGGGCTCTGTATCAAGATATCCATGGCAACATGCAATTACCCAACCCCCCTGGAGTGAGTGAATGAGTGAGTATGGAAAAACATGTGGTGGAGCATGTTTGACCCCAACACGTGCACACACACACACACACACACACACACACACACACACACACACACACACACACACACACACACAAAACAATTTGCAAGCATGTTCATATGCGCACACACACACACACACACACACACACACACACACACACACACACACACACACACACACAGGCATAAACATGTCATTCTCTCCATCACAGCTCAGTGTACAAAAAACATTCACCTTGGTTTCTTCCTGTTTTTTTTTTTTTTTGATATATATTAAGCTTGATTTTATTTTTCTCTCCCTGAGGTACCATATCTTCTATCTGCACGTGCATGAATGAATCCAGCTCACACTGTGCCAACTGTTCCAGGTACTGATTTCCTGAAATTAGTCGAGGACCTGATTTCACCTCCCCTTTGCCTCTTCACGTCACAAGCAGATACGTCACAGGCTTTTCCATTATCTGCTCATTCAGGCGGCACAAACAAAAAATGGCCCACTGCCAACTACCATGAGCTCCTACATTTAATTTACTTTTAAAATTCCCTTCCTTCTGTGCTGAAGCATGCACCGACTGTGGCTTCTTGGCCAGAATTACTCTTCCGCCAGCTGTACTCATTTGTTTAGAGGAATACAATTACCACAAACCACAACAACAAACACAACCGAGGAATCTGGAATGAATTACTGCACCAAAAACACACACACACACACACAAAAAAAAGCTTTTGTGAGTTGTGTGTAGTGTGTGAGTAGTGTGTTGACTGTGTTTTCTATGAATGTACAGAATAGCTCCGTTATCTTAAAATAGCATGCGTCACTGTTACCATATATATTTTGCAGCAGATTAGATAAGGTAGTTTGTTCTCCGTTGTGACATCAAGGTTGGTGCAATCCACTGTAGAAATGTCAAATGGAGCAGATTGGATTGCATTTCAGTCCGTCCCACGACTTCAAGCTTGACTAAATGCGTGTGAAGGGAACACCAGGTTCACTGGTATAGCATGGAGCCAGATCTGAGTAGGCTAATGCTGCATTGGCACTGGAGCATGTGTAATGAGGGCTAATGTTTCTCACTGTGGCTGTGTGGTTTCCCAACACTCCTTTACACTGTCTTGTAGTGGTTATATTCCCCTCCGCGTGGGAGATGACAGGCCGCTATACTTTTCTCGCTCTCTTTTTTTCTGTCACGCAAGACTAAATGCTAAGGCATGTTGCAGGGATTCAAAGCTTTTAGCCTTTTAGCAGATCTCATGAGGTTGGGCAACATCCCCAATTATTATTACAATCCTTGTATCTGTTCTTTGCATTTAATAAATGATGGGATGGAAGAGTCTAAAAGCAGTCCACACAGATAGGAAATATTCCATTAAAAAATGTTAGATGTTTCATAGAGTGTGACTGCTGATGTCTCGGCCTGCATGTTTACTTGGAGCCCAGTCTCCCAACATTTAGCAAGAAATTATTTGATCTTTCCTACTATTTACACAAGCAGAGTGAAATTGTAGAGGACATCTTTGAGGATAACCGTAATTTGTTGACATCTAACATGTGGCTATAGCTTAAATTTCACAGTGCCTTTTATGTCTGCCCTTCCAGTGACCAAAAGGACAAGGACCACACATAACACAGACACAGAAGTATCAGTGCTTGGTTTTGTGCTTATATGTGCCTTGCATGACAGGATCAGGAATGCAGTCTAAGTCTGTATAGCATGTTGAATTGTATGCCTATCACAGCCTTAACCATGACTGTGTGTGTGTGTGTGTGTGTGTGTGTGTGTGTGTGTGTGTGTGTGTGTGTGTGTGTGTGTGTGTGTGTGTGTGTGTGAACACTTCTGCCTTGGTGCATGCTTGAGTGAAAACATACAGTATAAGAGAGAGAGAGAGAGAGAGAGAGAGAGAGAGAGAGAGAGAGAGAGAGAGTGAGAGAGAGAAAGAGAGTTACGTGCATACATCTTTAAACACATACATGTGCATGTCTGCAACCTACATACTGTTTCCTGCTCTGCCTGAAGGTCTTTAGCTGTCATCTTATAGTCAGAGCCTCTATCCACACTCCATCTGCCTGTGTGCAGCATTAGCATAATTCACAGCTATGCTCCATTTCGCCAATGTCCATTCCTTTCTCCCCCATCAGAATATAATTGAAAGGTTTATTGAGATGAAGGGGAATAATGGTTGTAAATGTGATAACCGGCGTCTATATGACACGCGATGCAAATCTACTGGGAGATGTAAAGCTAAATTGACACTCTAGCTCATGCAACGTTGATACAGTTGCCAATGACATTCTGAGAGATATGGAATCAATATTGTCATATTGAGGCCTTGATAACAATGTATTATCTTCTTGAAAGATACAACATGAGTGTTTTGCAGGGAGTGAGTGCATTAGAAGATGACGTTTGCAGAGTACATGAAGAAAAACATCAGGTGGGGCTGTTCTGTAAAGAGGTCCATGAAAGGGGGAGAACTACTTAAGGTTGTAAGTGTAGGAAGCAAGTGGGGTGGTTTTCTACCCAGTTTCAATGACCTGTGTTTTGTTTTTCTGACTTACAGTAGGTGTAAGTCTGCCCCCCCCCCTCTCCCCAACACAATAAATAAATAAACAAGTCTACAAAAAGGTTATGTTGCCCATCCCCAGGGGCCAGTGTCTTGTAAAGGAAGTGAGCGCTCTGTGGAGCTAAAGGGGCAGGCCTGCGTGGTATAGACTCCAGTGGTGTGTCCGTGCCCTTGCTGGGAAGTGCGATGGATGAATCGCAAGGAACCCTTTGGCCCCCCTCCCCATATAAGCTCTAATATAATTCTAGTCCTTCTGTGATTTCCTCCATGACCCTGTGCAAGTAACAATCAGCCAGTCTCAGCGAGAATTGGTGCCAGGACCTCGGGCATTCTAGAGGAACAAACACATCAGCCTCAACAGCAACAGCAAGGGGACAAAAAAGAGAAACGGGTAACCTCAACTAATGTTCCAAATTAAAGGAAGTGCTTCAAAAAAATTAATGATTTTTCGAATGAAAGGCACACACTATGCCTTATGCCTTGCATTGTGAGCCAAGGAGTGCATACAAATTCTGTATATTTCATCAGCAATGCATTACTATCTTGATATCTAGGAAGTAACACATTTTTTTCCGGTCATGAATATAGATACTACTTACTAATCTACTTTCAGGTTCCATCACAGATGTATCAATAAGTACACTGTTATGCATGTGATGTCACATCAGTATGCATGGATAGAGTGATAATAATAGTTTTATAAAATAGTAATAAAGTATTTATAAAGCAAGTACAAGAGACAAACATCACAAGTTGATAAATCATTTGCAAACAATGATTGGTGTAATATGCAAATGAAGCAGTGAAGGATGGTGATGAAGATGTGGTGTGCAATTCAGCAGGGCTCCTGGGAAAGATGATAAAAAGCCCTCCTCCTTCGTCTCAGGCTCCAAACACTGGCAGTCGCTGTATCTTTAAGGCTGTTATTATTTGGGGCTGAATCAAGGCAACTCTGCAGTCCAGCCGGACAGATAATCACATGGCCAGTGCTTCTGTTTCTCCCCCTGCCGAGGACGGATCTAAGGAGATAATCTTCAAACCTTTGAAGTCCTCCCACCGCACCCTCCCCTCACCACCACCCCCCCCCACCTCCAACCCACCCCACTCACCCACCCTTCACCCATCCACCCACCCCTCATCCATCCATTCCTGTTTCTAGACACCCCAGTTCCCTGCCTCTGCAATTTCTGTTGCCTCCAATACAATTGTCCGCAGAGAACATGTGGCACTCCAGTGCCAAACAAACACTGATGTACTCAAGGCATTGGCGTATTGACGCCAGGCAGCCGCTGAATGGAATGTGCTTACCCACCTACCCCCCCCCCCCCCCCAACTCTGGGCACGCCTGCTGAGAGGACAAGCTTGCGGTGATGATGTCACACCTCAGCGTTGTTATTCTAATTACCCGCTAACCGCCTCTGGGGCGGCGAAAGAGCGGGCGGTGAAGGATGTTCTCAGCAGGGGTGCACGGAGATTACCGACATCGGAGCGTCCTATTCTATCCCACCCTTTCCTCCCTCGCTCTCTTTCTCTCTCACTGTCTGATTTACCCCCTGTAATAGCTTGAACGTGATGTATCCTCCTCCACCCTGGTCAAATATAATTACAACACTGAGGAGCTATTAACAACATTGCCATTGGTTGTCCTTTGAACTGGGCTCCTCCTTGAAGGCAGGAGAATTGACATGCTCACCAATAATTACCCCAATCTGGAAGCTCATCAAAGGGAATGTGTTATGTTAAGGCATTATGTTCCTCGGCAAGGGTTTGCCTTTGTGATAAGTTGTTCACTTGACCTCATCAAAGTAACAAGAAAAGTTGATCAGATGAAACATATTAGTGTTGAGTCCTGATTCATTTTTCAGTGCTACCTGCTGATTGCATTTAGTGTCACAAGCAGGAGCACTTAACCAATCAGTGGACAACCAATCACCTTCAAGGCCGATGTTAGGAGGTCAGGTATGGCTCACACTCCAGGTGTTGAACAGCGCAGAACATATTGACTAAATGTTCCTGTCAACATTGTATTCAAGACTTCAAAGAGGAAGGAGAACATAACTGACTGTAACTGTATTGAAATATAGGCAGTGATTGGGAAAGCCTTCCACTATTATCCATAATAGCATCTGAGATCATTCACAAATCTTGCACTGTGAACTAGCATGTTGCTAACTAACTATACCTACGATGTTGTGCATGGAGCCAACACATTACAAGCCAGTAAATCACACTGCTATTCTATTCATTTTGACAGATAGTTCAAGAATTGGGTCTAGACACTCAGCATGGCAACTTACAGGAGAAGGAGATGATTAATTCCCCTCTTATAGATTCTTCAATTCTCTGTCATTGCACAGTCATTTGCATCACAATCACACATGGAATAAGCATTCATCTGACTCCAACCATGGGAAGTGCGCAGATCTTGTTCTATGAAAACAGCATTTGACTGCATAAGTCAATGAGAGGCACAGCGGGTGTGGCAAAGAAAACATTTTGCTCAATAATATGGATGATTGCAACGAAGTAGTGTGGATCCATACTAACTTATACATCATGAGGATGTTAGCTTGCCTGTCTGATAAATGTTCCGTTTGCCAGTTCCTTTTTTCAGAAGTGATAACAACCTTACTTATGAATGGTGAATGAAAAAAGTGTTTTAATTCAGGACTTATTCATTTATTGTATAAGACACACATTACCACACACTGTAGTTTAATACAACCACTGGAGCTGCTGAAGCTAATTGATATTCACAGTCAGTAACCATACATGGACTTTTTAAGCATCATTAATTGCAGTCTTATCCAGAGAGGAGATTTACTTGATGAGAATTCTGCTCCAAAAACAATTATAATTTATTTCAATTTATCACCCCAATAACCATAAGTTAACCTTCTTCATGACATCAGTTTGCAGCTACTAACAACAAGCTATGGGAATATTCATCAGGTTATTTCATGCCTGCCTGCTGCCAAAATCAATGAACTAGTGTCAAATGAAAAAAAGTATCCATCTGTTTTACAAGAAACAACTAAAATATAAATCAATCACTATAAAACAATCATAAACACAACAGTAAACCAACAATTGTTTTAAAAAATTGAGTAAATAAGAAATCAAGGGCGCAGTAGTTAAACAAACAAAGGTTTGGAAGCAAACACATAAATAATTTGGAAATCATTTGCCCTGTTTGTTGGTATTCCATGGTCCAAGGACAACACAGCCATTTGCTCTTCAAAGGTCAGCCTTATTAGGCGCAGCGCTTGCTTCCTCTTCTATCTCCAGTACTTCGGTGGTATTTCTCCATGCCTCTCACTACAGGCTTCACGGCTCCCTTGAGACACTGCCCACTATGGGCTTCTCGTCATCCTGCCGCAGGGCTGGGCGATCATCCAAGGCCGCTCCACACTCCACCATCACCCCCAGCCACCACCATCACAGCCTCCCACCACCTCCACCCTGACCAGCCTCTATCTCCATCTCCCCAAGAACCACCTCCGCCCAGCTTGTCAATATTGATTGTCCAGATGGGACGTCCACCATTCTATTCTCCCCCTTCCCCGTCTCCCCAGATAACCTTTTCATTAGCCTCCCTCCCGCGTGTGCGTAGTGTTAAAAGTCCCAGAGTCTCATTTCAAATAGATTTCCCATGGCACCACTGGCTCCCCCCATATACACTCCCACCAGGCTCCAGACCCCATAACTATCTTTAAAGTGATTATGCATTTAATTTGAGCTCGCCATTGATTCTTCCCCTCGCTCTGTTTGCACTTCCTTGTAGGCAACTTATTAAATGTATTGGCTTCAGATTCCTGTGGTTGGCTCCATTGACTGTGAGGTGTTCTTCCAAATGTTCTCACAGAGAGATGAATCAATTAGGGTTTGATTGGCCCCTGCTTTTAAAACTTGGACTGATGGAGACATCTCTTGTGAAGACGTGAACTACACATCGGTAAACGCTAAGGGCTCTGGGATCTATCACCCTCAGCTGTGTGTGTGGGAAACCAAAGAACATCCTAGGAAGTGCAGGACTCATACTGGTGTCATGTCTGATTGGGGTTTTGTTGTTAGGTACTGCAAATTTTTTTGAAAATAGCAGACCACATTTTTTTGCAAATTTTTGCTATTAGAGTTTGAACTTAGGGAAAACACCGAAATCCAATATAAACTGCTCTTCAATGTCTGACATTTATCTGGGTATACGTATAAAATGCTGAAGTTTCTAAACAATGGACAAAACTATTTATTTTGGACGATTTTCTTTTCAACAATACAACAAGCTTTCGTAACTGAGGTCCTCCCATGTAGTTCAGGCCGGTGTTCGATTCGCAACCTCAAAGCACCATCAGATTGGGAGCTGTGTGTACTAACTAATCCCTCCTCCAAAAGGCCCAGGGTGCCAGACGCGTAACTATCGCAGGTTCAGCGGGTGCGGCGGCACCGGGGCCCGTGGCCTTGCAGGGCCCGGCCGTCGCCACCTCTGGAGAGATCAGTAGTGTTTCTATTTGAACACTTCAGATACGTACGGGCCCCTTGAAAGATGCAGTAAGCCCCTCTATGTAACAGCGTTCGCCTGAACATAAATTACTTGCAACTGATTAATTTCAAAGAGAGAAATGAGGACGTTTAAGTTTACATGAAAAAGTGACCGCTAGGATTATAAAGGCGTAATTTACCCTGAATCTTACTTCATGGTGACACCTGAAATATTGTCCAACTTAATAGGGCAATGTAAACTATAGGTAAATGTGTATAAATTATTATCAACATATAGAGATAATAATCAGCAAGCGAAGTGAACAACAACGTGTATTTTGGTAGTCTAATTTGCTTTAGGCTACTAGGGATTGTGGGATAGCCTGCGGTAGCCTAATGAACCTGCGCATTAGGCTTCGTGCAGAGTTGATAGCTATGAGTCGAAATATAAACAGAAGGGGTTTTCAGAAAAAATCTGATCCCAACATGTATAGCAGGATATCTGTAACGTAGAATATTATTTGAGGTGGCATCTCTCGTTTAAATGAAGGCCAGTTTCAGTCACTAAAAATGGCTGGGCTACTTTTGAAAAGTTTACTATTTGCAGCAGTTAGACGGTAACGTTGGTGAAGGGTTTTTTTTCTAATATGGATGAGTGGAGAGTTTTCATACGTGGAAAAGAAGAATCGAGATAGAGACAATTTTACTTAAAATCAGACGAGGACTGCTCAAAAGTAAGTTAAGAGTTTTGTGCATGGTGCGCCGTCACCAATGTTTCTCCTCTTTATTTAGGCTAATGAATGAATGGTGCGCTCGCTGTCATCAATTTGTGTCTTTGGTGTGGTAACGTTAACGTTATGATTAGCCTGGGATAGGCCGTTAACGTTACTTGTGTTTCATCATCTTCTCTGGCATTCGTGGACATTGTGCTTAGGGGGACCACCTTGATAATCTTGCTTGAGCAGCATGGGGCAAGAGAGACTCATCACTAACTTTTTTTTGCATTTAGCAGAGGTTTTTATCCAAAGCAAGGGTGAAGCACAAGAGGGTGGTCTTGTGCATAGTTGGCTACATTTTGTCATTTATGTGTACATTGAGTCCGTTTTGACGTTTGATGCAGATGATGAGTAATAGCCTACATGTAAGCTAGAGTTAGGCTAACACCAGAGTCCATTTAGGGATATGTCTCCATATTTTTTTCTTGGGCTAAGGGGGGCCCGCAATGCACAGTCGCACCTGGGCCCGTGACAGACTTGTTACGCCACTGCAGGGTGCCCAAATATATTCTCACACACAAACACAAATGCAGATGCTGCACATACACATACATTTCATTACTCAAATGAAACCATAATTTGATCTCTCCATTCACCAAGAGAAGATTAAATAGTGCTTTGCAAACCTAAATATATGAAGCATGCTTTCAAGAAGTGACAGAAAATAAATCTGACATTTTGTTTACCAGATGTGGTCATTGTTTGCCAAAATAGGAATGATTTGATTAGCAAGTGAACGGCTTTTTACTCTTCCCAGATCCGTCCATTTCCTGGTGTCCTCTGACTTCCCAAGGGAGAGCAGGTTGTCTCTGTACACAAACAAATCTGTTCACACAAACACACACACACACACACACACACACACACACAGAGAGAGAGAGAGAGAGAGAGAGAGAGAGAGAGAGAGAGAGAGAGGAGAGAGAGAGTGTGTGTGTGTGTGTGTGTGTGTGTGTGTGTGTGTGTGTGAGAAAGAGAATTGTCTCTGCCCACAAGTATCCTGAGCCTCCACAGAGATACTCCCTTTGGGGTGTGAATACTGCCAATTGCCCTGGACATTTTTCACCCACGTTCCTTCATCCACTAACCCCCCCCCCCCCCTCAGGCCCACTCCCCTGCCCTCCCCTCCCCACGCAGCGCTCCCCTGCCACCCCCATACCCCTGCTCAAATTGACTTGCCTCCTCATGTGTGTCTCCGTCCGCTCCCACGTGAGGCACCACCATCAGGCCATTAAAGTCATTGTAAACCATAAAAGGGGGCTTCTCGCCACCAGGTGGGTGGTGACAACCGCAAACAACAAACAAAGCAGCCTCCGGTCTGCAGCCTCCAGCACTGGCCACAATCTCTGCCATCTTTCCAACTGTTTACCTTTTTCCATCTCTTCTCTCATTTTATAGGCTACCTGTGACTGGATTGGATGTGTGGGCTGTCATCTTGGCTTGGGGAAAATCCACATCCTGTTTGTGTGTGTGTGTGTGTGTGTGTGTGTGTGTGTGTGTGTGTGCGCATGCGTGCATGCATGTATGTGTGTGTGTGTGTGTGTGTGTGTGTGTGTGTGTGTGTGTGTGTGTGTGTGTGTGTGTGTGTGTGTGTGTGTGTGTGTCTGTGTGTGTGTGTGTGTTTGTGTGTATGTGTGTGTGTGTGTGTGTGTGTGTGTGTGTGTGTGTGTGTGAGGCCTTCATTCCCAGTAGGAACCAAAAGTAAGTGTCCTCTCTTTGTGTTATCAATGCCCTCCCTCCTCAGCTATTTCACACAATGCCTCCCACATAACTTCCCTACTGACAATACCTGCATGTGCCTTCTTTGCTCCGACAGAAAAAAGGTGGGGGGAAATCACTCTCCTTTACCTCGCCTTGTGCCTCATCCCCGCTGCCATGCCCTACATCTCTTTTCAGCAAACTAGCGAAAACTCGCTCACCGCAACTTCTCCAGACGATAGATAGACATCGCTGTTTGGTGGAGCAGGGGAAGAATATGACATTTCAATGAGCAGAGAAATGATTGTAGAGAGGAAAAAAGAAAGAAAATGTTTCTAATGGCTGAGCTAACAATGCAAAAGTATCATGCAACTTGGCAAAAAAGGGAAGATAGGGGGGAAAAAACACCGATACGAAATGGAACAGACACCCCATCATTTTTTTTTTTTTTTTTTTTTTGCCAGGTAAAGTATTGTCAGGCATTCTTGTATATGTCATTCTGTTGCTTTCTATGAGAAATGTCAAAAGGAGAAGCATTTGTCTCAAAATCAATGAGTCATTTCACAAAGGTTTACTTTTTGGGGGAGCTGCATGGAAAGTCTACTTGCATTAGAGCGCTTAAAATGAAGGCAGGAGAATGTCAGGTCAATCTGCTCTCCCGAATATGTATAGAAGCCAGATTGAAGTCAGGGTGACTTTGAAGGACATTGTGATCTATCTGATTGGTGAATCTAATAAAATCCCTGTGAGAAAAAAATGGCACTCTCATTCATATAATGACTGTCTAGGTCATTTCAATTTTTTTCCAGTCACATGGTGGTGTTGTTATAAACAAATCAGAGCACGCTCACATGTTCACAAACAAACATAATACACACTCATGCTCTCTCTCTGTCTCTCTCTCCCTCTCAAACACATACATACATACGGTACACGCATAAGATATAGACATACTACTTGTGCAACAGCCATGTCTATCTCCACATACACACACACACACACACACACACACACACACACACACACACACACACACACACACACACACACACACACAGACAAAAGCTCACTCACGCTCAAAGAAACACACATCCGTCCTCTTAAGATTGAAGTGGCATTAAATTGTCATTGCTGGCATTAATAAAATATATGGAATTGGAAATGACATTTCATGTAATAACATGTTGAAGGCGCCACTGAATGCCATGCTTGCATACGCTCATGCATTAGGCATGATGTCACTGGCAGGGCATGACTGCAAAGAGCTGCAGAAGTTTCGTTAGGGCCAGACGAGACAGTGGTTCTTTTGACTTCACACTCCCTACTTTAGAGGCCGCCTGCTGTGAGGCGCTTGCATTAAACCGGCTGAATTGGTGCCAAGGGAGCTTGTTTAATCCAGGTGGCATGACTTGACTGTAGCTACAGTATTGTTAGGAGTGCTCTATCTCTCTCTCTCTCTCTCTCTCTTATTCTTCACTCCCCCGCTCGTGCTCTCTTTTTTTGGCTCAGCCTTGTTCTTATTCCATCTTCTCATGGTAAGAGATATCTCGGGGTGCTTTTAGCACTTCTGGAGGTGTCACTAACTAGGGGGTGTACACATTCTAATTGCACTTGCCCTGCAGTATGCATCTTCCTGACACAGAATGTTCTTGAGCGTTTCAACTCTGGGCCATTAGAGTTACAGAGCTCATGGGTGGCTTGAGGGCTATACCATTCGCAATTTGGTGAAATCTGTTGTGTGAAATAGTTGCTTCCACAGTATACTACCATACTGTTGATGTACTATACCATTAATGTACTTGTATGGTGCATGTGAAGCTTAAAACAATGGTCCAGAGTCGATTTCACTTAGGGTCATTTGCACAATGACATCCGGACAAATACCACCTCCGAGATTTGTTTTACCTTAATCGACCGTTGGACGAGTTAGTGATGCTGAAAAGCTTTGTTCAGTCCTCATCCGTATCTCCTAAATTAGCCTACTAAAAATGCATGCTATGTCACCTAAATCACCATAGTGATGTTAATGCAGCACCAGCAGCAGAGCAGTGGCGGTAGCAGCAGAGTTACTTTTACTGTAGCAAAGATGGATACAATGTGCACAAATAAAACCGTATAGGCCTACTATGGGACACTTCTCGGTAGCACTTTATAATGAGGGTCCTCTATAAATGGTTGCTAAATAGATTATTAACATCAGTTAGATGTTAATTGAGAAGTTAGTGGTTTCAATCAATGAGATGAATAAATTCCATCAAGTTTTACCAATTTTTAATTTAGCCATAACAAACTGTAAACTAACTGTTAGCTTACTAATTTACTGTGTCTGTTAATTACAGTTACATTACTGTTAACTGTTATCTATTAACAGTTAAATAACTACTTACTGATGTTAATAAGCTATTTAATAACCATTTATAGAGGACCCTTATTATAAAGTGCTACCCACTTCACCTTTATTGTGATTCACTAATGCTCTATGAATACTGTCATCTAAGATATCAAGATCGAAGTCAAAGATAGCCTAATTACCTAAAATGCTTTATGTATATATAGCTATTTACAATATGTTGTAGGTAAAACATCTCTGGCTGTAAAATTGGTGTTTCCAATAATATAATGTATTTTTCATGGCAATTATTTTGTCAAGATCCTTTATACTGTAGTTGTAAACTCATTCCTTGAATATATTTCATATACCAAACATTCTCAATTCAGTGGTATCTTTCATTGCAAAGGCTCAATAGTATGAAGACTAAGAGGCTGAATGTAGAGTCACAGATTTCCAAGGATTTTTTGTACCATCAAGAACACACACACACACACACACACACACACACACACACACACACACACACACACACACGTACACAGGCACAGAACCTACAGTTTCTTTGGCCCCATTTAAGAAACATCTTCCCACTTCATCAGGCAAAAAATCAACAGCTTGCGAGACCAATCGGCATCACAAGCACAGCACCATCATAAACTCGGCACCTATGGCGCACCACCCGTGACAGGCGACAGGCCCTCTCTTCTCCTCGCTTGACTGGAGGAAGATGAGTTTGAGGGGGGAGTTGGGGTGGTGTTGGGGTCAGGTTGCGAGATGCATGCAGGCATGTGTGTGTGTGTGTGTGTGTGTGTGTGTGTGTGTGTGTGTGTGTGCGCGCGCTTGCGTATGTGCACTGGCTGTTGGCGGTTTGCACACTGAAGTCCCCCTCCAGCTGTCTGAGTGGCTTGCACAGACGCCGAAGGTCAGAAGGGCTGTTGATTTAATCTGTGTCTGATGTTGTCTGTGCTTATTGGGGCTCAAATGACTACTCGGAGGCCATGCTATCACCTGTTTAAGGGACAATGGCTCTCTCCCCCGGCTTATCGCCACACCCCCACCCTCCCCAAAGTGCTCAAGCTGCTCAAGCTGTGGACCGACCGGCCTTGTCATTTGCTGCTGTTCAGTAGAGTGTGTGTGTGTGTGTGTGTGTGTGTGTGTGTGTGTGTGTGTGTGACTGGCAAAAGGCCTTCTATTCCCAACTCAGTGATTGAAAAAGCATGAGCAAGTATGAGAGATAGGGAGGCCATGATGCCTCTAAATGTGTTCTTCTCTAAAGTTGTTCCTTTTGACATGCACACACTAAAAGATCAACTTATTCTGTGTATGCTTTTCTATTGCATTATGTATGGTGGTGTACAACAGGCCCCATGGACTCATTCATACAGGCCAACATGCTTGATTTGGCATTTAATTACTGTTCCATATGACACTACTTGGTACATCAAATGCTTCTATGCTCATAGTCACCTAAGATGTATATTAACGTACTGTATCCTGCATTCCCTGCCCATGCATAGTATCAGACATATAAGGGAACAAAGTATTTTTGCCCTTAGGGATTAATGCAAACAGAACTAATCCACTCTGAGTGGACACATCAAATCTGTACGCTGCAAAGGATTAACCTACAGAATGTTGCACACTTACAAACATCATCTGACTTTGTTCAAAAGGAGAAGCAACATCATCTGACTTTGTTCAAAAGGAGAAGCAAGAGAGTGGGAAAGAAAGTAAAGTGGAGTTAGACAAACAGTTTCATTTATCAGACATTACCAGTTCCCATACCCAACCAGTGTTTCAAGACGTGTGCCTGGATTCTCAGAAAAAGCCTGAACCCTTCAGTGATTCTGCATTAGTGCCCATTTCACTCAGCCAGACGAACAGCCAGACTCTTGATTAACTTCTTTGGAGCCTGTGGCAATGCATTCAATTATACATATGTCCCCATTCCACTGCTTCTTAAATAGCAGGGATCTTGGCGATTTTATCCATTACCAAATTGAACACACACTCAGTCGACACAGCATACAATCAGAGGCATTTTTTATTGAAACCCTAAAATTTCATCAAGGCATTAGTGTCTGGAACTGTCTTGACTTTGTCTTGTTAATGGAGCAGAGGGCTAGACATTTCCTGGTGTCTCTGCATTACTTTATGTGCAAATTTCTTCCCTTCTTTTTGCACACCAAAAACAAACACATTTTCAGAACTCAGCTCCCCAGCATGAAAGCAGACGCAAGAATACAGAAAGAGGTTTGATATGTCTACACAGTGATTATGATGCATTTTATTTTGGGTAAGTGTACAGAAATAAAAACCTGAGATTTTCTTTCCCAACTCATTGCATAGAGATCCATTCGTACTACTTACACATCAAAGCCATGGACTATATCACCATTGGTAGTGGTTAGTGAGGTTCCCTAGCCTGGCGATCATCAAACTAAAATCGTTTACGATTGTCCAGAGCCGATTATTGGGCGCTATGAATGTCTATCATAGCGTCTGTACATAGCTCAGAGCCAATACCAGAGCCACCACATGACGTAAGATGCAATCGAGGGCCATGCTAGTCCCTTTTTGTTCTGTGATTGAAAACCGAAAGCAGGCGAGAAAATCAACCATGGTCACCATGCTGCTTTGCAGAGTGAAAAGAAATTGAGCATGCAAAGGAACATGGGAACTCCCAGGCTAGAGGTCCCCCTTCCACGGTAAAGGGCTTTGGGTGTCTTGAAAAGCGCTATAGAAATGTGAGGAGTAGTAATATCAGGAGATCCAAAATCGGGATTATGACAAGAAAGCAACCCAAATGGAATTGTTTATTGTACTTGTTGAATTGAAGCCACAGTAGAAGCCAGCATCACCGTGAAACTCCCAAGGTTCAGGCATCAGATCACTAACCAGATTATGAACTAGCCCGTTAGCTCGCCACTCATGCTAACTCATGTTGGTAATAGAAGCTGAATGGTGAATAACCCTGCTAATAGGATTTAAGTTCTCTCTCTCTCTCTCTCTCTCTCTCTCTCTCTCTCTCTCTCTCTCTCTCTGGGCAGCCGTAGAAAGCTCTTTGCTTCTCCTCCCAGCTGCAGCCAATAGGTTTTCATCTGACATTTACACCAACAGAGGATCTCCAGCCTGTGTTCATTAAGTACTTCTGATCACAGAAAATCCCTTCTTTTCCATTTGGGCTTTTAAGAATCATTGAAAGCACTTGGGTCAGGAGGGCCTCAAATTTATAAAGGGGGAGGTTGCTGGGCTTAAGCCTCTGTTTCACCAGGGCAAGAAAGGAAATAATCATAATCAGACTGAGGAGCAGTATTTAAGAGTTTTAGTTTGTCCTCCACACACACACACACACACACACACACACACACACACACACACACACACACACACACACACACACACACAGTAGAATCAATACAGCATCCAGCTTAGAGGTCAAAAAAGGATTGGTCATGGTGGGAAGGCCATCAGACCTTAAGGCCAGTGAGTGCAGAAACACTTTACACTGTAGCTGTGGAGGATGCCACCTATTGCATGTGACCTGCTGCCTGAAGGGGAGGGGACAGCTTTGATTCAAGCTCAGGAGTGGATAATAAGTGGATAGTCATAGTGGTCGGCTGTTTTGCTTTTGTATTTTACAGCTGCAGAGGTAGCGAAGGGGCAATGCAATCATCTGGGTTGTTTGGTTAAAGGTGAGATAGATACATAAATGTTGTCAACTCTTTGCTATGTTTATGGAGTCATCAAGTGACGGAGGGAAAGGAAGAGAGAAAGAGAGTGGGGGAAAAATGAATGTTTGCTGTGTCGTTTCCCTCCCTCTGCTCTCTCCATCCAAACGCTAGTGACATCATCCACACTCTTATTAATCTCTCCTTCAAATATTTGTTATGAAAGAGCAGATTGTAAAGGTAGCTGTGGCAAAAGATGGATCGACGTGCTTTGTTTTCTGCCCCCCTCCCCCCCAAACCACCTTTTCCTTCCATTTATTTTGCCTCCCCTCACCTCCGACACTCGTAATAAACTAAATGAGCTTGTGAGACGCTGGGAAGCAGAAGTGATATTTCACCTCTCCACTCCCAGGGACATGTGTGTGTGTGTGTGTGTGTGTGTGTGTGTGTGTGTGTGTGTGTGTGTGTGTGCGCGTGTGCGCTGTGTCTCCCGCTCTCCTGCTCCAAATGAGGCGCTCGTGTCCCGAGGAGGCGCAAAAAGAGACGATATGCTGCCGTGTGTCAGCGCAGCCGCCATGACACTGTCGGAGAAATTATGTGTCTTTGTAGCGAGTCTGGTAAAGGAAAACAAACGCCTACTGTCTCCAGACACACACACACACACACACGCGCACAGCCTTCCTTGCACAAACAACTTGATTTGTCACACCAAGAGTGATTGTTGCATCTAAGATATAGATTAGCCTAAGGATGGCAGTATGGTCTGTGTCCGTGTGGTATTGGTGAGATACACTATAGTGTCTGTCTGTAGATGAGTGATGAAATATTTATATCTTTGCTCAATGTATTCTAACACCTTTTTGCTCATTTCTTCCTTTTGTTACTGAGTCTCGGTGTTTGTTTCCTCTCCTCTCTCCGTCTTGCTGTCTTTCATTTCTTCAAAGCACTCGGTAAACTGAGGCAATTTATTACACAGCTGACTGTTATTGTGCATCAACACTGTGCCTGAGGGAATACGGAAGTGTTTTGTAAGAGAGCGCCATGCTACAGAGATTCAGCCTTCATTTTGTCTTTCCTTTCCTTTGAGTGTGTGTGTGTGTGTGTGTGTGTGTGTGTGTGTGTGTGTGTGTGTGTGTGTGTGTGTGTGTGTGTGTGTGTGTGTGTGTGTGTGTGTGTGTGATAACTTACTTTGCCAAGAAAAATCAGGTATAAATGGTAACCTAAGGACCCAATAGTCCCCTACCAAGACAGCAAGGCCCAAACAAAGGTGTTGATAAATAGATGTCATAAAAGTGACTCCAGCTGTCTCATGACAACATACCATAGCAGTAAATACTGTGTCTCTGTTCTGGCCTGCAGTGTGGACGCTTGCTTGGCTGATTTCATCGTACTGCACAGACCCATGTTTTAAATACCGATATCTCAAGCTGCAGGAGATCCTCAGTTGCAGTCCTTGTGAAGAGTTTCTTTAAACTATAAGTCCGGAGTAAGTTTAAGCATAGCCCTGCTGCATGAGCCTTCTAACAGCAATATATTTTGCATGAAATGAAAGAATTTCGAACAGCATGGACCTAACGCGAACGCGAAACACTTTACATTGAGTCAATGTAACCTCAGATCTTACTTTCGGTTTCCAACAGTCAGGTCCCATTGATTCATTCGGTCTATGCTGTACCAAATTATTTTGTTCCACTTGCTAACTAGCGCTTCTAGTAAGCTCTTTCAACAGGACTATGCTTGAATTCACTCCTTTAAGTTTGGATGAAAATCTAGCCAACCTATAGCTAAGATTTAGCTTTTCTTGACCTAGTTTACCTTGTTTAACCTCTTAAGGCATCAGGGGGGGGGAATATTGCTGTGAAGGATTTGATTTGGCAGGTATACCAGTGGAGGTCACTCATGCCACTCTCTCAGATATCTTAGTTGCAAGTGCTACATAAATCATTACTTGGCTTGAGCTGAGGGCCAATATCCTTAACTTTTTCTCAATACGCTTGCAAGAAAAGACTCACCTCTAGTTTGCAAAGATACCCTCTGTTAAATGTATTTCCAGAATTCAAGTTAAAGTCAATTATTTCCAAAAGAAAGAGATATCCGTTAGATTATACATATATGGTATTACAATCTCATGGGCCAAAATTAGGAAAGTATTGATTCCGATTATTTGACAGCAAAGAGAGTGGAGACAACACTGTTCCCAGAATGGTGAGATCGATGTATTGACTTTTGTCATCTTTTCCCCTCTCTATACACATCTGTCAAAATATGGTTGATCTAAATGAATATCTGCTAGTGAAAAGGGAGGGTAATTGCTATTGAGTTTATATCAACATTTTAGATTGTTCAGGACAATCTTTATGGTCCCCTGTAGAGAAAGAAATTGCATTTTTTTCTCCTGCATAAAAATTCTTTTTAGATGCAATGTTTGTGTTTATTTTTGGATTTTCTGTTCACCGTCTGCCATTAGTTCCTTCGCTTGACTGTGTTAATGTCTTAGTTGGGTTTTTCAAAAACTCAGATTTTACTGACTGAATAAACTGAATCTTCACCTCATGGAAAGGTCATCTAAAGTACATTTAGTCTACTTTTATTTCCCACTATCCTTGTGTGTGTGCGTGTGTGTGTGTGTGTGTGTGTGTGTGTGTGTGTGCGTGTGTGTGTGTGTGTGTGTGTGTGTGTGTGTGTGTGTGTGTGTGTGTAAGAGAGAGAGCTCTTCTCCTCGATTTTCCCCCAAGTGGCTAAATTAGACTTGACTGAACCCTTCATTTTTTTTCTGCTCAAGACGCAATTGCATTTGAAGGCAACTTGGAAAAAATGTCAGAGTGATCTCATGACATAATTAGCGCTATGTGAAGTTCCCTTGGCCAATGAAAGCGAAGGACAGACAGCGAGGGCTAACAAGGTCCCTGAGAAACGGAGCATGTGCAGTGCACACAGCAGTGATGCCTAAGGCCAGTCGCCCATCGTCATGGCAGCTCGGAGAGGAAGGAAATTAAACACCTGATTCCACCGCCTAACTGACAGCTGACAGGAAGATAATGACATAAGGATGGCTATACCTGAGCCATCAGCATCACTCTCTCTCTCTCTCTGTCTTTCTGTTATTCTTTTCTTTATTTTTTTATTCTTTTTTTAGTTTCCCGCACCTGTCTGTTTGTTTTTCTTTTCTTTTCTATTCTCCGCGTCCTCTTTACCCCAGCATCTGTCTGTCTGTCTGTCTGTCAGCTTGTCATGGCAAGCCTTATTTATCCCCTCCCTGAGTGACTGTCACTTTGAAGACAGACAGACAGCCTTTTGTTTATTGGCTCGTTGTTGTGTCATCTGTTGAATTGCTTCTTTGAGAAGAGCTCATCAAAGAGCAACACCTTTTGGAAAGTTTTGTATGACTATACCACTATTAATTGTTTAATAAATAAATTACATGTAAACACATGTATAAGGTCATAGAGCTTATACATGTGATCTTGATTGTAAGATAGTGAAAGTTGATTCTTTCTTGGTTTATTTTGTTTTATGTCACTCTGTTTTGACTCTTTGGAATGAAGCCTTATTATTATTAGTCAAAGCCAATGTCATAAATCCATGGTACAGCCTCTGTGCTTTTTCAGTAGCAGCACATCCAAAATGAGAAACATCTCTAAACACGTAATAATACTTTTTCTAAGAAGTCCCTCTGTCCTAGGGGGAATCACAGAGCCGCTCTCATTAGCTGGGCAGAAGTGCTGGCTAGCAGTGGCCCAGCATCTGGACTAAGCATTAAGAAACTTCAGTGATAGGCTTGACCTCTTGCAAGGTTGTGAGTCGCACTCCCTGCTCAGTTACGACTAATTCTCTCTCACTCTCTATCTCTCTCTCATTCTTCATCTCTCTCTCTCTCTCTCTCTCTCTCTCTCTCTCTCTCTCTCTCTCTCTCTGTCTCTTACCCTCTCTCTGTTTCCATAGCAGCAAGGGACATTTCCTTTTTTTACGCAACCTTTGGGAGGAGGGAATAACTCTCTCCTCTGGCTCTTGTCCCGGAAATGCTGTTTGTCAAAATGTCAGCCTCATGCTTCGACCTACCCACCTCAAGCCCCCCTGATCCCCCACACCAAAAAAAGAAAAAGAAGAAAAAAGAAGAAGTCTGAATATAATTATATTCCTGCATGCTAAAAATGATATGACATGGCTACTTGCCTCTCCTGAATCACAGTGCTGTGTCACTGGGTGAATCATGCTATTTTCAAAATGTAGAGATGTCATATATGCTCACAGAATTTAGCATTTTGCATTCAAAGCCCATTGATCACATGCACCCAGACACACACACACACACACACACACACACACACAAACCATCGCTTACAGTAATATATTCTGTAATCTTTTGAACATTATGCTGTAGCCTTTCAGCACAGAAACTCTTCCAACATTCCAACTCATGGACAATAGATTGGTAGCCTGGCGAATGCCAAACTAAAATCACAAGCATTTCTCGTAGCGGAAGCATCGTTTACGATTGTCCAGAGCCGTTTATTGGGCGCTACGAATGTCTATCATAGCGTCTGTACATACCTCGGAGCCAATACCAGAGCCACCACGTGACGTAAAATGCAATCGAGGGCCGTACAAATCCCTTTTTCTTCTGCGATTGGATACCGAAAGTAAGCGAGAAAAACGGCCATGGTCACCATGCTGCTTTGCAGAGTGGAATGAAATAAGCGCGCAAAGGAGCATGGGAACTCCCAGGCTAATAGATTGGAGAGTTTTAAACACTTTTGGGGTGAATAGTGCTTATCGTGGTTAAAACTATCACTCTGTATTTTTAGCTGCACTTTTCCAATGAAGGGGTTAGAGTTCAATTGTAGCCAATATTTACTTAATTTTACATAATTTCCAAAGCAGATTATAGTAATGTTCCAGAGAAATTGTAGTAGGCTTCTGGTTGACTGCTACACCGACTGCCTTTGTTCATGAATAAAATGATTAAAATATTTTCTCATGCAATGTCATATGGTAGTCACTGCTTTTGACCCGAGCAAATATGCTCCCTTACACAGGAGACATTTGAAGAGTAATCTAACGTGTAGCAATGTGAATGGCAAGCAAATAAACAAACTAAAAAAATTTAGGCTACCTGACAGTCAGTTGATGCCGTCATGTTATTACTGTTACCTGAATAACCTTATCTTTCTCATAAATCAGAATCAATTGAATCAATGAGTCTGAAGACTCACTACAGGGCCGGTTCTAGGCATAGAC
Source organism: Sardinella longiceps (assembly GCA_027497455.2). Lineage (NCBI taxonomy): Eukaryota > Metazoa > Chordata > Actinopteri > Clupeiformes > Clupeidae > Sardinella > Sardinella longiceps. Next base: position 17,480,500 of record JAODXP020000031.1, read on the forward strand.
AAACAAGGCGGTCGCCTAGGGCACCAAATATCAGGGGGGCATCACAATACATTTCTTACTTTATTTCTTCAGTTTTTCTCTTATATTTTCAGAAAAGGGGGGCAAAACTCAAATCTGGCCTAGGGCACCAAAAAGGCTAGAACCGGCCCTGACTCACTATCCCATGAATGAATAAAGCAAGATATAATACACACAAGAAATAACACTTTAATGATTGATATCTATGTTTTAGGTAATACCACATGATGGTACCAAGAACATTGCAATGGACCAAACTGTTAGTATGAATGGCCTTAGAGAGGGAAAAAAAACAAGAAACAAAACAAACAATTCAAATGCACAAATCCAAAACAAGAGGAGTCACCTCCAACAAGGGCACCTCCAATAGGCTGTAAGGGGTGAGGGGGAAGATGACAAAGGGAGCCAGCCGGAAAAGAGAGCCCAGAGGGGTCACTACACTGCTAAACTACTGTATTCAGCTCAGCAATACACCACACATTTGAATTTATACACTCATCCTGGGGGTCACAGTCACAGTACAAAAACAAACTAATGTTTGTACGACCAGCATATGCACCCATATGCGCAAGTGGCAGGGATATTATGCTAGTTCACTACACACACATAGAATTTCATAGCACCACACCAGACAGACTAAGGTGACCAACCGTCGGAATGGAAGGAAGGAAAGATAGTTGGAAGAAGGATGGTTGAATGGATGGATGGATGATAGATACTGTAGATAGATAGTGGGGGAGAGAGAGATGCACCAAATGCTGGCCTGACATCAATGACACCTATGCCAGTTGTGTCTTTCCCCAACACATGCAAAACTCACACAACTGTCACAATGCCAAGCAGCATGAACACAAAACAGGGCAGCTTTGTGATGGTGGCATCATTACTCCACCTATGCATTCCCTACCTGCCATCTCAACTTCCCAAACCGCTCTCATCTCGGCACAACTCTGTGTCTTAATGTGGGCCTTCTAGCTGCCTTTGACTCGCTCCAGCTAGGCTTCGATCGCACACGCATTTAGGCTTTTGACCGTGATGGTTCTTATCCCATTGGCAGCCGTGCTATAAAAGAAAACGTTCCCCACGCAATAAAAGTCCAGAATAATTGGTCCAGTGGGAGCCTTTGTTTTTTTGTTGAAGTCAGGAGTATTCAACTCTGTTGAAGAGGGGGGAAATAAATAAATAGATCAATAAACCCAGCCTAGTTTGCATGAAGTGAAATGATGCGTGATTACGCAGCCAACAGTGTGAGGTTCTAGAAGAATGTGTTGGAGCTATTATGGACTGGATGGCTGATGATGACATGTCTGAGGACAGTGGTTTGCCGTTCTTTTGATCAAATGCATTGCAGAAGGAACACACAGACTGGGCCCGCCTGAGACTTTTCCCGATATAGCCTCTTTTGCCTTTCGTGTTCTCCCCTTTCATTTTCTTCTTCTTTTCCTCCAGAGCCCAGATGTTCCTGTCTCTTCCTTTTTTTCCCTTCTGCGCCTGAAGCACTGAAAGAATGATTGCTCGCCAAAGAAACCAAGCCATTCGAAGATACAGGAGTTTGCTGCCCCCAGTTCATAATCATAGTTTATATCATTACAATATACAAGATTGCTCAAAAGACAGTCCTGTTATAGGTCTTATTATTTTGGTACACAAATACATCTTCTCTGGAAAAGTTGAGGCAATTACTGTCCAAACGGGATTCAAAGGTATCCCAGATCATCTTCTCATGCTTCTTTAATAGTATTGTTTACCCAATTAGGTCAAGTCCCAGCCCGGCCCAAAGTTTCTTGTGACTGAGGTAACTTTGAAATGTGCCAATTAACAGCTAGACGAGTGGCTCACGTCTGCCGCGGGGTTAAAACACAAGCCCAGCTGTCTAGTCTCTCTGCAAGCCAACACTCCACGTCCTCAATTAATCAGGAGGGAGATGGCTACCCACTACTAGCATTCCCATTCAATCCTTTCTCACCCCAGAATGTCCAAGTTATGTATTTATGTGTTTTATCATATGAATATATGGTTGTTGGTGTTTTCATATTTGTGGCTGTTGTTGTTTTCATTATTGTATTTTTGTTATTGGCATTCATGCAGATAGATAGATTTGGAGCCTTGCTGGAGGGTAGATGTTAGAAGATGAGTTGGGGGACTGGGTTCTTCAGCAGAGACTGCATGGCAACAAACACCCCTGAAGATTGAGAAATTCTTCCAAGAGGTTGCCCATACTTTACGTTGCTCTTACGGCAAAGAGTGTTTTTTTTCATGTTTTTGTTAAGAAAATACAGTGAATCATTAGAAGCAGGACTGGAGGGCAGTCATTTGATTGAGGATCTGGAAATGTGTGCATCGCAACAAAGTGATGCATGTGTTGCTTGGGGACAAGAGGAAACAGAAAACAGAATGAAATGTGATATATTTAAAGAATGTTGTGTTGCGATGATTAGAACGCTGTTGGAATTTAGATTGTTGTGTTTGTTGTTGTTGTTTTGATGTTTAATATCTGATGGTCTTTTGTGTCAGAGCAGATCTATTTGAAGTAGCCTAGTTGTAGCAGGCCAATTACATTTAGATGTGCAGTTATGTTGGAAATGGAAAGGCATGACAATTTTCCACATCATGATTAAATGCTGCAGTGTTTTGTTATGCTCTTTCTATATGGCTGCTAATTGTTTGATTTGAAGTTGTAATATAAATAACAATTCAGTCCATGATTTTTTTTTTTACATAATCACTGATAACACTTCCTCAAGCTCTGTGCTATCTACTTCATAGATATTATCTAGAGTACATACATAGGTTCAGTGTTAAACAGTGTCATGGAGACCAGCCATGGTGGCATATCACACTCTAGTTTATAAAGTGCAGTACTCTGAAGCCCATAAAGATGCAACATTCAAGCACCCTCTGCTGTCACTGCTATCTGACTCCCTCTAGGGATGCGACCATGTTTGCAATGTGTTTACTTTGGGCCTGGTGTCCATGTGTTTAATATCCTCCAAAACACATTTGCCAAAGTGTATGAGACAGCACCTGTTCAACCAGGTTAAGCAGGCTGTTATGTATATATTACAAGCAGCCAATGTGATATTCCAAATGTTGTTATGTAGAGTCCAGGATGTCAGGGGGATTGAACTCTCTGATGTGTCTGGCTGCAATGACTTCGCATAATTTTTTAAACCGAGCAAATATTTCCTGGCCTCTATAGCAGAATACAGGGTATCTTCTTATCTTTGTGAGTAAATATAACCATTCCTTGAAGGACAAATATCTAACAAAATATTTCAGCACATAAATATTTTATGTTGGTGACAAAATTTACCACAGCCAAAGAACTTAAGGCTAGACTATAATGGTAATAGCAAATATAGTCTGCTGCATACTCAGATCCATTCACATACACATAAATAGACTTTCAAAGTGCTTTTTCCTCAAATTTGTGGCCTCTCTTAACAACCTCCCTGTCTAACATTGTGTAAGCTTTTCTGCCTGAATAATGTGCCATATATTTTCATTGAATAATTTTAGTATTGGATGCCTCAAATTATGTGACCATGATAGATTGGATGAGTGTCTCTGTGTATGTATAAAGATTTTATTTATTTTTTTTTTGCTTCTTGACTTTGTTGTTGTTGTTGTTGTTGTTGTTGTTGTTGTTCATGGTGTTTCCAGTAATGCAAGTAAATGTTATGTTATCCTGGCACAGTGGTTCTTGAATCTTGAATTCTATTAGGCTGAGTCATGGGGAAATTATAGGCTGGAAAGACACTTTACACGTGGGCCTTTTGAGGCTGGAGGTGTACGCAATGGCCAGAGGTTGACGCTGTCTGACACAGCTCTGCAGGCCAAGTCCTAGCTTGTGGTCTCTCTGCAGAGGCCCTTTCATTGTGCTGCATGGGGATTTGAAGTAGCTGCTAGCTGCTTGTTAGAGTTTGTTCTTAGTCATCGTCAGTTATCTCATTATCACTAGCTGGGAAAATAGATTAATGTATTCCTTAAGCCCCTGGAAGTCATCTCATGGCCAATTAATTAATTAAGGTGAAATTACTCTTGTGAGATGTAATTAAGCTTGGACCGGCACTTTCTCTGCACCAATCCTTTTTTTAAAATGTCTTAATTCAGTGCCATTCAGCCGAGGAGGTAGTAATTCTAACCACTCCGTGCAAATTTCAGTACATTTTGTGTTTCACTTTTACTGATTTTGCCCCATCCAATCTGTTGAGAGAGCTCAAAAGAAAGATTTGTTATTTATCATATAAAATTTGTCAAATCCCCTTCAGTTCAATTTCTGATTAATATAGGCTGTGTTCGATGTGTCACCTTGTGCACACAGTGCGTAATGCCTCTTTATAAGTGACTGAGGTATTTAGACACTAACAAAAAAGCAGGTTTCATCTCAGTGGACCTTCCAGAAATATATCGATATTTAACTTCAGGCACTGTTTGCATTAAACACGGTTCATACTCCCTGAGGTACTGATTGATCAGAGTATACAGTAGGTGCAGCATACTATATATGCCCTTGAATTGAAAAAAAAAAAAAAACCTGCTGAGGATTCACTAGATTATTTACTTTGCAGAGACAGCCTTCACATTGCTGAATTAGAATAGCAAAAGAGAAATTAAAGATCAGAATATCAAATACTTATATAAAGACTAGCTAACTGGGCTCAGGGGGCAAATAGGATCCAAAGCAGGATTTGAGCAATAATTTACAGCTTCAAAGAGGCCAGAAGTCTTGTGGTGCATTGATTGAGTCTGAAGAGAGAATGCAGAGAGATTGTCTGTGAAATTACAGATAAAGACATGACAACTCTTCACTCCGAGAGTAAATTAACTCTGTGGTTGTTCCCAAGAACCCAGGATGTGAAATTATCTCAAACACAAACACTGTTATCCACCATCTTAGCAGATCAACAATGCCTCTCTGTAAAAGCAAAACAAAACAAAAGAAAAACTCTGCAAGGTGTTATACCAGGTGACCAGAGCAACTGTTTCTCATCAGTCCCAGAGTTTCCAGGTGTTAAGCACTATAGTTTTAGTGCTAACTACCTTCTCTTCTGCTTATGGCTTGATGTCCATACCCTACATTCTCACACTCAAAACTCTATACATGAGAAATCAACAGACAATCAAAGCTGAAATGCCCCTGAGAAAAACCAATACAAGCTGTAAAAAAAATATTGATTGAAGTCAGAAGGAATGGTGATGTTGTTAAAGCCTTGTGAAAATGATTAAATTGTAATTTTTTTATTGTGACACACACTTATGGTGGTAAAACCTTACTGTCTAACTAAGCAAAGAAATAATATACGGCCTGCTAATCATTATAGCCACTACATGACACTAAGGAGGATCCCTGTTTCAGATTTGCCTCTACACACACAATTCTCTCTCTCTAACTGTCTTTCTCTCAAATATACGCTTTTTTTATGACGTACACTTCCCATCAAGTCCTCAAAAAACTCAAGATTGTACAAAAGAGGTCATAAAAAATTAAGTACCTGGACATAAGGAGCTGAGGCAATTCTTCCATCTTGCAGAGTATTGATTGCTTCCCCCAAGAGAGTAGTATGATGAGGTGGTCACCACAGACCTTGAAGCAGAATGCTTTCATTTACTGCATGTACAAATGTCTTTTGCTGTCTCTCCATACTCTGACCAATATTAAAAAGGTCTTTCACAACTGCATGTGTGTGTGTGTGTGTGTGCGTACGTGCGTGTGTGTGTGTGTGTGTGTGTGTGTGTGTGTGTGTGTGTGTGTGTGTGTGTGTGTGTGTGTGTGTGTGTGCAAATGCACATGTAGGCTATGTGTGTGTGTGTGTGTGTGTGTGTGTGTGTGTGTGTGTGTGTGTGTGTGTGTGTGTGTGTGTGTGTGTGTGTGTGTGCTCAAACAAAAGCAAAAGACTTGAGTGAAGTGGAGTGCCTTGAGGAGCACTGACTGGAGAAATGAGTTGCCTCTCTAGAGTGTTGTATTGGGCCTTTGGTACACATGAAAGTGGGATGAGGGATGAGGCTCATGTCATATCAGTGTTGGCCAGCATGCCGAGATACACTGGAGACAGAAGGTCTTGTGGTAGCGCAAGCAATATAGGAGAGAACATGTTCTTTATGGTGAGGTGGCCAAGAGAAGGGCTGAAGACAGAAAGTTCAGTTTTTGTAGAGTTTCGCAAGGAAGCACCTGTTCATACACCTTAGCCCGGTATCGACATTAGCACACAATTTTACAATCAGAGGATGGAGCCCACCCATTCAGACAGCTTCTGTACACCTTGTTAAAGTGTGACTAAGTGATTAGCCAGGTTCCCCACTTATTTGGTGAAATAGCACTATTGCAATGCATGCTCATTTACTAAGGAATATATTTGAATAGACTAAATGAAAGGGCTTGGCACGAACATTAAATATTCTTTCTTTAGCATGACTAATCTGATCGGCATACGTCAGTTCTTTTGTGTGGCTTATTCTTTGACTTCACATGACGTCATAGAATCCTCTATATAAAGAAAGGCACTCAAGCGTTAGAAAAGTCTCTCTGGAAATCTAATTCATTTGTGCAGTGCATATCGTACCAGAAAAAAAAAAAAAAAAAAAAAAACAGAAGACTGAGTTTCCGACCTTACAAATATAATGCCCATTATAAGGCCAAGAAATAAAATACACAAATCACCCAAGCTGTCTTCTGTACCCACTAATGAAATTCTGTCTTGTGTCATGTGCTGCACAAACCCTGAGCATAAGGTTTCCGACAGTCTGTTAGGTTTTCATCAAATATCACAGAGCCCCCAGAGGGACGCCATGTTTACAATGACATGGGATCCCATCTGTCCCTTTCAGCTTTCAAAAAATATATATTCATTTCAGAATCTCTCAAAGCCCCTCCACTCCACCGGACCACCTACGGAAACACAGTTGGACACACACGATTGTGCTTTTTGTAGTCTCTTCCCATGACATATTTATGTCAATGACTAAGAATGTAATTAGGTCAAATTCACTTTGCATCTGGCTGCAAATATGTAAGAGAATGCATGCACAAATGAAGTGTGTTTACAAGCGAGAGGAGGGGGGCTGGGTGTAGGCATGCATGCATGCATGCTCTCTCTCTCTCTCTCTCTCTCTCTCTCTCTCTCTCTCTCTCTCTCTCTCTCTCTCTCTCTCTCTCTCTCACTCAGTCACTCAAACACAAAGTCATACAAATACCATTTATACTCTGATAATTTAACGCCCTTGGCCTTTAAAATTTGTAAAGCAGAGATGACAGTCAGTATATCCAATGAAAGTGAACAAATGTCCTCTCATTGAGGTTTTGTGAAAGAATTTGAAAAGTAAAACTTGATATGTCGACTGCAACACATTTTTTCCTATTCCGTACAAAAGGTGCTTTGAAGGCTATTGCATTGATTGATGTCAGATGATTCATGTCATGTACTGAATGAATTTCACCTTTTCCTTTAAACCAATTTCTTTATTGTCAACCGTTTACAAGGTCTGCCATATTCTAGCCTGGCCATTTAGCCTGATAAACCAGCCTAAATGTGAGATTGGATGTCTATTTAGTCTGGCCCCGATGAATGGATACAACGGGAGATTGTTGATGAGCACAACCCGTTGTCTTTCAAACCATATCTGTGCATATAGGCCAACGCTCTGTCGTTTCTCCCTCAAATCGCTTTGATTCAAAACACATCTCTGCGTTATGATTGGTTTTAAACCCCGCCCGCTTTGATTCAAAATACATCTCTGCGTTATGATTGGTTTTGCCAGATTCCTGGCATTCTGGCAGAATTGGAGAATGATGCGAGGTTAGACCCACTCTCAGACAAAAGATTTTGGCGTCCAGCGGGAGGTGCTAGTTTACTAGGCTACTGGCCATTGCCTTCCTATGATATGGAATTCCACTTGATTCCCATCTTCCTCAGTACGCCTGGCTTCATTCACTCAGGATGCATCTTGATCAATCAGCGACATTTGAGAATACAAAGTGAGAATATGATAGCCTATCAGTCAAGGGCTGATCCAATTTTTTTTAACGTATTATTAGTTAAACATCTCCAGCAAGAAATGGTCTCCCAATAGCCAGAATCCCTGACCATGAGGCTCTTTATGACCAGACTAGCCGTATTCTGTAATGTGCATATATGTCTTTTATACAGAGAGTGAGATCTATTACATTTGCAGACACTTTAGAATTATAAACATTCTCACAGCTGTGAGCAGTGCAGGTACCAGCCGGCCCACAGCACAGCATCTGTGGCACCAACACAAAAATAGATGACTGTGTCAACCAGTGTATAGGAAGGTGAGATAGTTCATCTAGTGCATCCCTGCGTTTGTCTATGTGTGTGTGTGTGTGTGTGTGTGTGTGTGTGTGTGTGTGTGTGTGTGTGTGTGTGTGTGAGAGAGAGAGAGAGAGAGAGAGAGAGAGAGAGAGAGAGAGAGTATTTGATACATGCTGATCTGGGAATATCTCATACATGCATTAGTGTGTGTACATGCTTGTGTATGTGCATTGTGTGGGAGTCTCATAGAGGGGTCAAATAGGAGTGGTGGAATAGCATGGGACATGCAAAGTCACCTTTGACAGATTGAAAATTTCCATTTAGCAGAAGGTCACGGGCACTGGCTGTATCCTTGCTCTCACTAACAATGGGGTGTAATGGACACTTCCCACCATAAATTGATCTTGCCATTTTGTTTAGACTGTTGGTTTGAGACCTAATCTTCCCTTTGAATGGCCTGTTGGATCTATTTTACCAAATTCCCTTGAATTGCACCAAGACCACATCTGGAAAGCTACTGAGACCCATCATAAAGACAATTTGTCTCCACAATGAATTTGACAAAATATATTTATTGTATAGTCCTCATAATCAGGCTTTTTAGTCATGCATACATAATATGACTGTGGACATGAATCATATATATGACAGATATCATCATGAGGATATATATGACCGAGAGAGAGAGAGAGAGAGAGAGAGAGAGAGAGAGAGAGAGAGAGAGAGAGAAGATTCTGTAGCTACTCTAAAGAAATCTTAACAAAGAGAAAATAAGCTGTAATTGAAAACTGTAAAATACTATGTGTAATTACATTCATAAACATGGATATTGTAATAGCCTAGCATGTCATTGACATTCTATGGGCTTGTCCTTAGCAGCCGAACCAGACACATTTAGCTAGGCCAAAATAGTCTATTATTAATGATTCTGAATAATTTACAGTAATAGGCACATGAATTTTGCATCAAATAAATTATTGAATCCTATCAAATTTAAATGTTTGGCTTGAGCCCACTGTAACAATGTGTCATGCTATCACGAGTGATTACACATTGACAAGGTTTGTCCTTGTCCATTACAACTCATAGGTGGAGTGTTTTAAGTGTTGATGAACATTCATCATTCTTATTGGAGCAGAAAATTATTACATTGGAAACAATTTAGGAATTTATCTGATTCAATGGAGATATATTTTCTAAGCTCACACTGCATCTTCTGCATTATACTATACTACAGTGCTCACTCAAAGTCAGTTTTGGTGGCCATCTTGGCAGGAGCAGAAATGTTGCTGTCAGGTGTTCTGTCGGCATAGGGACTGGAGTATGTTGGATGCGTGTGCTTTGTTGGCCTCCTGGGATATGAACCAGCAGGATTCCAGACAGAAGAACCAACATCAATCAGGTGAAATGCGTTTTTTTTTAAAGAGAGAGACAGAGAAAAACCTGGTCGTTATTTGCCAGCCTTCTGTTACATCTTTTGATCCTTGACCCTTCTTTAATTTGAATCTATAATGAGGTCAAAAGGTTAAAGTCTTTTTAGACTCTATTGAGACGAGAGGTTGATGCCGTCATCAAGAATTCTCTGCGTGGTCAGATCAACCTCTGGACGCTTAAGAGAACTTGTCTGCGCACAGTAGGGGCCGCCAGGGCGGATGATCCTCAGTTAAAGCTCTAATATAGAGGAAAGCCAAAGCCAACACTAATCAGTCCCATTATAAAACCACCACGCCGATTCCTCTGACTGGCCTCGCAGTGGCAAAGCACACATTAAAGGTAGATTATGCTAATGGTTTCACATTAGGAACAAGTGGCCAAAGCACATCTTTTACCATCCAGTAGTTTGGCACTGACTCCCTGTTGCAACACCGTGTCATACTGTAGATAGTTGTTGGCTGAGTTAGAATTGGGATTCTGAAGGTGGGGTATTTTAGTGGGTTTCAGCACATTGCAAGGCTTACTGCCTGGATAAACTATTGTTAGTCTGTTTTTTTTTTCCTACAAAGAATGGAAGTGAAAGTTTCTCCATACAAATGGATCTATTATGTTAACCCAATTAGCCGTATAGGCTATTTACAGGGTAATTTCATTACCTTTACTTTTAAGCACTTATGTCAGTCGTTACAAGGGCCATCAACAGATGCTATGTTGTTTTTCTATCTTTTTTTCAGGACAGTCTAGGCTATCCAAATCTGGTAGTGGTTGATGTGATACTACTTACATATGGCTTACATCAGCCTTAGAATCAAGGGAAAAAAATAGATATCTTGTATGGAGCCAAGCTAGGGCCATGGTGGTTAGTATTTTTAGATTGCAATATTCATATTCATTTACTATAAATGTGTTTAACCCTTTTTGAATGTGTTTATATGCTTTATGAATATAGATTTGAAGTAAAGTGTTATCACACATTGTGTGAAAACTCGGCAAGTAATTTACAGAAAACCGTACATCAAATTGACAGCAACTCACATCTCACGGTCAGGTTCACGTATGCAAACTATGAAATAAAATGCTTTTATAGTGTTAGGGAATTTGTTTTTTTAAAAAATAGAGAATTTAGAAATCAAATAACCATTTTCCTCAATGAGGCTTACAGGCATATTTTTTAATGTGCAGTCTGTAGGCTGCTCAAACTTCATCCAGATCAGCATGCAATGAATAGACCATGGAGAAAGTAATGGACCTGGAAGAAATTTTTGGTCCATCTTGGTGATTCGAGTCTCCTCACAGTGACTGCTGTAGTGACTGATGCTGTTGTTAATGGAGATGATGCTAAATGCTAACTTCCATGTTGACCTCTTTGTTTTGGGCTTGCCCTGGTGCATGTGGGAGGAGAGCTAAGCACCACAGGTCTTGGTGAAATGCCCATCTCTTTTTACTGTCGTGCTGCATGTTCGAAACTGACCACAGATCAGTAACTTTGGAGGTGTACCTTTGGAACAGTTCACAGAACAATTTCATGAAATAGGACTGAACTTCTTGATCTTTAATACATTACAAGAACTTGCTATTTCTTTGAAAATTTGAAAAAAAGGGAAAAAAAATCACCTGCATCTCTGTGGCAGGCCACAGCATGGGAGAGTGAGAACTTTCTCTCACTCACTCACTCACTCACACACACACACACACACACACACACACACTCACTCACTCCCACACACACACACACACACACACACACACACACACACACACACACACACACACACACACACTCACAGTATAGGGAGTAAGAGAGGTGAGAAGTTGTTAATTCGAAACACCCTGAACTTTGTAGCTACAGCCACCAAGTGGGAAAGGCTGGCTAGTGTCCGACGTACAGTATATGCAGGGGCACAAGCGTTATGAATGATAAATTGTGCATGAATGCATTATTCACAAGGAGGTGGTGGTGATGGAGGTGTGTGTGTGTGTGTGTGTGTGTGTGTGTGTGTGTGTGTGTGTGTGTGTGTGTGTGTGTGTGTGTTTGGGGGTGGGGGCAGATGCACAGTGGCACAGTGTTCTGCGGATCATTCTTCACGGTCCATTTACTTAGGTAGCAGGCCAGTGCAAGCTTTTATATATAAAAATATATTTAATAGCAACAGTAACCACGCTCAGTTTCACATTTACTTTTATTTGGACCTTTACAGACTGTAGGCTGAGCGTAAAAAAGAGCTGATTCATGATGATCAGTATCTGTCTAGCTAATATGCTCTGAGCTGATGAGCTATGCACTTTGAGAGGGGTGATGGGGGAGTGTGTTGCAAGCGCCAGATGTGAGTGCGGGGATGTACGTGTAAATAACACCTCTGGACTTTGCTGACTCCAATGCCCATCGCCAGGTCTGTGGTAAACAGCCATCCTCTCCTTGTTTGGTTTCAACCCCACCCAACCCCACCCCTCCCTCGCAACAGCTTCAGCACTTGACCCCATGCAATCCCGACTCGGCTTTTATGGGGTGGGGGTGGGTGAGAGTAGACACGAGAAGACGGAGGGAGTTTACTCCGCTCTGTGTGTGTGTGTGTGTGTGTGTGTGTGTGTGTGTGTGTGTGTGTGTGTGTGTGTGTGTGTGTGTGTGTGTGTGTGTGTGTGTAATAACCGCAGGGCATATTATCCGGAAAAGTCAATCTCTTTACACAGGACAGTTTCTGAAGTGGTGTGGCCAGCTCAGCATAAAAATTCAAGAGGGAGCCTCTTCCCCAGCTCTTGCCTTGTCTCTTGTCTCTTTAGCCGACCGGGTGTCTCAGCAGGTCCACTTTGCTGACCAAATAAAACAACCCAACGCTGCACATTCTGCCGCTTTATGATCTCAAAAGGAGAAGTGACACCAGCCCAAGCTGAAAACCAAAGGAAGTACATCGGTATCTGAGAGGACGGATGCCCCATGAATCATTTATGGGGTGTCTTTCCAGACAAATAACTTAATGTAGCCCCCCGCCACTTTCAGATTTTGACTGGGTTACTTCAGCATGTGAGAAGAGGGTGGTAATATCTGCTGAGACGCGTTAGTATCACAGTCAGTGGAGACACATTTTAATGCCCGACTCTGTGTGTGTGTGTGTGTGTGTGTGTGTGTGTGTGTGTGTGTGTGTGTGTGTGTGTGTGTGTGTGTGAGAGAGAGAGAGAGAGAGAGAGAGAGAGAGAGGGTGGGTGGGAGAGAGGGAGGAATATCTCATACATGCTGATCTGGGTATCAGACCAAAAGACGAAAGAAAAAGGCTTTTTCATGCATAATTCACAACCAGTGCATTTACAAAACATATTTATGTAAATCCAAAGTGAGATAATAGACCAGAGGTAAAAATGCTAATTTACCTTCCAACAATATATATGAAAATGATTGCCTGTCCTGTGTTTCTCCACAAAAAGGTCATGCTTTATGCATAAATGTATTAGTAAACCCTTATGTCACATATACAACTTATGCATTCAGAGGCCTGTGATGAATGATTGTGAAGATCCCGACCAACTCAACAGATCAGCATGAGGGACCAATCAGGAGCCCAGATTAGTAGTGACATCAGCGACACCATAGCCTATGAGAGACATAGTGTCACACAGTGCATCCCCCCACCGCCACACGCAGCTTGACATTTAGAGTGGTAAAAGGAGGCATTCACCTCAGGGTGAATGGGTTTTATGACACCAGGTGAACTTCACACATGCGCCATCAATTTCTCCCTCAGTCGGGGCATATAACATGTCATCTGTTGAAATGTTAGTGCGCTTGATAGACTATAAATGCCTAAGCATCCCTGAGCTTGTCCCCCCCTCACCCCCCCACTGGCGGATTTGCATGCTCTTCAGTCTCAATGCCAGACAGCTGCTGAGCGCGGCACAAGTGTGGCCCTGAGCTGGCACGGAGCCGGGAGCATTAGTAGCATCTCTGGCATCTGGGCCACACAAGGCTTCCCAAGGCTGTGGGCCATCTCATAAACCCGCCGCAGACTGCAGATGAAGTTTTAAAGTCGAGGGCATCACTCACATAACACATAAACACCATCAGATGCTTGACATACACATCAGTGGATGTATATTAGCATTTTTTTCAGGTTATTTTCATATATATATATATATTGCTTTTCATCGTGTGGAGTTTATTCAGTTGATTGCTGAAGCTGGGAAGCCTGTAAAGATTAAACTTGGTAATACAAGAGCAACAGCAAGTCTGCCTCATGCTCTCCATGACAGAGAGGTTTTGCATCAGACATGCTGGAATTTCTGAGGAGATGGAGAGCTGGACAGACAGACACACAGAGCAGAGCAGTGTCATCAAAATAATGTCCCAGCCTCAGGCTTGGGCCTCTCATATCAGGCCACTCAGAGATTTTGTTCAGGGACTGAGAGTGCCTCGCTAAGGACAATTCCCTTCATAACATTCTGGGTGTGGGTTGTGACTGTTGTGGTTGTGTCTTGTGTGTGTGTGTGTGTGTGTGTGTGTGTGTGTGTGTGTGTGTGTGTGTGTGTGTGTGTGTGTGTGTGTGTGTAAAGTGAGAATGTGAAATGTTGAACTTTTATCCTTCTTGAATTCTAAGTCTGTTACCGTGGATGGAGGGAAATACAAGGAACAAGAGAGCCATGAATATGCTCTGCAGATTGCAAATGATGACTTATCTGAAATATTTCTATTGAGGCTTTCAACATTCATGGTCTTTGGAATAACAGTTTTACACACTATTTTCCCTCCATGTCCTGAACTCCACTCAGATAACATTGCAGGCCCACAGTCCAAACAGTAATGATTTCCCCCTCATCGTCTCTATTTGTTCAGCTTTAAGGGAATAACTGTTGTCTAGTCCCGTGCTCTGGAAATGACAAAGATTAAAGCACACACACACACACACACACACACACACACACACACACACACACACACACACACACACACACACACACACACACTATCAGGGTTAGCCAAGAGGTAGCTGTAGTATTGTTATCAAGCTTTAATCAGCCATTAAAAGTAATGGACCAATATGTAAATTAATGATCTATTCTATCACCTATTTAGTCCCTTAGTGTGCTGTTCCTGAGGTCAGAAAAATAATAATGAATTGGAATTAATAAATAATGCATGGTTAACCACTATCTTCTCAGATGCATTTAGCAAATCCTCCAGTTTGTCTAATAACAACATAGCAACGTGTTTTAGTAATTAAACCTGTCTAAACAAAGTTTTAAATAATAAATTGCTATTGTCAAGCTTATTCTCTGTTCATCATAGCAATATAATTTTCATAAATAAGAATGTAATGCTTATATAAACTAATCCCCATTATGAAAATGTCAAAAGACTTGGTGCATGGGCCAGGACAGAAGCACATACTGTACAAGATTCTATATGTGTGGTATTATGAGTCTCCAGTCAATAAATCCAAACGAACCCTTTCACTATGAACTGTCAGTTTTTGACTCAATGACTTCAATAACTTTGAAGCTTACTCTTTCAAAGGACGATGTGTCAAATAATAGCTGAAAGCCTTTCCATTGAGGTGAGGTGAGGAGAGAAGAGAAATACATTTACATTGAGTTATGCAGATATTCCCTTAAGTAAGACACCATGGCCATGTCCTTGGTGTTATTAAGTGGCAGAAGTTATGAACGGATAAACAGAAGTCCTTGAAATAGTATTAGGCCAACTTCTTTTATTTCTTCTTTACCCATACTTGTCAGGCTATGGGTTGTACAACTATTTTAGCTTAATTTACCTTAATTGGAAAAGTTCATTGGGATGGTTCTATAACACTTTATGAGTATTTTAGTGTCTGCTTTAACTAACCTTAGCATATGGAAGAGGATAGGGGAAATGCCTTTCTGTATATTATTTCCGGACAGCTCCAGCTCCATTCAAGCTGATTGAGGTCTGTCAGAGCTGGTAACACCACCTACACTGTGCCCACTGCAGCCCCACTCATTGATCAGTCACATGTTATTAGTCTTCCAAACCTTCTGGTGATCAATGTCATGTGTACACAATATGTTCCAGACGGTATAGCTGACTACACAGTACAAATAGCAGACAGTCAAACTAAAGAAGTTTGTATAAGCTTGAGTTGTCCACAGTACAGTATATTGAAAATAAGAGTCTTCAAAGATAGGTCTAAAGTATAAAAAGTCTACTCTGGGATACAACTTCTGTAACAAGGAAAAGAGAACACAAGTAATGCACATCTCGTGTGATTATATTCCTCTTCCGTCGTCTCAGAACTATGAGAGTGTGTATCCACGGAGCAGCAATGCTACAGGGAAGAAACATGACACAAAAAGCAGGTACTTTCAAACCTTAATGAAGCCAAATCTGTTCATTCCAAATGCATCAAAACTCTTCTCATCAACTTGTGCCATTTAGAATTGCTTAAGTGGCTATGACTGTTCCAATATCACAGAAGGGATACAACAACAACAACAACAACAACAACAACAACAACAACAACAACAACAACAACAACAGCATCATTCTCTGGTTGCTACTTTTTTGTAGCCTGACATAGCCCGCCCATAATACTGCTGTTCATCCGTATTCATGGTCTGGAGGTTGTTTAACCTGACGCGATTGTACTGCAGGGGGGAGGGAATTCACTTCTGGTTTGAAACGATTGGACAGCTCGTCTAATCAGCTTCGCTTATTGGCCGGTAGACTCCCTACCGATGTAAACACGCCCCAGAGGACCGTGCCCAGACCATGATACGTATGAACATTCGTATTAGGGGCGGGCTATAACTTTTTTGAGCATTTCCATGTATTCATTTCAAGAGTCCAATTTTATGTGCGTATCATCTCTGGTCATCCACTAATCATCAACCGTTCTTCTGCACTCTCAGGAACATGTAGTGATTGCAAGGGCCTACAAATTACAAGTCCAAATCATCATGAAAGGTAACTGATTTGAGGACAGTGCGGTATGCGGATTCCCAGAAATCAGTGATAAACATATTTACTACACCTTGGGTCATGACGTAAGGATGGTCTCATTATTACAATTTCAGTAGCCTAATTGTCTGCATTTTTTATGTGTGTTGTGTTAGTGTAAGTATAATTGCAATCATTCAGTGAATTTAATTCAAGATGTACTTTCAAAAGTCTGCCTTTCTTACTTATAATTTCCCAGAATACTTTCTATTGGACAATATGAAAATAGGAGAGCAGGGAAAGTCTTTAAATCTTTAAAAAAAGAAAAATCTTGGAAAACTCCCCCTTCCCAAATGATGAAGCAATCGGGCTTCAAAGCTCTTGTATAACCTCCGTCTGAACCAGAACCTGAGCCTGCCTTTGGTTCCAGAGTCTGAAGAGGCTCTTTGATGTCGCTGACATGAACCCAACACCACTCCCCACCCTGGCCCCCACCCACCCCCACTCTCACCCCCTCTGTG
The DNA here is from genome assembly GCA_027497455.2 of Sardinella longiceps. Taxonomy (NCBI): domain Eukaryota; kingdom Metazoa; phylum Chordata; class Actinopteri; order Clupeiformes; family Clupeidae; genus Sardinella; species Sardinella longiceps. The sequence continues at coordinate 17,497,644 of JAODXP020000031.1, forward strand.
GGGGAGACTGCACCAGGGCCATTTGTCTGGCACTCGGTGACACAGTTGGCTATCCGCTCACACACAACATGGTGCATGCACACACTCACACACACAAACACAAACAGACACACAGATGCATGTTTATATATGTGCAAACACACACTCACACCTACAAACAGGCACACAACTCTCACACACACAGAGACACACACACACAGACACACACATACACAGACACACACATACACACACACACAAACACAGGCAAACACACAGAGCAATCTGGGCCTGAAGGGGTCAGATGGCACCTGAAGCTGGATCGGATTGGATCAGGCTAGACTTGGCAGACATGGCCACAGCCCCGGGCGCCCATGTTGGATCTGTACCAGACGCGGGCCAGCACCGTGCCAGAACAGAGTAGGCTGCCTCTGTCAGCCTTTTCGTAATTATGACTGAGCCTCTTCTTGTTTCCATTATTCCTCTGAAGTCCCCCCAGAGTGAAAGGGCTTTGTTAGACCATTGGCTGCAACAGCACAGTTGATGTTCCCTCAGTTGCTCCTCCTATCTTTCTTATACAGTAGCACGCCATACACAGGGGAAGATGAGTGACCGACGCTCTCCTCAGACTGCAGACTGCCTCTGTTAAAGGTCTCCTGCAAAGCATGGAGAGCTGTGCCATTTTTGTACCACTTTTGTACTTTTCCCTTCTTTGTGCACAAATGTCTGTCTCAGTGCTTGTGTGTGTGTGTGTGTGTGTGTGTGTGTGTGTGTGTGTGTGTGTGTGTGTGTGTGTGTGTGTGTGTGTGTGTGTGTGTGTGTGTGTGTGTGTGTGTGTGTGTGTGTGTGTGTTTGTATGTGTGTGTGTGTGTGTGTGTGTGTGTGTTTGTATGTGTGTGTGTTTGTGTGTGTGTGTGTGTGTGTGTGTGTGTGTGTGTGTGTGTGTGTGTGTGTGTGTGTGTGTGTGAGTGTGTCACAGTATTTATGAGGGACTGAGAGGAAAATGACACTTTTTTTTTCATTTTTTGACAGGCCAGAAAAGTGCCATGTCTGACCCTGTACAATGTTTCTTGGAGTCTGTGAGGTTGTGTATTGACGTGCATGTTTTCAGATATTTTCCAGCATAATAAGAGTTCCTTATATAAAAAAAAAAACTCACCTCTTTCCATCTGGCCCAACATGCCTGGACGGATGATGAGATTTCTCGCTTATTGGTTGCACTTGCACCACACAAACCGTATGTTTGATCAGCTTGTTTGGCACATGCTAGTTGAGACCTGCCACTTCACATGCCAGAGAATAAGTGACAAAATGGAGCAATGTTTCCCTCATGATTTTTTTCTTTTTTATTATAAATAAATCAACTACTCTGATCATCTAAAATGAATAATAAAAAGCTAGCAAAAGGAAAATGAGGATTTAATCGTTCTATTTCTGCATTTTGTCACTAGCTATGGCAGATACTCGAGAAACCATCCTTCAATGTGTGCCACTCTTACTTTGTCCTTTGATAGTGGCAGTGCTACATTTGATAGAACATGTTTATATAGTGTTTCACACATGGTTAATTAATTTCCTCCGCTACTAGCCAGCCTATTTGGCTGTGGCTTCCAAGATGCTGAGCTCAGGCTGTAATTAAATAAATATTAAAAGAATAGGTCTCCAAGGACATAGTGGACTCTCACCAAAGGATGTAATATTGAGAATGGAGCCAGGTATACAAGCCATTAATCATCAGACCTTGGTGAGAGATTTCACCACCATTCAACAATCTACCAACACAATACACCATGCCAGAGAAAAGTCAATTTATATTTCAGTGGCTAACATGAGCATGAAATATAGCAATGATATTTTTGACGACTTAAGACTGAGAATGTTTGTTTTTTCTTAGTTTTAGTGAAATAGGCTTAATTTAGTTGTATTAATGCAGATTATAGGGCTAATTTAAAAAGTAATTGCAGTTGCATTTTAATGACATTATACTGTAGGCTACCTACTCTCATGTTCCGTATTCCTCTAGAGAAGAATAGCAGAAGAAGCCTAGCCTAGGCTAAGGCTATGTGAGAGTTCAGATGCAAAACCCTCTAATAAGTGAAATATGTGAATGTGGATGTGGTGCGTTCCGACAGAGCAAACACCCGTGACACACCCGAGGGAAGTAACTAAAAGTGTTTGTGGCCTGGGTGAAAGGACAAGGTAATACACACAATTTCACATTTGAAAAACACACAATGTCACAGATACTCTCCGTTTCAGACCAACGGCATAAAATAAGTACAGAGACTGTTCATCTGGAAAAATTGGCAGATTTCTGCTTTTTCGCTGTTCTGTTGATTCACATTTGGAATCCAACTCCCTCATTGGTGAATGAGTGTGTGTGTACAGTGATTCCTCCTTTCCAAACAAGCCATCAATGAATGCCTTTGTGTAGAAGAAATCAACTCACAAACTACATCAATCAAACAAAAACACAACCCTTGCCATGATGGAAAAATAAGGGGCCAAAAAAGTGCAGCTTTTATTACAAGTCGATACGTCAACTCAATCCACCTTTAAATCTTTTATCAACTCAATAGTGTCTCTCTCTCCCCACCTCCTCTCTCTCTCTCTCTCTCTCTCTCTCTCTCTCTCTCTCTCTCTCTCTCTCTCTCTATTGCCGCAGACACTGTGGTCATAAACCTGTGCTCAGATATATCTCCTGTCTCTCCATCCTCTCCCCTCAGACTCTGTTCACCTCTGGTGGTCCCGCTGGGAGACTCCTTTTCTGTTTAGAGCTCTCCATCTCCCTGCCTCTAGCTCCAGGGAAAACAGATGCCTCTCTCTCTCTCTCTCTCTCTCTCTCTCTCTCTCTCTCTCTCTCTCTCTCTCTCATCGTCTTCTGTGTGTGTGTTTCTGTGTGTGTGTGTGTGTGTGTGTGTGTGTGTGTGTGTGTGTGTGTGTGTGTGTGTGTGTGTGTGTGTGTGTGTGTGTGTGTGTGTGTGTGTGTGTGTGTGTGTGTGTGTGTGTGTGTATGTGTGTGTGTGTGTGTTTGGGCTGGTGTGGGCGTGTTTACTGCATGGTTAACTCTTTGCCTTCATGTACCCAGGTCCTTGTGGAGCTTAGGTATGGAAAGCTGCAGTGGAGGATGAAGTGAAGATGATGGCTGCCTGTTTAAGCAGCAAAGGACCATGCCCAAGGTTGGAGCCGTGGGACTATAAGTATTTCTATCATACATTATGTTGAGCACAAGATAGACAATCTTATGATAAGAATCTTAGAATCTTCTAATAATTCTAGAGTCTAATAATCAGTATCTTTTTTTTTTTTTTAGGTTTGGCCTTATTGAATTTTTTTTTTTTTTGAGAAGCTCTCTCCATTAAAATTCCTGCAGTTAATAGTGCAGGCTCTGACTGACACAGTGAGGAAATGGCACCCGTTTCAAAGTGTTGTGATCCAGATTATTGAATTGTCGGTTGCCAGGCCCCCCGCTCGTCTCTGCTGACAAAAGAGGTAGCAGACAACCGGCAATTTGGTCGCGGTTCGATCGTCACTCTTTCCCATGTTTACAGATCTTTCAAATGCATTGTACAAACAGACTTTTAGGCGGCAATTTGGATTGCCTTTTCTGTGACTGTTTATGGATTGTTTCACTTTGTTTTGCAGCCCTCATTATTTAAATGACACTGCCAGTCTATCTTGCTCACGCTGACACACACACACGCACACACACACACATACACAAACGCACACACACACACACACACACACACACACACACACACACACACACACACACACACACACACACACACACACACACATACACACACACACACACACACACACACACACACACACACACACACACACACACACACACACACGTGTCTCACAGATATTTAGTCTGTGCTGTGTTACTCAGTATCATCTAAGAATCTTAATTGTTGTTCAAGCAAGTTCCTCCAGAACTTTGTATATGCATGACCTGACACCACAGTTAAAAGTTGAAATAAATAAGACAAAAATGTTTAGCAGAATTAGTAGAATAGCAAGTCTTGTTGACATTGCCCTTCTGTTGTTTATCCTTACTGTAAGTTTAGAGTCCTGTCGTGTGGCCAATTCCAGCAAAAAAAACATCCATCTGCCTGGCTATTTTTATGCTGGCCCACATGTGATATTAAACTTGGGAATGATTCAATTCAATTTGCCAACAAGATGCATGTATGTAACAATATAAATTAGATTGCTGGGACAGAATTGGAAACAAACAAGAGGTGGGTGGGGGGTGCAGAGTAGGGGAATGGATTGAGAGTCATAGGAAATGGAGTGAAAAATGATTGAATGGGAGGTAGAAAAAAAAGC
>JAODXP020000031.1:17504466-17514466 GCA_027497455.2 Sardinella longiceps
AAGAAAATCAAAATGCTTTCCCATTGATTTTTGCTTTTTTTTTTGTTTGTTTGTTTTGTTTTTTTTTTCTCCCTCATTTTTAATAACATAAAAAATGTATTTCTCCCCTGTGGTCTACATGGAATGAATTGTGTTCATGCTGAGCCATGATTTGTAAAGCTGGGGAGGGAATGATAATGGTTGTTGGTGATGGGGTGTGTGAGGATGGGTTAAGAGAGTTTGGCAGAATGATACAAAGATAGAGGGATAGAGGGGAGTTTTGGAGGAGAGGAAGAGGGGAAGTTTGCTATGTCACAAATTGCCCGTTGTTTTGGCCAGGCCATGCTGACAGCTGCCGGGGCTGTCTGTGACTGCCAATGGGTCAGCGTCATGCAGTGGCCTCTGATGCGGCTTCCGCACAGACTGCTTTGTATTAGGGCATAATTGGGAATTATGAATCATTAATTCCAGCCAGGCCCTCCAAAAATTCCACCATTCTGATTATGTGATACAGGGGCCTCATTGAGAGTCCTTTGCTTCAGCTATTACAAATACATTCAGGCAACACCCACCTGTTTGATGTAGACTGAACATGCCATCATCTCACTCAGGAAAGAAATGTTGTGTTGATACAGGATTGGCCATATGAGTGAATGACATTTCTTTCATGTGTGTCATTTACAGTAGCAGTAGAAGACAGGGTATATGTTTGGCAAAAGAAAATAGTGACATATTCTTGTTTACAGAACATGAAAGAGATATTCTGGAATAAAGTGAACCCAGGGTATATTACAGGGTGATGACAAATTCATTTGAGTGTGAAATTATTTGAATTTGATGTGTTTCGCTGTGTCAACAAAAAAATTACACTTACAAAGTCTCAAACAATAACAGTGTAAAACAGTCTGTAAAAGAATGATGACAGAGACAGACTTCTTCATAAAAGCCAAACCTGTTAGAGACAAAGTCAATAATTAATGCACCTCTAAAGGTTTCACCATAGATTTGCAAAAAAATGTTTTAAAAAAATTAAAAAATGATAATAATAATAATAATAATAATAATAATAATAACCCCGACAATCTTTTATTTACGATCCATCGTGACTTTCTACTATTATTGTCATGGTTCATACCAGGTTACATACAAGTGCATTCGATGAAGAGGTGGTGCATGTATAGAAAATAGAATAATTCAGAGGTATGAAAGAAGCAATACGTGTGCTCCTTGAGTGATCCCCCTTTCAAAAGCAATGATTTTCTCTGGCTCAACAACACAACACGCTGCGGGTACAAACAGTAAATAACACCAGATTCATGGAGTAATTTATTTGTCTTCTTCCTCAAAGGCCCAGCCTAAAAATCCATTTTTCATAGTGTTTTCAATTTGCGAGCGCTTCTCTTTGAAAGTGTTTCTTTAGGTGCTGTTGTCATTCGCAGCAATAAAGAAAGTGGCCACTGCAGGAGTCAGGTAGAGGCGAAAAGATGAAGATTTTCTCTGCTTAGAGCCTATGGCTCTGGTGATGTCCTCGCTCCGTCAGTCAGTCAGTCAGTCCAGGAACGCAGACTTTTATTCTGTTTCCTTTTTTCAGCTTTTCTTGATTTCTCTTTTCACATTCGCTTGTCTACACTTTCTTCACATTCATGGATGTTCTGGAGCTGGAGCTGGAAATTTGCAACACCTCAACCCTGCACAGAAAAAAAAACGAAAAAAAAAAACAAAAAAACACACATTTGGCATGAGATGAAACAAAGGTCTTTTACTCACCATGGACACGATGCCAAATGAGAGTTCAAGTTGAGTGTAAGCAAATATTGACATAAATTAGTGGTGACTCATTGGTGCTCTAGGCCAGATTTGCTTAAGCCTTCATTATGTGCAAACAGCAGCAGTTTTTTTTCCCCCTTTGCAAATGCAGATAGTAATTCAAATGGAGAAGCTGTGTTGGAGAGCTGTCTTTCGCTTGTGAGGTGAATCACAGCTTTCACATTGCTTTAATAATAACACAGCCATCTGAACAATGGTAACTGATTTAGACAACAAAAAAGTTTCTCAGCATTTCTTGCTTTTTTTTTTTTTTTTTTTTTTGCTGTATTTTACGACCCGTGAAGTACTGTGGGGGAGTGGGTAAGAACAGCATAACATAAGTAGGCTTTTTAGAGTACTTCCTGCCTATGTATGCTGGAATAACGGCACATTAAAGTTTTCTGCTCAATCTGTGCAACATACCATCATTCAATGCAGGCATTAAAGGTGCAATGTAGTTTCTCCTATTAAAAATTAAGCGAAATGCATTTCAAATTACACATTACAGCTGTGGTTGCCTGCATGTGGATGTCGGTCTATTGTTTTTTTCAGTATCTTTATTCTTTTTATGGATGAAGTTGAAGATTTCTGTTCTGATTTTTTGGATTTTGAACAAACATGGTCTTCGATTTGTCTTCCTTCAAACCTGCCGACGCAGGGAAACTACATTAGTAATTAGCTGCACATGCAAATTATGAATGCGAAAACACGAACGATATGACTCTTTTGAGCTTCCATATTCCAAGATGGAGGCTGTATATGGAGAGTCTACCCAAGTTAATGTGCATGCAAATACGAAATTTCAAGCCAATAGGGACACAATATTATATGATAATTAATATTAATTAAATAGGACAAGCTTGTCAACAGGTTAAACAGTTTTGATATTGAACAATAAAAACGTTACACATTGTACCTTTAATTTGACCTCTGAACTAGGCTAATCAAAAGAGAAATCTGGTGTGATTTTGTCTTAAGATATGTACTTTTGGCGAATTGTCCACCTCCGCGCGACCTATTCAGATAAATAAGTTGTCAATAAGTTTTCAATTTCATGGCATCAACACATTTCAAAATAGTTGGGACAAGGCCAGGTTTACCACTGTGTAGCATCCCGTCTTCTTTTTATTACAGTCTGAAAACGTCTGGGGACTGAGGAGAGAAATTGCTCAAGTTTAGGAATAGGAATGTTTTCCCAATCTTGTCAAATACAGGCTTCTAGTTGCTCAACTGTAGGTCTTCTTTGTTGTGTCTTCCTCTTGAGCAGCAAATGTTTTTATGGGTGAAAGATCTGGACTCCAGACAGGCCATTTCAGTACCCAGATCTTTGTTCTACGCCCAATTTGTCATTTCCATTACAGTAGCATTCCTGTAGGCTATAGCCCCGTTTCCATTGCATGGTACCAGCTCGGTTCGGTTCGGCTCGGATCGCTTATTTTGCTTTTCCACTGGCAAAATCTGGTACTGGTACCATGGAACCGGTACGATTTTTGGTACCAGCTGGTACCACCTTCAGTCGAGGTACCAAGCGTGCTGAACTGGTACTATATTATGACGTGTGGCTTGAGTGGTTGCTATTCTTGCTAGCGTCATAATGCTAACATTCTAAACAAGCCCTTGACAGCTAGCTTAGCAGTTAACTAGCAGTGTTAGCACGACAGGATTGATGGCAAGGCAAAATAATGTCATTTCCCCAAATAAAGGTGTTGTATGTGGCAAACAGCCACTTACCAAGATGAAACAAAAAACGATTTATTTCATTCACTGTAGCGATTGTTCTTGCCGTCTTTTCACGTTGGTGACGCTACCATAGTTTACTCCACTGTCACTATAGCAACCGAACGGTACTTTTAATCCAGTGGAAAACGAAAGGTACTGTGGTACCAGCACGGCACGGTTCGACACGGCACGCTTTAGCAGTCAATGGAAATGGGGCTTATGTGATGCAGTGCTGTCTAAGGACCCAATGATCATAGGCATCCATGGTTTCCTGGCCTTGACCCTTATGCACAGAGATTGTTCCAGATTCCTTGAAACCTTGTATGATGATATGCACTGTAGATGATGATAACTTCAAACTCTGGGGAACTGATGATCCTATGCCCATCATGACTTTGGAGAGAAACTGCCACTCTTAGAGGCTCTTTTCATATCCAATCATGTTGCCAATTAACCAAATAAGTTACAAATTGGTCCTCCAGCTGTCCCTTGTACAGTTTACTTTTCTGGTCTCTTATTGCTACCTGTCCCAACTATTTCGGAATGTGTAGATCTTATGAAATCTAAAATGAGCCAATGTTTGTCATAACATTTCAAAATGTCTCACTTTCAACATTTGCCATTTTATTTATGTTCTATTGTGAATTTTAAATGTAAGTTTATGAGATTTGTAAATTATTGGATTACTTTTTTATTTACAATTTCTACAGTGACTCAACTATTTTGGAATCCGGTTTGTATGGTCTACCTGTCTGAATGCAACTTTGTGCAATATACTTATATATAAGAGTGGCCTATGCATGTATGATGAAATAATAAGTAAGTTATATGTTAAGCTTTTCTCTTTTTTTTAAGATCATTGAGCTCGTCTGGAATTTGTTGTCATGGCAACCGGCTGTTGCCCATCAACATCTTGGTTGTTTACTGGTTGCCTAGGCAGCATATTTACAATCTAATTTGTGGTCCAGCCTGCCATTTGTCTTTCCTCCACATACTTTGTCTTAAATAACCACCACACTAATGTAGATAATGAAAAGAGCAAAAACAACTCCATTTCTAGCAACACATAAACAGATAGAGAGAGAGAGAGAGAGAGAGAGAGAGAGAGAGCATAAGGACACATCTAACACTTCCAACAATATAGTCATAAAACCAGAAGTTACTATGTGAAAGAGGTGTGGATCAATGTGAATTCCTGACTTTTTAATTTTTTTTCTGTTTTTATCGCTCATAACAAATTCATCCAGCTGACTACCAAGAAAAGATCAAGAAAAAAATCTTTATTATTCCAAGATTGAATGAAATATATGGGATATGCACAGTTTCAAGAAAAAGTCAAGAAAACATACATATGGTTAATTGCAACCATTTAAGCATCTTTCCTTTTTCTGACTATTTCTGGCTAATTCATCCGTTGGCTCTGTACACAGGTGAAACCTTCCAACCAAAAAGGTACCAGTTTTCCCACAAGTGGATGGTCTCTTCTCTATGCCTGTGACATCAACAGACGTCCAACCGAATTTTTCACCAAGGTACCCTTACTGGGATCTGTACATAATGAGAAATGCAAAATGTCACCCAGATGTCCAGACAGACGGATGTGATTTTCACAGTGTGATATTACTGTGTGCTTCCCTTTTTCTTCAGGGTGACTTGTTGCCTTTTGATTATCAGAAAGAGGAAATTGCAATAAATATGAAGTCACAGACAGGCAGTGATTCTGTGGCAGATTTATGAGTAATTTATTTTCTTTGCATATGAGATGTGCTGCTCCTAGTGCCGTCTCCGTATTCTGGAGGTGAAACTGTTTGAACCAACCTAATCTTTGTATATAATGACAAAAGAGTCAGCCAGAGACATTCAACATCTTCCTTCCATTCATTTAGCCACTAGCTGAATGTAGCCTACCATTCCCTTTCTCTGGACAGTTCTGACTATTTCAGAGTTACCGAACAACACAAAGAAGCAACATGGCTACCGACTCAAAAGCAGTTTCTCATTCAGAGGGCCCAAGGACTCACAGAAGGTGCCTAATTCAAACAGAGCTTAGTCATCAATGTTCGTTGAAATTAGTGCAGTTCAAAGCATTTCACCTGCAAGCTCCTGGGTGACTGGCCCTGAAGTGTTTCTCTTGACACATTTCTACAGAAGAACACTGTGAGTTTTCCTGTCGAGAATTCATGCAGTTCAACAGTATTTGAGCCAAGATTTTGATTTGCAGTTGTGAAAATAACAGAAGCTGCTACCTGTTTTGACTATCCCATCTTGTGACCATCCCCTGCATCAACAACAGGTGTCCCATTTTAGAGAACATGCCAATGAGAATGGGAAAATGCGACCCAATAGGCTACTTTTCAGATTTCAGATTTCAGCCATCAGTCATCAAGAAGGCCAGGCCGAAACCTATGTGCAATCACGTTGGTGTGTTTTCAGACTTTGTCATTTCTTATTTTCTTCAGGTTTCCAGTTCAAGTTCCAGTTTTGAGGTAACCAGCCTATGAATCTGTGAATAATTTGTAAAATAGCCTACTCAAGGCTGCCCCATTGAGTAATCTAAGACTTCAATCCAAATATTCCCAGAGCTGGCGTTAACAATTCTTTAAGCCATGATATGACTTAAACATGGTAGGCTACACGCAAAATAAATATGATGGAAGGGGAAAAAAACTTTAAGACTTTAGTTCCACCCCAACATACCTTTGAAAGAGTATTAATCACAGGAAAGATAAATGCCTGGCTTTTCAGTGGTGGTATGGAGAAATATGGTGAACATTGATCCATACAGCTCCATTGTTCGTGGCCACCGAGTGCCATAGGAAAAAGAACCAGAAAATTTGATACAGCATGGGCAGATTATCGAACAGGTAGCTAATATCAATTGAATGAGGCATACAGTAGGAAAGTACGGAAAGTAAATCATTAGATAGTGTTGCCTGCTGGTTCACTATATTCTGTTGTATCAAATGTTTTCATAATTTTCCCAAAGCCTGTTTTAAAAAGCCTTATCCCATCAGGACAGAAAAAAAGATGAGATATGAATTAATTGAATAATTAATTGTGTTGTAGTATGAGTACACACTAAGCATTATAGTCGATGATTGCCCTGAACTGTGATTTCCAAACTCACTCTTTGACAGTTTTTTTTGCTTACCGCAAACCCTTTTATTTTCCTATAGTTCATCCTTCAGCCCAAATCAATAGCCATGCCTTTTACTAGAATGACGGCATTTCCATATTTGATTTCATGTAGTCTTTGACAAATTCCTGCCCATGCTAAAGGTTATGATGATAGATGACAAGACTCTGCCAATGATATGAATAAATATGCATGGAATAAATCACACATAATTATTTATTGATTCATCAAATGAAATGTCAAAATAAGAATATGTTTAATAGGCCGTCAGCTGGAATACAAGCTGATGTATATGCTAAATAACAGACAGTACATTATTTTCTCATCGAGCATGGAGCCAATATAATAGCTCTTTGTTCAGGAGGTTTGGGGAAAGATCTATCCATTTCAATCCACCATATGTATGATGAAAGCAACCCAGGTTTATATTTAATATCTTGCATTAAGCTTTTCATTCTCTAAATCATGATTCATTCAGGTGAACACAACCCTTCATGCAGTACAGTTTCCTAGCCAAATCATACGGTTAAAACAAGAGAGAGATGAATATCCACTAATTGCTCATCATCTTTCTTATTGTGAGGGGACCTCTGTGTTCACATCTGCAATTTGCCACTGTAATTAATTGCCCCAAGTGAACCTTGCAAGGTGGGCTGTCTCCCGCAAGACAAATGCTTGGATGCCAAGACAGGGAGAGACCTTCAGGTGGATTGTTACCACGACAGCGCCAACAGATAGCGCAGGTGGGCGGGAGAGGAGAGGAGAGGAGAGGAGAGACGAGTGCAGAGAGAGGGGGGAAAGAGAGGGAAGGAGCGGAAGAGAATAACAGGCAGACAAACAAAGAAACAAAGCTTGAGATGGAGAGAATAGATGGAAGATGTTTAGATTGACAGAATGGAATGGAATACTTTATGGGGCTGCATGAAAAGTACAGTACATCCTGTATGGTAATGTGGAAGGGGAGAGAGGGAAGAGATCATCAATGGGAGAGAAAGAGAGATAGAGAGAGAGTGGGTGGGAGTGAGAGATGCAGAGGATGCAGTAGGGAGGGGATGCGGGGGGGGGGGGATGGGTAAGAAGATTGAATGCCAATACTTTCCAACCCAACAGTATACAGTATGTTCTGTGGGCTTCAGCCTGAAGTGTGGAATGCTTATTCCTCTGCTCTGTGCTGTAGTCCTGTGTGGAGTTGAACACACAGCCCAGAGCACAGGGATGCCTGCCTCATAACCCACACCGCAAAACACTCTCCTTTCTCAGTCTCGGCCAAGATGGCAGGCGCTGCTTTGCTCCTATTTCCTGGAACGTGTGCGGAGTGTGTGTGTGTGTGTGTGTGTGTGTGTGTGTGTGTGTGTGTGTGTGTGTGTGTGTGTGTGTGTGTGTTTTGCTCCTCTCTTCACACAGTGCCGAAGGGCTGTTCGGAAATGCATCCTCCAAACAAATGAATGTTTTATGGGCTCCTCGGCAGTGTCCCACGACGGACGGGAGAATTCCGCGTCAGAAAATAAATAACCTCTCAGTCATCAGGGCTGCTTATTATGGGCGCTGCTTAGCAAGAGCTAACTGGGCTCCTGGCCCACGCAGAGAAGGGAGTCAGAGGATTCCAGTTAGTGTGGACCAAATGGCCTAGTTGAAACCAGCCGTCTGCTGGGAGCAGACTGTGTCAGCGCATGTCAAGTATTTATGTGGCCTAGAATGACAAGGCAGTAGGGGGACATCCGACAGCAGGGAAGCTTCAACAGAGAAGCCCAAATTAGCTTACTTTTACCCACTAGCTGTTGTCTTGTACTAGATAAACAGTCACAGAAACACATTTAAGTTTGACATTGATTTCCACAAGAATGAGGAAAAACTCAGAATATACCCATTTATATATAATGTTTTGTAAATCTGAATTAAACTGAAACTAGATTGAAATGTATGTTCAACATGTAAAATGCAATCTGTTGAAATCAGTTTGAAAAATATAATATTGACCAGTGTATAAAAGAATGCTTGCCTGTAATACGAGTATAAATGACACAAAATTTAAACTCAAAATAAAAAATAAAACTGAAAATAAAAAATATTCCATGTTTTTATTTCTTCACGCTAAAACATCATTACAATCAAAACCTTTCATTCATGGATAGAGCACAAGCAGGTGTTTTTTTTTTTCCATCCTATTTTGAAGATGTTGTCAAATATGACTCTGCCAGATTGATTCAACCACGCTCTGCTGAGTGATGTTTTTGGATTCCAACAATTTGTCTGTCATCCCATCCTGTCTACTCATGTTTTAATATTTCACCCAAGCTAAGGTGCATAACCTATCTTGCATGGGCACCATTTGTCATTAGAATGTGACTCACAGGAGAGGAAATGCTTAATCAAATCGTTCTGTTTTTCTCACTTTCTCTCCCTCCAACAACCCACATTCACCCCACACCTCCACTTCCATCCACCTCTCTTTTTCTGTCCTCTCTCTCTCTCTCTCACTCACTCACTCACTCTCTCTCTCTCTCTCTCTCTCTCTCTCTCTCTCTCTCTCTCTCTCTCTCTCTCTCTCTCTCTCTCTATGTCTGATCATGACTACGCCTCATCTCTGGTGATTTGTGACCCTGTTGCTGTTATAGCAGGTGGAGCGGCGATGGAGGCATCTTTCAGATGTCAGTAACTTGTCACTCAAATTGCACCATTGGACGCTCCAGGCTGGTAATGGCCCTGTTGTGATTGCCCTGCTCTCCGTCTGCCCACCTTGCCCCCCGCAAGCATGGCTTGATAGATCAAGGTTTCAGCGGGACCCACCCACAAGAACAGCTGCATGAGGCCACACTCCTCATTCCCTTCCATGCGCTCCTTTACTAGCTCATCTAGCTAGAAATGAACTTGTTGCCATTTGATTCTCTTGATTGATTTGGTGTGGAAGTATATCCATATATTTTTTCAATGAGCTTGGATTCCCACTTGGGTTTATCACACGCTCACACAAAGATGCGCTCTGGAAACAGGAACTTCATTCATTTGGCTTGGAGATTCCTTTAAATGAGATGCCAGAGAGGCAATAGTGTAGAAAAATCAACCAAACAAACAAGAACATTGACAGAGGAAATGTGCACAACAAAATCACCACATGGTTTTCGTATGTAGATTTCAACTGGAGTATTGTCCTTGCTGAGTTTACATGCACAGGAGGTGAGTTAATTTAGGCTATACATTAATACCACCAATGACAAATATATGTTTCTACTGTAGGTGAGAATGGAATGTATTTATTACATTTTTTCAGACTAAGGCACTAATCTTGTTTTGCCTTATATTACACATATCCATGTAAATGTACTGTAAACATACAGTACTGACCCCTCAAGTCAATTTGGG
>JAODXP020000031.1:17519466-17559466 GCA_027497455.2 Sardinella longiceps
TTCATACTCAGGGGAGAATAGAAATGTACTCTGTGACTTTTTTGTCCTTCCGCTTGATATCCCATGTTAATAGGATGCTACCTTTAAGTGCTCAAATAGGGTTACATTTTGTGTTAAATACTGTCCATTTTCACCTACATTTTATTTTCAACATGCAGAGAAAAATGTTCATGTTTTCTTTCTATGTGTTATTGAGACTTTTATTTTATTTTATTTTATTTATTTACATAAATACTTATGGCTGGTATCTCTTGGCTGGTGTAAAGTAAAAGCGTTGTCACCTTGTTCACACTGTCCCTTGAGGTAATCAATCTGTGAAAAAAAGTATATTTTTGTGTCTGACGCGGTAAGTGGCAAATAAGGTACATCTGGGTGTAGCTCTTCAGTAAATAGTGAGGGGCGAGTGAACAAGGTGGCGAGCTGTGGGTGGGTGAAGGGGGTGGAGAGTGGAGTGCTCGTCGGGTGGGGTCAGGGATGGCAGTGATGAGCAGTTACCATGGCAACCAACTGAGCAACGCTTCAAGGCCCTTGACATATTAACGTTTCCCAGAAGAGAAAATGAGAGAGATGGAGAGTGCGAAAGAGAGAGAGAGAGAGAGAGAGAGAGAGAGAGAGAGAGAGAGAGAGAGAGAGAGAGAGAGAGGGACACAGAGAGAGAAACAGAAAGATAGAGCATGAGAGGTTGAAGGAGAGAGAGAACAAAAAGGGTGACAGAGAGTGAGAGAGAGAGAATGAAGGAGAAGAGAGACAGAATGAGAGGGTGAGTAAGAGGTTAAGAGAGACAGAGAGAGAGAGAGAGAGAGGGAGATGTACGTGGAGAGGGAAAATGACATCAATTTGAAGCATAAAAAAACCCAGAGTCAAACTGATGTGCTATTACAAGTCAGTCTTTCACTGACCTCCCAGTAAAAGATGCACTTGGAGTTGGAGAACTCACATCATGACAAATCTGTCTGGGCCGCGCATTAGTGAGAGCGAACGCCCTGCCGGTGTCACAGGAAATGGATCTGTTGGGGAAGAGCACGCTTGCAAGGGAAGGCCTCCACACACTCCTAATTTGGTGTTTGATGACAACTTCAGTTTGTGAGATGGCAAGGACCAACTCGAATTAGATGCACAAAATTGACAAGAGACATGGTCTAGCATGGACATGGTCATTTTAGGCTGCTTTTTCATGACGTGATGTGACATATAATCCATTTATCCTTGGGCAAATGTGGATTTGAAAATGTTTCATGTATTTCAAGAAAACTTTTAATGTCATTTTTCCCTCTGTGTGTGTGTGTGTGTGTGTGTGTGTGTGTGTGTGTGTGTGTGTGTGTGTGTGATAGAGAGAGAGACAGAAAGTGAGAGACAGAAAAGAGAGAGAGAGAGAGAGAGAGAAAGAGAGAGAGAAGGAGAGAGAGTTTTCTTGATTTTCTTGTTTATATAATTGCTATTCATTTGACACTTTCCAGAGTTTCTCCTTTTACCTGTGAATGCAGGTGGGCCTTGGGCTTGCAGTGATCCCATTAAGATGGACTTGTTTACCTGTTGCTCCTCAGGCTTTAGGTTTGATGATGTCACTTCAATCACACAGACACACACCTGCACGCACGCGCGCTCGCGCACACACACACACACACACACACACACACACACACAGCACGAGCACTCCAGGAGGCATTGGCTTGTGATATTTATAAGTGGGGAAAAGCTCAAGTCTCACTGAATCCATTTAGTTAATCTAAAGGTCTTTGCTCAGTGTCATCTGCAGTCCAAGCCCATCCAAAAAGGGAGGCTCACTCTTGCTCATGATAGTTAGGCTCCAGGTGCAATAGTCAGGTGAGCAACAACAACACATGATCTCAACCTGGAAACTACAACAATCAGAGGCATCCTACATGGACTGAATATCATAGAGTGATCAGGCAACGTCAGGCCATGACTACGTGTGCAGACATCACATGCTGAAATTATGAATGACAGCATCTCACTGTAGTGTCTTGAATGAACATGTACACATAAATATTACACATTACACTGTGGTAATGTCTTTGTCTATACACTACATCATCTACCGGTAAAAATAGTTTTAAGAAGGGAGAGAAAAAAAAAATCAAGGATGAAGTTTGAATTCAAAACAAGGGTAAGTTAAATAAATAAATAAATGTCAGCCATTCGACCGCAGACAAGTGGCGTGTGTGTGTGCACACCGGAGTGGCGGAGATGGCAGTCACAGACGGCTAGCCATTCCAATTCTGCGCCGCTCTCCGCTCCTCCATGTCTGGGGCCCTGTGCAATTTCCACCTTTGCCTCCGGGGTCACGTCCCCTCCCTCCCCTCCATCTCTCTCTTTTTCTCCCTCCCTCTCCTCCCTCTCTCTTTCTCACTCGTGTGCCCTCTCTCTCAGGGGTAGATTATGGCACTGAATCACAAAGACTGCCATTCCAAATGCTTTGATCTCCCCGTCGGCCATGCGGGGATATTAGACCGCTGACCTCAAACAAAATGGCAGTTGGCCTGGGCAGGCTGGGTAAACAGGTAATATCCCCTCCTTAAACAGACAATTTGGGAGATAGCTGGATGCAAATGCCATGTTCTCCTATTCCCTGCCTCTCCAGCTTCCATTACACCGTGCAAAGAGGAGAGCGGAGCAGCCAGAATGAGCAATGAGCTTTAATAATTTATCGGCCTGCATGTCTAAGTTGGGCATGCCCCTAAGTGTTCTCTGTCTGATATGGAGAATCGGTAAGCCGGGGGAAAGGAGAGGGGGAGGACTGAGAGGGTACACAGTGGCCCTCTCTCTCTCTCTCTCTCTCTCTCTCTCTCTCTCTCTCTCTCTCTCTCTCTCTGCCTTTCTCTTTCTCACAATCTCTCTTACTCACTCTGCTCCCCTCCCTCCATCTCTCCCGGTGACATGAAAAACGAGCAGCCCTTCCAATGTGAACTGTGTTGTTTCTGACCTGCTGACTACCAACACAGGTTCTCCATCCTGTTCTTTGCAAAATGACATTCATGCTTTCCTTTCCACAATGGACATGTCTACTTCCAAATTCAGGGGCTGCTGCACAAGTGTATTTGTCTAATCTTTATTTTATTATGCATCATGTACTGGCAGATCCTCAGTATGGAATATTTTCTTCAAAAGAAAAACACACATGGAAAAGACATCACCGGTTTGTTATCTATTCTTTAACTTTAGCATCTTTAGAATACTATAGACTAAACGCAATTGAAAGCAACACTATTCAACATTATTTGAGGTATGCTTGAGGTATTTGAGGCATCTCCAAACGAACTTGGATTGCATTATAGTCATATGAAGGCAACAGACAACCCACTAACTGAATGCCATTATTTCACTGCATTGCAAGCTTCATTTAACAGTGCCAGTAAGGTTTTGGGAAATGTTTGGGCGTTTTTGTACTTTTTAGATAGTTAGCTCGAGTTTTACACCTGTAAAACTACATTGTATTTTAAAGTATTAAAGCAATTATTATAGTAGAAGATTGCAATCAAATCTAATAGTGTACACAGTGCTTGGCCAAGTTGGGTTGTCTTGGCAGCAAGTAAATGAGTATGTATTAACAGTGCACATAGTTAGCAGGTTGTGTGAATGCTTTTTCAAACAAGACTGCTTGTCTCCTCATAGGACTTTATCTCCCGCTCCCAGTGCAGACACTGAGACTCAAGCGGCCCCAATAAGAAAGATCATCACAGGGCTGGGACTGCAAGATATGCCAATGTATAATTGCAGGCAAACATGTTAAAAGATTAGCCCAAAGTTTAGGAATATTAATTAAACCTGCTGGTCTCACTGAGCGACTGCTATTGCTTTTTTTCCCTCCCTAGCCCTGCTTAGCTATTGTTTAGGGGATATTAACGAATGCAACGGACGAGCAAATCCTATTTCAACGTGGGATGGGTAGCAGCAACAGACGGAGGAGAGAGTCCTGATGCAGTTTTTATGAAGGGTATGTGTGTTGGGTGGCTGGGGAGGGCAGCGGAGGGTGGGCTATCATAGCCACACAAAAACAAGCAATCAATTATTAATCCTTACGGCCGACGGAGCAATCACACTGGAGAGTTTGCAGTCAAACACAAGTGCTGTCTGGAATTGGGGGGAAATAAACTTGATAGACCCTTGCCCCACAAACCCCCTCCCCCAAAGCTTTTCAAGGCTGAGCAGTAGATGCAACGTGCCTATGTAACACATTACTTATTATGTATGTATGTGAAAGTATATTTAAAGAAACCTTTTGAATTTTCATCAGAATCACAAACGATAAAATATGTGTCCATCAACATGATCAAACGAATAGACATAGTCAGAATATTTAGCACATGGCATGCCATTGGTGGCTATGACACCAATTTTATTCTATTTTTTTACATTGTACATTTTTTCTTAAGTTTTTCTTAAGCATTATACAGAATGCTGCACTGAATAACAGTAAAGGGATTGTGCCATATTTCTAAACGATATTTTTCTGTCACTGTAAAGGCCCTGTCCCATTTCTCCCCCTTCAAGCTTCTACTTGATTTGGAATACCCTTGAAGTAAAGTCTGGAGTAAGTTTACTGTAAAGGAAAATACCGGAGTGAATTCAAGCATAGCCCTTGTGAAAGAGCTTGCTAAATGCACTAGTTAGCGAGTGGAACAAAATAATTTGGTAGGCTACAGCACAGACCGAGCGCGAACGCAGAAGCAAACAGGCACTTTACACTGAATCAATGGGACCTGACTGTTGGAAACCGAAAGTAAGATCTGAGGTTACATTGACTCAGGTGTTTCGCGTTCGCGTTAGGTCTATACTGTTCGAAATTCTTTCATTTCATGCGAAATATACTGCTGTTAGAAGGCTCGTGCAGCAGGGCTATACTTAAAGGAAAATACCGGAGTAAGTTTAAGCATAGCCCTGCTGCACGAGCCTTCAAACAGCAGTATATTTTCCATGAAATTAAAGAATTTTGAACAGCATAGACGCAAACGCGAAACACTTTACATTGAGTCAATGTAACCTCAGATCTTACTTTCGGTTTCCAATAGTCAGGTCCCATTGATTCAGTGTAAAGTGCCTGTTCGCTTCTGCGTTCGCGTTCGGTCTGTGCTGTACCAAATTATTTTGTTCCACTCGCTAACTAGTGCTTTTAGCAAGCTCTTTCAACAGGGCTATGCTTGAATTCACTCCGGTGCTTTCCTTTAACAGTTAAGTCCCTTTGATTATTCCCATCTCCCATTTGAATAGTGGACCTAAAAGGTTTAAACTGAAGAAGTATAATTTGACTACTACCACCTACTACTTTTTGATATCAACTAAAATGCATTGTAAAAAGTATAAATGAAAATTCATTAAAATATCTGACATATTGTGATTTGTTTTCCCAAATAAACTCTTCATATTATAGGATGCACAATCTGCAATGTAGGCAGACCAACTTGTATAGGTAGGTTCAGCATAGAGCTTCACCTAGAATAGGCCTCTGGATTGACTGACAGCTATCACTCTCTCCACTTCCTCAAGGATATATAAAGCCGCCTGTGTACTGTACCTGTCAACAACACGCTCTCTCCAGTATTGCAATGCTCCCACCTCTTCCCTGTTCTTTTTCCATTTCACTATAGCTCTGAGCTCACATTACCCTATCAATAGGGGTCACTGAGCATCACTCACATGTGATTTACGCCACGGGCATGCCAGAACCACGGCCAGCTATGCTGATAAACGTGCTCAGGCTATTCCCAACACTGAGATTCAACAATTCTCCTGGGCAAACTAGTCAGTTACACCCTGCACCCATTAAACGGTGATTCACATTTGCCCTCAGGTCAGTGCACATGCAAGCATATGCTACTCTGTGTGTGTATATCAGTGCCATGCATGGAACAGAGGAAACTGTGAGGAAAGCATGAGGCATGATATGGGAGATCAACATTCCACTCCATGCCCTTCCACTGTAGATGACAGACCTATTCCACAGCAGTCACAAGTCAACAGACTTAAAAATGTAATTCCTGAATCTAACATAAATAGACTGGTTTGTTGTTGGTTTGTTCATCACAGAACAGCACTGTCTACCTTTGTATACAATGTCCACAGCCATGTTCTCCTGCCAAGATAAGAAACCTGTTTTATGTTGGAGAGTTGCTTTTATTCATATAGCACAGGGTAGATAGACTGAAAGTGAGTGGGCGAGAGAGAACCCTAGGGTGGGACCGGTAAAGGACTACAGCACATTTCAGACTTAAACATGTTTCCCCGTGGGCACCTTTTATGCAATGGACACACAGAGAACTCTTTTGTTATAACCCTTAACATTCTGTCCAATTTCTAAGTTATATGTTTTCCTTGACTAATTGAAATGCCATTTAAATGTCTTGGAAAAATATGTAAAAGCTTTCTATTCCAAGCTTCCAAGATGTGCCTACACCGTAAATTCACCTGTAAGTACTTTGACTGCTCTAAGAGGGTTGTAAAAATGTAAGAGCTCTCCACTATTTTTTCTCCCTTTTTTTCTATTTGAAGAGATTTTATAGTTATTATTTTTTAATATTATTGTGAGTCAAAGGTCTCCAGTGCTCTAAGCAAGTGTGCTATGGAACCCATAGCAGAGTCTATCAATCTAACCTTTGTTTCATATAGGAAAGCAGGGCAGCTCCCACCTGAGACTGTCTGGCCTGACTGTCCTCTGACTTGCATTCTAAACAGGGTAGCCTATAGGATTCTCAGACATGCACTCTCCCTGACTAACAGTGACACTGCATGGCTTTGATGTGCATAAAATGGAAATCAGTCACTCTACAATACCTTTACAATTCACTTTCCCTTTTCCCAAGTCTTTCAGTACGTTTACCTGTCTGACTAAAATGGAACTTGTAAAAACCTTGCTCTGATGGTGTTTAAAAAGAGAGAATATACATTGCACCAGATTTGGTAGCTACAGGAGCTCATTTCCATCTGTAGTACCTGGGCACTACTCATAATTTGTTGATGATAATATGGATGAAAGTCAAGTAATTCAATTCAATTTCATTTAGTTTATTTTTGTAGAGAGGTCTAATACAATACATTGTCTCGCGACGCTTTACAGACAGTACGGGGTGTACCCTTGAGTAACAGGAAAAACTCCCTTCGCTTACTAATAATTCATTTTTAGGAAGAAACTTTGGAAGAATAATATGATGATGTGCATCCAGATGATGTGGATGAAGGTCAAGTAAATCCTGCATGTATACTGAAACCTCAGTTAATTGAGCTAGTGACTGAATGGAACTGTCACACTTCCAGAAGTGGCAAGAATGTAGAATTGGGAGCGACGACAATGCCTGCATTACAACAATTCAAATGCGAAGCAAGAAACATGGCAAACACAAGTGAAAGTTTAACGGATGCCAAAGTGTAACGGATGCCTGGGCTAGCTGGCGACAGTATGTGTAAATCCTCACAGCCCAATCCTTCAATCCTTCAGCTCAGTGGTTAGAGCGCTCGACTCCCTTGCTGTGGGTTAGTTGGAGGCTAGTTAACGGAGCGGCAAGTTTGAGACCCGAGTGCGATGAGAACGGCTCTGGCTACATTGATGCCGAAACCTAGGCTGAGACTCTGGAGGGGGTGAGACTGAGTGTAGCCTGGGCACAGGCTTCCAACTCAGTGGTTAGAAGCAGTTCTTGAAGGATTGGGTTGTGAGGATTTAACTGTCACCAGCTAGCCCAGGCTTGTTGGCATCTGTTACAAAAGCACTCGATCAGTCCATTCTAGGATCGATAAACACATGTTAAGTTCATGTTCAGTTTAGCTGAAAGACCTGAGTAATAGTTAAGCATAGACTTTGGCTGGACCAAAGAACCAAAGATGAAAAATAAAGTGTTGAAACAGCTGGCCAGCAACGGATATAAAAAGACCACCAGATCTGTGTGAGATTGAAAGGAAAAGAACACTAACATGTGCCTAAAGAAAACATACATATTCTGTGCCCTTCTGCAGAGAGTACTTTGGGGGAGGAGGACTGCAGAATAGTACTCTCTCCTCCTTCAGCTCATTGGAATTGGAGAGAATCCCTATTCCATTTGAGTCAGTGAGGACCCCCACACCTAGATACCTGGACATGGCTAGTGCTCAAAGTGAGTTTCTCAACAATCTGTTTGGATGTGTTTTGTTTTTTTTTGTTTCAATGGCCTCTTCCCTTTCATACTTCCACAGAAGTAATAACAGTGCTCAGCGTTGGATGAGCATCACTCAGGGACGACTCAGAGAGCATGCCTTTGCTTTTGCTTCCGGCCTGCTACTCTAGCAAAGATATCCTCTGCCATGGGCACCTTAATGATGGGCTCCAGTTAAAGGTCTAATCCGGAGTGAATCAACATGTAGCCCTGCTGTTTTATACTGCTAAGCGCTACTGAAAGCCACCTCAATGATCAAATTTTGTGCATCGTAGACCGAGTTTGCGAAACGGCAGCTAACACTAACTGAATGAGGAATGTCAAAACGAAACCTAATCGATTTGCTTTCGTTTTGAAATGCCCCATTCTGTTAACGTTAGCTGCCGTTTCGCTATCTCAGTCTGCCTTGCATGAAATCCAGTGATTGAGGTGGCTATCAATAACACTTGGCACTATAAAACAGTAGGACTACTTGTTGATTCACGCCGGATTTTTCCTTTAATACTATATTTTGCTGAAAGTGTACAGACACTGTGGCCTTATGGACAGCAAACTGGTGATACCTCTACACCACTCCATTTAACTTGCCAGTTTGTAAATAATAATATTGACCCCGATCTGCAGGGCTATTGCTGTTCGAACAATCAATGGCTCAAACCTCCTTCCATTTCACCACATAACTTGTCAAACAACCTGCATGTTTTTCAAAAATGATCTCTCCACTTGTAATTGGAAAACTCTTTGTAATTGCAAAGCCACTCTCACATACCAGTCTGTGCTCCACAGCCGTATCCTTTACAAGGACAAGAAGGTATGAGTTGAAGCATAGCATCACTGGACAACATTGTCTACCTCCAGACAGTCTGCCTCCAGACAATATTATAGTCTGTGTTCAGACAAATTATAGCCGCAAGGCACTGCATGCATCACCTATGGAGAACAATCCATCAGCTGTGTAATATGTACAGTACATCAGCATTTTTGTCCATTTCTTCACCCATTGTCAACGATTTAGACATAATCGTGTTTCATATCAATTGTTCATCAGTTAATCAAGACAACCATCATTTGTGTTCTTGCAGCCTCCGTCAAGCAATTTCACTCATGCAGGATGGATGTGTCTCCTAGCCTGTGGATCTCTATGCACATATGGCTTTCACATGGCTAGAATGGACAGAGAAAACAATAGTATGAAAAAAGATAGAAGAAAAAACTTTTATTTGTGTGTGTGTGTGTGTGTGTGTGTGTGTGTGTGTGTGTGTGTGTGTGTGTGTGTGTACAAACAAATGAAGGCAATGAAAAAAATGAGACATGTTTTTCAATATATTCAGAAGCCAGTATTACACAAATAATTATCACAGTTGCATCATAGCCACAATTATCATAGAATATTATGTCTGCAGGTAAGTGCGCCTGTGAATGTCTCCAAATTCCCCTAAAGAGGCCATTTCCTCTCTTCAGCAGGGCAATCAGACAGACGAAGCAAGAATGGGGCTGAACTCCCAGCATCCCTCCTCACACCTCTCCCAGGTAGCTGTGAATGAATCGGTCACGACCATCACTTATCACATCAGGTGGTTAAGTAAGCCAAAGGGAGGCTAGGGCAGGCACATGCAGAGAGGACCAAGAAAAGTAGATCCCTTGTTGTGTGAGTCTCTCTCTCTCTCTCTCTCTCTCTCTCTCTCTCTCTCTCTCTCTCTCTCTCTCTGTGTGTGTGTGTGTGTGTGTGTGTGTGTTTCTCCTTACATCTGTATCTTTTTGAATGGTGTCTTAGTGTGTTCTAAGCTCTCTCACACACATACACACACATACACACACACACACACACTCACTCTCTTTCTCACTCTTACTCTCTCTTTCTCTCTTTGCCCCTGTTCCTCTGTCTCCCTCCCTCCTGCAGTGATGGTGACTATGTGTTTGCGTGAGTCTGAGTGTGAATGGCTGGATATAGCCCCTTGCAGCACAACCCTGGCCCCAGCAACCTTCCCGCTCTGTGCCTGGGAGAGCACAGCTCAAGCCTGGGAGAGAGAGAGGGAGGGAGGGAGGGAGGAGGGTGGGGGTATGGGGATCCAGAAGGGGCCACATGTGGCTGGCTAAGGGGGAGGGGAGAGGGCCCAAGCAGTGGGAGCAGTGGCCCATTACACGGCAATCACGGTGGAGAGGGAGAACTCACCCCAGGGAAAGACATGCATGGACACACATCAACACACACACACACACACGCGCACACACACACACACACACACACACACACACACACACACACACACACACACACACACACACACACATACACACAAACACACTCACACACACACACACACACACACAAACACACATACACACATACATGCACTCTGATATGTACCTCCACATGCATTCACTCACTGCTGTATATGCACAGGCACACACACTACAATTCTACACATAGGGATACATGCTTACACAGACAGCAGTGCAGTGCACACAAACATACATTCACACCCATTAACACAACTATGCACAAACATCCACTGACATACACGGGAACCGGCAAGTCCTATTGTAAGCATGGACACACACACACACACACGCACACACACAGTAAAAAATAGATGCACAAGCAAACACACACTTTAACACATGCATACATAGAGGGAGCATCCAAAGGCTCTCTCACACACACACACACACACACACACACAGAGACATACACATACTCTCTCTCTCTCTCACACACACACACACACACACACACACACACACACAGACATACACACATACTCTCTCTCTCTCACACACACACACACACACACACACACACACACACACACACACACACACACACACACACACACACACACACACACACACACACAGATGAACTCCAGTCCCATATGGAAACAGCTAGTAGCCCTTACATAAAGGTCAAGGGATAGATGTAATGCTCCATCATCTGTGGCTCCAGTTAATTGCTCATATCCAAGTGAAGAGAAGTGCAGAGGCTCATGGGAGGCGCTCTACAGCTCCACTAGTGGTCACACAGCGCCATTGCAGCCTCAGACATCCAGGGGGAGCAGAGGGGCTTCATCGCCTCAGCACGTGTGCAAGCTTGACAAGGCCAGCTGTGGACTTTTCTGTGGGGTCACACTGCTCCAAAGCATTAACCTCTGAAAACACACACACACACACACACACACACACACACACACACACACACACACACACACACACACACACACACACACACACACACACACACACACACACACACACACACACATACACAGAGATACACTAAAACACAAAAAGGCAGTGCAACTTCTGAGGTAACCTTGGGTCAACTCTGCACACGTTTGGCATACACAGCCAAACACACATGCACATGCTCACACAAAAAGACACACAGGAAAAGGAAGAGTGCAACCTAAACACAGACTCGCACAGAGGGAAAAGAGAAGAAACACACACGCACACACACACTCCAACACATGCACAGAGCTCTGCTGGATGTTTGACCGCTGGCAAGGCCAGTCCTCAAGAGAGTCAGTGTGTTTGCGTGAGTGTGTTTTCTGTGTGTGTGTATTTGCCCGCAAACAGTGGGGTCACGAAAGTCCCCCTCAAGAGGATGACAGTTTGTCCCTTTTCTCCCTATTTCCATTGCATTCTGGGCCTTTGGCCCCTGTACAGCAGGGCCCCATCCAGGCCCCTAAATGGCCCCTGGCTCATCTCAAGCTCCGCACAGAATCACAGCCGCCGCCTCTGTGTCTGTCTCCGTCTCCTCTTTGATGTTGCCACACAGCCAAAGGCATCAGCACCGAGAGAGGGAGAGAGAGAGAGAGAGAGAGAGAGAGAGAGAGAGAGAGAGAGAGAGAGAGAATCTTGTCTTTCAGGCAGCTGTTTGTGGCGAGATTGGTCTAAATTGGCACCCCAGAGTGATGCCCAGGCATGAGTCATGCCCAGTGGTGGTGACTCAAACCACACACACACACACACACACACACACACACACACACACACACACACACACACACATGTGAATATGCAAGAAAACATTATTTTTCACAAGAGAAGAAAAGGATCAGAAAATTTTGTGAGTGGATGACTTCTGTTTTCTGTGCGGCATTGTTTTATTTGAGTGTTATGCAAACTCCTGTTTCTTTTCAACTTCCTTCTCTTCTAGGTCTTGGGTATTATCTCTTAATCCATTATGCTTACACAGAGCCTGGCAAATCTCTTCATATGTTTAGCATTACAATGGGCTATTGTGCAATTGTAGATGTTTGGTCTACGTTGAGCTCTAGAGCCACATTCAGATAGTTTTCCCCGACAGAAAGCATTGATTCCTCAAAGTTACAGCAATTGCATCATCTGAAGGCTAAAACAACAATATGAAGATTGTGGTTGATACATGACCGTCAGCAAAGGAAATCTTTTGGGACCAACCAAGCAAGAAACTGCAACTCTAAAATTTCCAAAAGAGATGGATTGTCGAAGTAGGTCTGTCTTTGTACGTCAACTTTGAAAAAGTACAACATCCACAAACCCACTGAAAGTCTTTTTGTGCAAAGAACAAGGTACAAAGTAGCAGCAAGTACAAAAAGTTCATTATAGGGTAAAGACACGAACAGCCCTCCCTCTCTCCCTCCCTCTTTTTTTTGAGCAACTAATGAGCCTGTAATTAACTTTCTCTTTCTCTCTTCTTCACTGTTCTCTTTCTGTCCATCCCTCTCTTCTCTTTTTCCCTCCATCCATCTTTGAATCACCTCTGTCCCCTTATCTCTGCCCCCATTCTTAAACTCAGCCTGACTGTCAAACATTTCTCTCTCTCTCTCTCTCTCTCTCTCTCTCTCTCTCTCTCTCTCTCTCTCTCTCTCTCTCTCTCTCTCTCTCTCTCTCTTACTCTCTCTCTCTCCACCTCCAACTGGCAGCTCGGGACAGAAACTTAACCTGCGCTCATCTCATCCTCCATCGCCTCTTTCATTCATTCTTTCTGTCTCTTTTTCTCTCTGTTTGAACAGGCCATCAGTTGGGCTCAGGGGACAGAGGACAGAATTAATTAGGGCTTTGCCCATATAGGCTTTCCTCTTAAAGCACAGTGTGAAGGGAGGGGATTGCTGATTGTGACGACTCCATCGGTGAATGAATCTGACTGGAACTTGCTCACACATACAAACACACACACGCACACACACACACACAAGCACACACACACACACACACACACACACACACACACACACACACACACACACACAGAGAGAGAAAGAGACAGAAGCTTTATTGGACCACTGAAACATTTCATTAACCTTTGAATTACAGCTGCATTGAAACTGCACCATCACATACAAAAATGTGTGTGTGTGTGTGTGTGTGTGTGTGTGTGTGTGTGTGTGTGTGTGTGTGTGTGTGTGTGTGTGTGTGTGTGTGTGTGTGTGTGTGTGTGTGTGTGTGTGTGTGTGTGTGTGTGTGTTTATGGACGTGAGTTTCTGGGCATGCTTTGTTTCCCTGATACACCCTAACATGGCTATACTGTACATTCCCATACAATCTTATACACAATGACATGCATGCGTTAAACATACATGTTTTTTTTACAATCTAAAGGATTAAGCAATAAAATGTATTCCAAAAGTAATTAAATCTCTGGTAAGCATCCTTGACACACCAGACACATGAAGTGTTGTACTCTATGCAGTGTTGTACTCTATATGTGCTACTTATGTAAAAAGCCCCAGCACTAAGCTCACTCCCAGTATGGTGGGTAACAATAGCTTATCTGGTGGTGTGGTATCGGCTATGATACTCAATGCCCACCCCCCAACACACACACACACACACACACACACACACACACACTCACAACCTCAGATGCCCCACCTGCATCAGTCCCCCGCACCAGCACTAGCACCAGAATCCTCGCCCGCGGGACCTGGGTGGCCCATGACAGCCGAGCAGATTTATAATTAAGCAGACCCAGATTAGGGCGCACAAGGAATGAAGATTAATGAGCAGCCGGCCGGGCAGACGAGCCGGGCCACTGAGACGGGAGTCATTAACCCCTCAGCAGGCCCTTCTGGACCCCCGCAGTGCCACAGTGCCAGCACCACCATCAGCATCAGCACCAGCCCCTCCACCACCCAATGCACCACGGACTCTTCCCTCCCCAGTATGGGCCTGTCACTGGATTAGCACCCCCACTCCACCCTACCCCATCCCCTTTTTTATATGATCTGCCTTTGTCAGGATAATTAATAAAATAAAATGACGTTATATTTAGTTATTATGGTTATATATTTATATATTATAAAGGACACATAAACCTAATGATACTAGCAGTTGTTATTTTATATTTCAAATTTTTTGTATGTGAATATGTGTAATATGATTAGAGAAAAAGTGCAATGCAACAACATGAAGAAAACAATGTAAACGACAAGAAAGCTCTTAAAGGTGGTTTTAGACGGAGGACCTGAGGAATCAAAGGCCATTAAGTTGTCTGAGGTGGATGAGGTCATTTGTTTCCATAGCTTAATGAATTGAGCAGGGGATCTTGATTAATCCCATGCTTGGTACAGGCGAGCCATGCAGCACAGGGAAGGCATATATTCTGAGTCATTATCAGAGTCTAATGAAACTTTGCCACTGCTCGTCCCTAAAAATACTCCAGAAATATGCACACAGAAAGTGTGGCGAGGTCTCTGTGTTCTTTCTTTTCTCTCTCTCTCCTCCCCTCCCTCCCTCCCTATTCCTCGTTCTCACGCATTGCTAAACTAAACACAGAACTTTAAACCTCCAAGTACATTTCATGGCGTACTGAGCAAAAAGAAAACAAAGACGAAGCAGAAAAAAACACAAAAAACTTCATTAAACTTTCGGAGACGGTAAAGCGTGTGGAATTTGGCTGCCTGTCTATTTCCCTCCCTCATGTATGTTTCTTCTCCTCCTCTTCCCTCCATCTCTCTCTCTCTCTCTCTCTCTCTCTCTCTCTCTCTCATGGTCGTTATCTACGCTCTGTGTTGCCATGCTCTCTCGCCATGTGTCGACTGGCGAGTGCCTATAATGTGCGGTGGAAAGTGTGGCACACCTGCTGAAGGAGATTACACCACTTGGCAGTCTGAGGAGACTGCACACACACACACACACACACACACACACACACACACACACACACACACAGAGAGAGAGAGAGAGAGAGACACAAGTCACCACACCATGCTGTTCCACGTTGCGGCGTGCCGTCTTGCCTGGCCCAGTGGTGCGTGGCGCTGGGGTTCGCCGAGGCAGGTGTTAATGTGTGTGTAGGGAACGCGGCGAGGCTGGCTGGTGACAGCTCACGATGTGGCAGCTCACAACAGCTCTCTGCGTCTCTTCCTCTCTCTGTCTTTCTCTTTTCCGCCTATCTTTCTCCTTCTCACTCTCTCTTTCACACCCTCCCTGCACTGCTGTGCTAGCTATACACACACACACACACACACACACACACACACACACACACACACACGTTCACACAAAACTGGCAAAAACACAATTATACACACAAGCACACACAAATAGTGCTTAGTGTTTTCACTAAGCCATGACTCTGTCCTCATTCCTCCAGTCAAAAATGCACATGCACACGCACACACACACACACCATCACACCCACCCACACACCCACACACACACACTCTTTAGGGCATGATCTTTCTTCCCCCCCCCCCCACCCTTTCTCTCCCCCTATTTTTCTCTCCTTCTCTATTCCCACAGTATGCCTCCATAATCAAAACAAGAGCAGCTCTGTCCCTCAACCATGTTAGACTGCGAGCACAAGGCATGGCTGTCCCCACGCACATCGACATGATGCAAATGTGGGTCAGGCTATGAGTCGGCTATGAATTTGGACTGTGAGGACCGAACCCCCACACCACCCCAACCCCCCCTAACCCCTCCATGCTCCCTCCGCCAGCCAGTGTGTGTTTACAGTCTGCATAATTGATGGAACACATTTGAAGGTGGCACACACTGGCTCAGAGGTTCACTGCGGGGCAGGGGCTGCATTGTTTATGGACTGACGGGGGGAAAAAAGAAAAACAAATGTTGGTGAAGGCACAACCCCTGAAAGTACCGATGCAAATACTAAGCACGTTGATTTATATTCATTTATGACAAAGGTGTAGTGAACATTTGGTCCAGACACAGTTTTTGTGGAAAGGTGAGACTGTCTGTGTGGATAGAGGTGGGCTAGGAACAAATTTGGTAAGATCTCTAGAAAAAAGTTCTATATAATGTCAGTATAAAATCAATGTGTGTGTGTGTGTGTGTGTGTGTGTGTGTGTGTGTGTGTGTGTGTGTGTGTGTGTGTGTGTGTGTGTGTGTGTGTGTGTGTGTAGGTGTGTGTGTGTGTGTGTGTGTGTGTGTGTGTGTGTGTTTTTGCACCATCATCATCAACATAAGTTCTTGAGAACATTCAGGTCAAAAGCCTTTACTGCTGAGCTGTCTATAATACGGCCATAAAGCACACGTGGGGCCTGATCAAGCTCTTTTCTCATATAGCTTTCTTATAGGCTAACTCTCCAAAGAGCAATAATGCCTGCTAAGACCATGTGTCAGTAATCACCTATACAATTACACTAATTCCCCACGTGCTTTCACTCCAGA
This sequence comes from Sardinella longiceps, assembly GCA_027497455.2. Classification (NCBI taxonomy): domain Eukaryota; kingdom Metazoa; phylum Chordata; class Actinopteri; order Clupeiformes; family Clupeidae; genus Sardinella; species Sardinella longiceps. Next base: position 17,536,227 of record JAODXP020000031.1, read on the forward strand.
CCATAGAAGACCTGGCTTGGGTCTTCTCACACACACCATAATTTAAGGAGAGTTTAAAAATACAGTTAATATATTCTCCTAATTTAGCATAATAATAACGATAACCCTCCTTTTCAACACCTTGCCTTTCCTGAGCGTGACACCACACATACGCGGGAGCTAATGCCTTGTTTTGGGTATTATGGCATCTCTTTAAGCTCCATACTGGAAGACAGTTTGTCGGCTCCACAGTGACTGGCCTGCAGGCTTTGCTTCCCCTGCTCCATCCACACATATTAGCATCCTCTAGCTAGGCATCAGCAAGGGAGCGAGCGAGAGAGAGAGAGAGAGAGAGAGAGAGAGAGAGAGAGAGAGAGAGAGAGAGAGAGAGAGAGAAATAGCACAAAAGAGACACTGTGTCGGGTTCGGCTGGGTCTTGGGCCAAAAAGCGGGCGATTTGCATTCTTTAATTAGCATCCGAGCCCTCCGTGCCTCTGACTCCACTTTGGCCTCCAACCGCCGCGCTCCTGACGCACTGGAGATGCAGAAACAAACAATCTCAAAGGAGGAATATATTTTATTTCTTTTTTTCTTTTTCATTCTGACTTGCCTGGCACTCTCATGTGTAAGTGTGTGTGTGTGTGTGTGTGTGTGTGTGTGTGTGTGTGCGTGAGTGTGTGTGTGTGTGTGTGTGTGTGTGTGTGTGTGTGTGTGTGTGTGTGTGCATGAACTGGGATGTGATGGGTCGCATAGAGGAAGAGAGAAAGAATAGCAGAAGGGAGGGAGGACTGCTATGAGCAACTGAAAAGAGACAGAAAAAAATGGAGAGAGAGAGAGAGAGAGAGAGAGAGAGAGAGAGAGAGAGAGAGAGAGAGAGAGAGAAGGGAGAGAGAGTGGCCCATTTCCATGACTGAAGGAGCTGAACCCACCGCTGATAAGAAGGCCGCTTCTTGGAAGGTGCCCTTTTCGTTCGTGGTCGCGCTCAAAGTGGCAAGACAGCGATGCAGGGAAGCGGAGCGAGGTGAGCGAGGGTAAAGGAGTGTGGCGAGCAAGAAAGCCAGCCTTCTCTTCCTCCAGGAGAGAGAGAAAAACCAGGGCCTCGGCCAAATGGGCTGATGACAGCATGTGTCACACACCTGTGCCCACCAGGAAAATATTCAACTTGGTCTCGCTTGAAACACGCACACACCCCCGCACACTAACACAGTCTCACACATACACATTCCAACTCACTCACATGCACACTCACACACACACACAAACATACAGGCTAATGGGTTGCCACTGACAAGGCTTAACAATGAAACAGTGCCTTTGTTGGATAATTATTTCAAATCCCGGCATTACGACATGCAGGTGAAACACATAAAGGGGCTTCTGAAGTGTTGTGTTTGTACGGTAGGCCTATATTTGGACCATAATCACAAGCACAAAATACAGTCATTTTCATATGGAGATTTAGTCTCAAATTATCACAAAGACCAAACAATTCCATTCTTCAGTTCATTTCACACATGTGCACATGCCACCTTTAAAGACACACTTCCTATAGGTTGAAACAGAACTATAATATAACATATGGCAAATGTTTTCTTATTCATTGGAGCACTGTACACTTCTTTTTTCATATGCAGATCTGAGCCTCCAAAAGGCATTTTCCCCGTCTCCAAGAGGAGCCATAGGGGAGTGTGTGGAGGTTGAAACCAGAGCTATGGTGGCTAAGTCCCCCTCCCTCCATCCCTCCCCACAGCACAGCACAGCAGCCCCAATGCTTTGATCCCCAGCACTCAACCTCTCAGCTGCCATCCTCTCACGCTACTAACTAGCCCATTTTCATCTGGGATCTCATCCTCATTCTTGGCCCCGCACACACACACACACACACACACACACACACACACACACACACACACACACACACACACACACACACACAGTTGGAGAGCCATCTGAGAAGACCCAGACACTGCATTAGCACGCACCCATCAGAAGAGATGGAGGGAAGGGAGTTAGAGAGAGAGAGAGAGAGAGAGAGAGAGAGTTAGTGAAGAGTACATCCAACGGTGATCACTGCTATAATTCATCTTCCGATCCCTCTCTCTCTCCCTCTCTGAGTGGTCCATGTGACCACTACCCCCCCTACCCACCCACCCACCCACACACACACACACACACACACACACAGCGCCCTCTCCCTACTCATGCGAGGACGTGTCATCAGAGCTGTCCTGCAGCATGTGTGTCATCTGGCACAGGAGCGCCGTGGAGCTGAGCGGAGTCAAGCCACTTCTGGGCCAGACCAGGCCGCCTCCGTCTGAGACCCCTCAGCCCAAACCTCTCCTGACAGCCAGCCCCATGAGGCCACCACTCACCCACTCACCCACCCACTCACTCAACCACCCACCCACTGACTCACTCACTCACTCACCCACCCACCCATTCACTCACTCACTCACTCACTCACTCACTCACTCACTCACTCACCTTCACCCACCCACCCACTCACTCACTCACCCACTCACTCACTCACCCACCCACTCACCTCACTCCCCACCCACCCACTCACTCACTCACCCACCCACTCACTCACTCACTCACCCACCCACTCACTCACTCACTCACCACCCACCCACCCACTCACTCACTCACCCACTCACTCACCCACCCACCCACTCACTCACCTCACCCACCCACTCACTCACCTCACTACCACCCACCCACTCACTCACTCACTCACTCACCCACCCACTCACTCACTCACCCACCCACCCACCCACTCACTCACTCACTCACCCACCCACCCACCCACCCACTCACTCACTCACTCACTCAATAACCCACAGAGCACTGAGGAACTATAGAAATGGAAAACAGAAGGAACTGTGGGAAAAAATAAAGAAAACAAGGCACTACCAATGTCCTCCGTTCCCCCAAACGATAAAGAAAAGATGTGTATGGATTTTGTGTGGATGTTATATGAATGAGTTGTTGTCTTGTTGTTGTCTCTGTATCTGACCAGCTGTATCGCGCATGACTCTCCTTAAAAACACCAATAAAAACATCAATCATCTTGCAATACGACAGATGTAGAAAGAAGGTGCCTGTTTGAAAGGTATGAGCTATGTGACATAATTAGACATTAAGAATAGTTGAGAGCGTGAGAGGTCAGTGAGGTAATAGCATGTCTGTGAACATGAGGTTTTAATCACATTACGTATTAAATCTATTAATGCCCCCCTACCTGCCTGCTAAGGGAACATTTATCAGGCCACACAAATGGATCCTGCAGAAGACGCTACTGAATATTAACAGCCAGAGAACTTTTTCATGTCATTTTGTACTGGGGGAAAAAAATAAAAATAAAAAAAGTGCACCCACACATACAGCATTTTTCATGATTAAGTACTTGTTTCCAAATGCTTTAAATGAGTGGCCTGGCGACTGTACCATTTCTTTTCTCTTTTTTTCTCTTTCTTCATTTGCAATCAGTTTCCCTCAGCCTGAGAAATGCCTAATCAACCACTGAATGCACAGTTGCAGGAAAGAAAAAAAAAGGAAAATTTAACGCAGAAAAAAAAGGAAAAAAAATGCCACCCATTGCAATCAGTGGTGGTGAGGGTAAAAAAAAAGCAAGCAAGCAAAATGAATGGACTCATTTGAAATGCACACATGAGGGTGTGAAATCTGTGCAACACATTTGGGAAACATTCGTCTTGAATTGCACTGATATGTGATGAAACTAGCCGTGCTGGTGGGGAGATGGATATCCATGCTTAGCAAAAAATCTTTGGCTGTGGAATGGTACGCTTATCCTCAGCCCTCCTCATTGAGGACTGCCGATGTTATCTCCGTAAGAAGGAAACTAATGATGCAACCTATTTTTTCTGTGGGCATAAAACCGTCCCCCCGTTTTGTGTTACCTTGAAAATCCACAAACACTTTTGTTTGTCGTCTCTCCGTTCCTGTTGCTTTTTCTTGTAAATAATCTGGCATTCAGTACTTTCATATCCCTTTGTCTCCCTCATTCCCCAACCCCCCCCCAACCTTTTCCCTGCTTGTTTGTTTGTTTTCTTTTCTGTTTTCTTCCGGGTTGGTGGGTAGGGGGTGTCAGTGACTGTAATTGTGCGCACCAGCACCTTTGAAGTTCTCTCTGCAAGGGGAAGAAAACGGGGGAAGAGAAATGGGGGAAGGAAAGAGGAGCAAAGATCCCCCCCGAAAAAGAACGAACCACTGAGGGGAAGCAGGAGAGGAATTAAACAAATAGTTGTCGCACGCTCAGGAAAACATAGCATTTTTCAAGCACCTTCCATTGATTCTGGAAACACAATGTTCGATTCGCCGCTGTAAAAGCACGGGCTCTCTCTCTCTCTCTCTCATGCAAGATATGCCTGAGAGAGAAAAACAGAGAGAGAAATAGAGAGAGAGAGAGAGAGAGAGAGAGAGAGAGAGAGAAAGGAAATGAAAGAACTCCACCCAAGTCTGCCATCTAGTGGAAGAATCCAATGTGACCTCAGAGTAGAACAAGCTTTAAAAGAGGTCTACACATGACGTGATGCAACCGCCAAGCTCTCTCTCTCTCTCTCTCTCTCTCTCTCTCTCTCTCTCTCTCTCACACACACACACACACACACACACACACACACACACACACACACACACACACATATACACACACCTCTCCGTTTCCACTCTCCAGCTACACGTGAGTCTGCTGACAAGCCAGCAGTGTTCCCTCGGTAGTGCCGGGTCCTTGTAATGTGGAGCACGCCTGAGAAAACAAACACACACACACACACACACACACACACACACACACACACACACACATAGATGGGGGTGGGGGGAGTATACTGTGACACAGCTGTATTAGGCAAGGTGCACTACGGGGACTAAGTCGGTGTCAAGGTTATTGTTTACCTTTTATCTCGCTCCCCGCATCCTCCTCCTTCTCCTTCTCCGACTCTGACTCGGGCCGTTCTCCTCTTCCAAAGGTCTGCTCTCTGAAACACAGACACCTCCTGTGATTATTTTGCTGCCTGTGGCAAACTGAAGGACTGTCTCGAGCCAAGGTCTCTCTCCTCTAGCCCTCGCCACTAGTGCACCCACAGTCTGGAAATAGCATTGATGGATTGCTAATAGGCCTGCTTTGGATGCAATGGGGCAGGCTGGCTAGAGAGGGAGAGAGAAAGAAAGAGAGAGAAAGAGAGGGAGGGAGGGAGGGAGGGAGGGTTGGGAGGAAGGAGAAATGGAGTAGGGGACCCTGCAAGATCCTCACTCAATGACACACACACACACACACACACACACACACACTGGGAGTACACACTTTCTCCTCTCTCCCAGTGTGTGTTTGTGTGTGTGTGTGTGTGTGTGTGTGTGTGTGTGTGTGTGTGTGTGTGTACTCCCAGTGAATTAACATTTCAAGTGAATGGTGAATGACTGGCATTTTATCTAGTACTTGAAAGTCATTGCAACAACACCCACATATCTAAAAGAAGAAATCTTAATTTGAGTGTCAGCTGGGAGGTCTCTGCATGTGGCCCACACGCCGCACGTTCTCCCCAGCACTGCATTGAGCTGCCTGCCCCTTAGTGGACTGCCATGGGAAAATGGAGCCTTCATTAAACTGTCATGGTGTAATCTCACAAATCTCCATGGTGTATTTTGCTGTGCAACTTTCCTTCTAAACACTGTCGCCTCACAACAACCTAGTCATAATGCTAAAAACATGAGCTGTCTATCGCTTGAGGGCATGTTTATGGCAACATCGATCTGATTATGTCATTGTAGAGACAGTGTGGGCCATTTGTCGAATTATTTCAATATGCAGCACACCTTTCCAAACCTTTCAATATGTACTTAACCACCATCACAAAAAGGTATCACTACCTCTTAAGCATACAAAATAATAAAAAGATAGATATGATAAATGTATAGATGTATATGTTTATTATTCATTATACCTCACTTTGCATGTAAACTTCTTCTGCTTTGGCAATGCAAAATATTTGTTATGCCAATAAAGCTTACTTGAATAGATAGATAGATAGATAGATAGATAGATAGATAGATAGATAGATACATAGATAGATAGATAGATAGATAGATAGATAGATAGATAGATAGATAGATAGATAGATAGATAGATAGATAGATAGGCTATTTGTATGTTATTACATTATCCCGGTATACATTTGTATTTGTATTTATCACAGTATCCAATCTTGCAAATTAGGTTCCTGAACAGCTAAGTAACTACTTTGGAAAAGGACTGAATGTATTGTCACTAAGATATCCTCACTTCTTATCCGATATTCATTCTCCACAGTGACATCACCCCGCACCCCTGTCATATCTTCAGTCTATCAACGACCTTGCTGCTATGATGCTAAGAGCTGAAAAACACAGAGATGTAATAGTCATGGGGCAGGCAGGCGTATATAGGATCTGTAAACGCTTCCTCTGCTTCAGATGCTGCAGGTAGTTTGTGCTTTGGCTTCGCCTCTTAACAGCAGCAGCAGCAGCAGCACCAAGTCCCTGTGCTGGGGAGTGATCAGCAATCAATCACCCTCATATCAGTAATAGAGACGTTATCTGGGAGCCTGCATGGGCTCCACAAGGGGTTGGAGGAGGGGAAGGAGTCGATAACTGTAATGAATGCACATACATTATTTATGCTTGCTGCATCCTCTCTTTTTTGTACACTCACTTCTATAAATACACACATCCTCCCTCCCCTCTCCTCCCCTCCCCTCCACTCCCCTAGCACAAGCACTGATAATTTGACTGTCTGTCGCCACTCCTGCAGTCGACCTGACCCACGGTGGGAATAACGCTGATGACGTGATGTGTTTTGCTATTTGTATTGCATTGTGTTAGACCCCTCCAACACCATTGCCACCCTTTCTAACACACACACACAACACACACACACAACACGCACACACACACACACATACACTCACTCCTATCCCGTTCTTTTTTTCTTTCTCTTTTCTTTCTTTCGTTCCTTCTTAATTTCTTTTCTCTCCTCGCCTTGCCTCTCTCGGTGAACTTTGAGGCACGTCGGCTCTCTGTTTCCACCCGCGTAGGGATTGGAGGCCATTTCACAAATGAGCCTTTCATCTCCTTGTGCCGAGTAATTAACCGTTGTTTAATGGTCGGCTCCTGCAAGCTGCATTATCGACCACACACGCTTGCCCTGCCGCCGCCTCTCACACAACACACAAAAGAGGCCTGCTCACCCAGAAACTAGTGTTTGTGTGCTCCTCCACATGTGTGTGTGTGTGTGTGTGTGTGTGTGTGTGTGTGTGTGTGTGTGTGTGTGTGTGTGTGTGTGTGTGTGTGTGCCCATACTATCCTTGTATCTCATGATATCCTTGGATTTCTCTCTCTCCACACTCTATAATTCTCTGTCTCTCTATCCACTTTCCATCTATCCCTCTTTTCTCTCTCTCTCTCTCTCTCTCTCTCTCTCTCTCTCTCTCTCTCTCTCTCTCTCTCTCTCTCTCATTCTCTCTCTCTCTTTAATTCTCACTGTCTGTCTCTGTGGCATCTCTTTTTTCCCTGCCTGTTTCTCTATCTCCCTCACTCCCTCCCATTGTCTCTCTCTCTCTCTCTCTCTCTCTCTCTCTCTCTCTCTCTCTCTCTCTCTCTCTCTCTCTCTCTCTCTCTCTTTCCACTCCTCCCTCTCAGTCTCTCTCTCCCTCCCACTCTTTTTCCCTCACTCTCTCCCTTGCCCCCTTTCCCTGCGTCGGCCATGGAATGTTAATACTCTCTCTCATTGTGATGTCCCTGAAGCACTTGGTCTGTGCGAGAGTTGCTGAGCGGAATGTTAAATGCCCAACACCACGAGCGTCACAGGATGCCACCTTAGGCTCATTGCCACCTCTCACTCTCTCTCTGTGTGTGTGTGTGTGTGTGTGTGTGTGTGTGTGTGTGTGTGTGTGTGTGTATGTGGGAATGCACTTACGTGGGAAGGTATCCAAGATTGACTTCCAGCCAATGGAATACACTACTCTACTCAAGCATACCTTATTAATCTAGTCCTGATGACGAAGGTGTTAATGTTTGTCTCTGTTTAAAAGAGGAGTATGGAGGAGTCAAAAGATTTCTTTGACTGTGACGCATGTCTTTTATGTGTGTGTGTGTGTGTGTGTGTGTGTGTGTGTGTGTGTGTGTGTGTGTGTGTGTGTGTGTGAGCATGTCTATGTGCGTGCCTGTGTCTGACACGATATGTTTTTGTTTCCTCTCAAGGCCCTCCACACTGCAAGGGTCTTTATTGCAGCAGCTGATAAGAGAATTGTTTTTTTTCTCTCTTTTATTTCATCCCTTTCTCCTTCTCTCTTGCTCTCTCTCTCTCTCTCTCTCTCTCTCTCTCTCTCTCTCTCTCTCTCTCTCTCTCTCTCTCGCTCTCTCCCTTCAGCTCAGGGAGTGAATGATCTTACAGAGCACGGGATGGGCTGTTGTTTTAGAGTAATGATTGCTGTTTGTTCAGCGATGCTGATGCACTTTTTTGTTTTTGTTTTGGGGTGTGTGTGTGTGTGTGTGTGTGGGGGGGGGGATGTTCAACATCCAAAAAAGAACCCCCATCTCCAGATACTAAGAAGCAAAGAAAGGAGGATGTGAGAGCAGGAAAAACAACAACACATACACACACACACACACACACACACACATACAAACACACACACACATGGCCGCGCACACACACACACACACAAAGGAAAAAAATGAAATGCATGGCCTGGGACTGCAGGTACTAGACCAGATTGCCATGCTTTAATGAAACAGGTGTCTGTGTCAGCAGTCTCTAGCAAGCATACAACTCTCTACTAATCAGCATGGCAAGCTGCGCCTTGCACGTTGCTCATCAGAACTTCATTTGCTACTTTTTTTCCTCTCCCTTCCCGGCCTAGGCTTGCACTGGGTAGATCTTGAGAGAGAGAGAGAGAGAGGGAAAAAAAAAACAAAAAAAAAACTAGAGGTAAATGATGCATTTATACCCCTAACGACGTTTTGTGCCTGCCAGACAACAATCTGATTACCTAGGCGCAAACGGATGTCAAAAGCGTCTCCAATCTCTTTAGCGTGCCATCGGGGGGTACAGAAGACACGCCCCTACGCTGTGGAGATTGGTTTCACACGAGGACTCCCACCAGTGCTCAGATGATCAGGGCCAAGCAGGTGGCCAACTTCTAATTCAGCGTGCCTGCAGCTTAACTATAATAGACTAGTGTTAACAATGCCACTATCATGGCTTTACTACCCCGGGAGAACACATCATAATGAACCTGCACATCAGCAATTTACTTTTATGTAATTTTGGAGAAAGAAAAAAATAAATAAAACCCGAGCCCTCCTGTGGGTTACGCCTCGGTCTTTTTATTGCTTAATCATCCACATATAACCTTCAAGTGACTCATAAAGAGACATTATTTGAAGGGAAATGATTTATCCTATACTGTACACAGATTCATAATAAATATAGATATAATCTCCATTTTGTCTTGAGGCCTAGAGGTGAGAGAGATAAACAATCAGTGGTTGTCCCTCTAGGAGAGGAACTCAGTCAAACATGGCGGATTCTTTTTTAAAGACAAAACCATCGGCGTAGATTGTGAAGGCTCCTCTATGTCTCGCTCGCTCTCTCGCGCCGACAAAGTTGTTTGCAGGAAAACAGAGGACTAATTTGGGTTAGAGGAGGATTAGCCCTTGTGATGACGAGCAAACGCCCGGGAATTAAAATGCAAATGGGAGGGTGAAAGGGCTCCGCTGGAGAAGGAAGGGGAAAAAAATACCAAATAGAAAACTGTGAACTGCTGAAAGGCGAAAAGCTCTTTTCCCCACTCCACTTCTTTTAATTGGGCCTAGTCCCCACCCCTACCTCCACCCTCCATTTAAGAAATACAAGCCCCGGACACATATTTACCCACACAAATCACACACACACACACACACACACACACACACACACACACACACACACACACACACACACACACACACACACACACACACACACACACACACACACACACACACACCAAGTGGAAGGAAGTGAAATTAAATTGAAGCTAAAATATGTAGGAGCCATTTTGTGCTGTCTCTCCCACCAACTCCACTCCCCACCCCCCAAAGTAACACACAAGCATGCACGCTGCCACACACACACACACACACACAGACACACACACACACACACACACGCACGCACACACACACACACACACACACACACACAGCCTAGAAATTAACAGACTCATTTCAAAGCTAAAAGTAGTGCAGTGCTTTCCTCTACTGAGCAAGGGATGGACATCCAGGGAATGTGTCTTCCCTAGGGAATTTTTCTTCACTCAAATAATTCCCTGGCTGATCCAGGGAATTTGTCCCCAACACCCCACGCCACCTCACAAACACACATACACAAACAAACATGCACAAACACACTCTCTCTCAGACATAAACACACACACACTCCACACACACACACACACACACACACACACACACACACACACACCACCACGCACCACCACACACACACACACACACACACACACACACACACACACACACACACACACACACACTAACATTATTTTTCTCCATCTGTATTTTTAGCTTCTTCTCTGCGTAGTCATTCGTTGTTGACAGCAGACAAATGAGAGCTTTGTGACACAGGTCGTAGTTTCCTCCAAAAGACAAGGCAAGCCTCTATCTATCTATTCCAAGCCTCTCTGCAACCCAGACAACATGACTGCCAATACCTCACACTGAATTACTGGGCTCAGCCTTAGAAGGTCAAGCACACAATAAGATCCACATTAGAAAAGAAACTCCAAGAGCTACCAGGAAGGAAAGGAAAGAAGGAAAAAAAAAGATATTAGAAACGGCACAGATACCAGAGGCTCCTCCTCAGGCAGAGGGTTCTGGGATAGCTTGATTGACAATTCCTTAGCGCCATGTCTCAGATTGATAGCCAGAGATTAATGGCATTTGGCAATGCGTGCGTCTGTCTTGCTGGCTGGGACTGTGTTTCCACGTATAGGTAACAGTTGATATGAGGGCCGTGACAGTATCGGGCCTGTGTATGATGAAGGGGATTAAGTCACATATGGGCCAGGGTTGTCATCCGGCTGGGCCTGTCAGGCACTGTGACAGATGTGTTTATGACATCTCAGACTCTCTCTTTCTCCCACTCTCTCGCTGTCTATCCTTCTCTTTCTCTCCCTTTCTCTCCCCCCCCCCTCCAACACACACACACACACACACACACACACACACACTCTTTCTTTTTCTCTCCTTCCGTTCCCCGTCTGAAGAATGTCAATCACCCTTGCTTGTCCTTTGTGTCTCCTCAGTGAGTATGAGTAGTATTTCTCTCTTACTTTGGGTTGTATATCTCCTCTCTCTCTCTCTCTCTCTCTCTCTCTCTCTCTCTCTCTCTCTCTCTCTCTCTCTCTCTCTCACACACACACACACACAGACACAGAACAGAACTTCATATTGTGCTCCAAATAGCCTTTTATTTGCTGTTTATTAATAATGGACATTTATTAGCATTTCCTTTTTGCGTATTGTTTCCAATTTCCCATAAACCAATGAAAATAAAAGGAATGAAAAGCTTTTCTATGTCTTTATTTACTTTTGTACAATGGCAGTTCTTAGTCCAGAGTCAAAGGTAGCGATCTCTCTCTCCTTGTGCATGACAGTAGCTGAGCGCAGACAAAGGAGAGGAATAAGCAATAGTCCTCTTCTGAAATGAAAGGATGCTATCAGAAAATAGAAAGTGGAGACGCAGGACAATGCCAGACCAGTGTGAGAGAGACTATATGTTGTAAACAAAGCAGCAAGCAAACAAAGAAAGAAACAAACAAACCAAATGAGAGTAATAAGCTCATTGGTGACGGGTCAATACAATTCAATACAACTTCTTAACTCTTCTCCTCTCCGCTGCATTCATGTTAGCCACTCTCAGGGCCACTTAAAAAGGGCAGGCCAGGCAACTATTTGTATTTCTCAATTTGACATTTTAAGCTCCAGCTAAAGTTGCGTTTCTAAATAAATATTCATTTGGAATGGCTGGAAAAGTGTCTGATGTCCACGTAAACACAAACAAACAATAAGAGATAATAGTATAAATGTTATTTATTGTGATATAAAGATACAAGAAAGGTCTGACCCAAGATTGATTGCAAAAGAAAAGATTTTCAGTGTATACATGTCGGTGCCTGCATCCTTCCCTTTCTAAAAGTTAAGGGAAATCCAGTGAAAATCCAGTTAGTGGAAATATGTGAGTAAAACTTTAAATTATGGGCTGTGAAGGACTGAGTGAGGAGTGGGTAAGGATGACATAACAAAAAGTATCAAGGGATAAATTATAGTGCTTACTACTTAAGTATGCCGGATTACCACAAAGAACATGAAGGTAATTTGAGTGCTGCCTAGACAATTGTAGATGAGATTGGGTACATCAGATATCATAGGTTGTATAAAGCACAATCAGGCGCTTTTATCTGTCCAGGAGATAACTCAATACCAACACTGAATTCAATTGATGTTGCAGATTAGACAGATAACTTGTCATGTAGTTTGTTATTCCAGCATACTTACACAGTAAGTAAGGGACAATGTATTGTTCGCTGGTCATTACATGAAAATATTTCCCTTGAGGACGAATGAGAGACCTCAACGCATTATCCTGCTTATTATAGGCTATTTACCAAAACATAACACAAACATCTTTTAGATTTAATTTCTTGCCATTCAGTGTCTTCCGCACATAAACAAACAGTTCAATTGTTGAAGTGAATGACCTCTACTCGTGGAATGATATGCATATGAATCTGGAACAAAAAAAAAAAACCCTGCCATTGGCAGCGGTCATTATATTTTCACAGCGGTCATTATACAAATATACAAAAATACTGGTCTTACTTGTTGACAGCAAGATCGTATGAACATGCTATAGTGTGAATGTTGGCATGTTACAGTAATTAATTAAGATGTGTTCAGTAGCCTATAGACGTGTCGTTTGGAGGGTTAGCTTTCTAGCAGCTATAACGTTCATTGACAACAGCTCTAAGCTGGGAAAAAGTTCTGTGCTTACGTTGGTTAACGGAAAAATATGCTTAAATTTAAACATTAATGTGTAGTTTGTAACCCTCTAATTGAAAGAAAACACTTACATGAAATGATCTTGTGGGTCTTCTTCTTGTAAACTGACACATCCAAAAATTTTAAAGCCATGACTGTGCTGAAGTATACTCCGTTTTGCATTAGGGATAATGTAATCAGTCCAGTCAGGTTTACCCCGAAAATGGGCGTGTCCGGCCCAAGCTACTGTCTGTGACGTGACGTTGCCACCATGTATAATAAACAACCTAAAGAATATCTGATCCCATCATCCCAAACAGACTTGGAATTTGGCATTGTTGAAGACCATTCTTTCTTGTTTCCATGTGGGACATGCATTGTACAGAGCAATGTAATTGTACATGGATGGAGGAAGGTGGGATGTGTGTAAATGTTTGATCAAATCTACAGAGTACAGGCTTTAATAAAATACATAATTTTTGCACCATATTGAAATGAAATGCACTGATTTCTATACAGCTATATTACAACTGAAAAGGTAGACTAGAATACCAATATTTTCAATTTGTACAAACAAATATACACATAATTAATAGTCAGCCTAGTCAGACTTCTAGGAGTGTTTGGTGTGATAGAAGGGGTGAGGGGAGTGATGTCATCTGGCCTTTGACCTGTAAAGCCTTGCTGTGAGTCTAAATGTAAGCACATGCGCACTCCTGTGACCCACTGTCTCCTGTGTGCAGACATGCTGCAGCATTAGGCAGGCAAACTGCAAGAGAGTGGAGGTATCGCTGGGGGACTCAATATTGAGTCATGCTGTCACTGTTTTTCATGCAACCGCCAGTGATCATCACTATTACTTCTCACAGACGCATTGTGTTGGCGTGGGACAACAAGCATGGTCAACACACTAGATGACCGCAGAATATGCATGATGTCTGCAGCCGTGCATGTATGCATGATGCGTGTCCTAATACTGAAATGATGATGGTTTGCTTTTTTTCCTCAAATTTGTAAAAATGAAAGGAACAAATTTGAGGGAAATGTCCTTTCTATTCTATTCCAGTACAGTAGGCCTATGTACTGAAAAAAGCATAAAAACATAAAATCTATTTCATCATGGATATCCAGGTTGTAGCCTTTAGACAAAACACTACTATTAATTATCATTTTATGAATATTTGCATACTTGTATTTGCTTAATTTAGAAATTTGGTTTGTTACACAATTGTTAAAACTATTGGTAACCATTGAACCTGAACTAGCATTTAAAATGAAAGCCCACCAAGAGGTACTACTCCCTAGTCGTCCATATTACATTGTTTTTCAAAAGAACAAAGGATATAAATAATGAACCATGGCATATCTTGACCAAGGTATTTGCCTTTCAAGAAATACCTGAGAGACCAATTGACCTGATTTAATACTGTGCATTGACTTCTCCATCTGAGACACAATTTGCTGTATGTTCATCGTCCTGTGCTATAGGTGGCTAGGGACATTATGTATGGGCCTCAGGTGGCACTACTTTTGGCCATTTCAATGCTGTAATCTGCAGGTTCCATTGAGGATAAAATAATAAACCAAAGTGACAACTCTGAATGTCAGTTAATGTAATGGCATTTTCCAGATTGATTGGCCAATGTTAAGAGATTTTGGGAAGCTCTTCAGAATAAATCACATTTAGTTGCATCTCCCCTTGTCTCCTCCTATTTACGTTTTTCTCAGAACACAACAGCAGGAGTCCGATACCTGGTATGGTAATTAGATCACTCATGTGAATCAACCTACCAGGTGGTCTGCATTGTTTTAATAAGGTCTCTTCTACTGCTTGCAACAACAGTGTAGGCCTACTTGTGAAGCCTTCTGGGAGAGTCTAGGCCTACATGTAGCCTAATCTAGAACTGTGCATTGAAATGCCTTCTATAATTTCATCTGAATGTATATTATTAGAGCATAAACTACTCACAGTTAGTATACAATATTATAAATTAAATATCAACAAAATGAAAAAGGGAACTGTAGCAAGGAGTAAGTCAGTAACATATGAGTTTAGAGTACTCTTGTAGGTGACTACCCCTGACAAGTGGAATATTCTGTTGGCAAGAGTAGCACATGCGACGGTTCTCACTATAATTGCTTCTAGTCCTATTTAATTGGTTTGGTGAAAACACAGGGCTTGCTGTGCCAAGCAGTGTTGGGCTGTGGAATTCAGATTTCTATTTAAAGGGCTGAACTCCAGATAGGGACGCCTTTGGTGTGCTTTGAGGAGTTTGGCCAGAAGTCGACAGCTACAAGAGAGCCATCTTCGTCAGAGGAGGCACGAACAAAAACAAACATCCAATTCAGCCGAGCATGGCTTTACATAGAAATGTAACAATTGATATTGCAGCAAGCCACTGGGCAACATTACACGCAAATCAATAACCATCAAACTCTGTACTTTTTAATTTGTTTCCCTGTTCCCTCCCTTATCTCTGCAGCCAGGCACATTAATCGAGTTTTCACTGAGTCAGACCCGACTGTGTGTGTGTGGTTTTTTTTTCCTGCTTTCCCCCTGTCTTTTTTCCTTTATGAATTTCCAGCTGTATCGTTTCTGACGTTGTTTTTGTTTTGTCTGAGTAGTTGTCGGCTATGGATCTGAAATGGATATGAGAGAACTCATATCGGTCCTGATGGGGAGAGAGGAATAAACAACTAATTTTCAGGGAGACTCCTCGGTCCTAAAAGCCCCTTTGGCGGCTTCTGACAGGGGAAGGTAAATCGACTGATGATGGATGACATCCAAATCATCTGACCGATTTAAGGCAGAGCGAGAGAGAGAGAGAGAGAGAGAGAGAGAGAGAGAGAGAGAGAGAGAGAGAGAGAGAGAGAGAGAGAGAGAGAGGGGCACGGAGGGCAAAATCCCCTGTGAATATATTCACACTGGCATACTAATGGTTGCCCATTCTTCTGTATTCCACCTTTCCGTGTAATGGTCTTGACACTGAGCTGGAGAATCATGACCCGATACCTCCACCACCACCACCACCTTCTCCTCTTCCTCCTCCTTCTCTTCTCCTCCTCCACTTCCTTCTTCTTCTTCTTCTTCCTTTTCTCCTTCCTACCCCACCCAGTCTTCCCTCTCTCCTACTCCTCCTGCTCCAGTCAAAGTGTTAGATTGCCTGACACATCCCGGATGCTTGGGGAGTGAGGGCAATCATGGGAATTGCCCAATCCAGATCAATAGCTGGCAGGAAGCAGCACTTGTCAGGCTGGCCGAAAAAGGGTGTGTCACTACACTTGAGGGGTCTAAGGATGGCTAAGGCCTGTCAGTAGTGGGAGGCCTTGTATCCCCCCCCCCCACACACACACACACACACAAACACTCACACACACACACACTCACACACACCTTCCTTCTTCCCCTCCACATCCTCTGCCTTTTTTTTCTGAGCTACCTTGCTGCACCTGGTATGTGTCTTGGTATTAACCACAGCACGGTCAGCTCGCTTGACAAGCTGTCATCACTGCAATTTATCCCGCTTTTCCTTCAGAGGATACCTGGCCTCTAAAAAAAAAAAACATAAAATAAATGCTGGCACCCTGTGTTGTTAAATCCTTTCCACCACCCCCTGGTGAATTGCCAAGTGACAGCTGGCCAGAAGGGGAATGCAAATCACAAGGTCAATTATCAAATTTTGGGTGGTGGTGGGGATGGGATAAGTGGAGGAGGATTGGGGGTGGGGGGGGGGGGGGTGATCTCCTTAGTGTGGTGGGTGCTTCATTCAAGCCATGAACATTTAAAAAAAAAAAAAAAAAAAGTTTTTGAGTTTAATTTAATTATTTTTGCCTTGTCGCACCACTGCACCACCCCTTTACAAATGGGGTTCTAAGAGATTCTACACTATCATCTACCCTTTTAGATCCCAAGACATTGTGCAATTGGATGCATTAAACTTGTGAATCTTTAAACTGTTATTAAAAAAAAAAAAAACTACTGAGTTTGTTCATTGCTATTATTTATCTTATGGCCGCATGGTAATATTTGAATATTATGAAAGTTAATAGTATTCTTAAAGGTCTCCAACAGTCATTTTCCATTATACGTATCAGTTGCAATGTAGAGAAATTGCCAAACCCTGACTCCCTTAAGACCCCAAATTGTATCAGCATGTTGTAATTCCAAATATCATCTGATAAGATGTCAGTGTGTGTTCAAAAAGAAATGAATCATTTGCCAATACTCAACATTCAGATTCAGACAGGTGACATTTACAAAATGAAATGGTCTGCACTTCAAGTACTCAGGAAATATGCCAAGCGCTTGGGCTCACTTCCCATGATGCAACAGTGATTTTCCGGTGAGTGACAAAACATTAGCCGCCCAATCTACAGTCCTGTTTGAGTGAATGTGTTCTACCATGACCTCAGACATTCTGTCTGAGAAACAAATACACCACTGGACTGCTGGACACCCTGTCACTCACCCTCTCACTCTCCTTCGCTCCGCCTTTCTCCTAGTCACTCTCTCTCACTGCATCAGCCACTTGTTACGGCTGCTCCTCCAACTGGGGAACGTATCTGGGAACTCCACAATAGAGAGTACAACGAGTACTACGAGTACAAAAAAACCTGCACAGGTAAATCTTTGAGAAGCCACCAACACCGGCGCTGAAATAAAGTTTAGGCTAAATGAAAAAGGCTTCGCAATCACAGTGCCGTCACACACTGATAAAAACACACTGCCTAA
This sequence comes from Sardinella longiceps, assembly GCA_027497455.2. Taxonomy (NCBI): domain Eukaryota; kingdom Metazoa; phylum Chordata; class Actinopteri; order Clupeiformes; family Clupeidae; genus Sardinella; species Sardinella longiceps. The sequence goes on from JAODXP020000031.1 coordinate 17,554,036, forward strand.
GACCTCCAAATTAGTGAACCACCATCTTGCAGGTCCGAGAAACTGCAATTATAAGTTCAGTGTGTGTGTGTGTGTGTGTGTGTGTGTGTGTGTGTGTGTGTGTGTGTGTGTGTGTGTGTGTGTGTGTGTGTGTGTGTGTTTTTCTCCTCGCACCAGCATAGAATCTGTTCAGACAAGATAAGTGTGGGGCCTGTCATTGTGGGAGACGCTCATCTTTCCAACTCTGTGATAATGGGGTTGTGAGAGCCTTTGCTCATTAAACAACCTTTGTTTAGTGTGTGTGTGTGTGTGTGTGTGTGTGTGTGTGTGTGTGTGTGTGTGTGTGTGTGTGTGTAGCCTATGTGTGTGTGTTTCTTTTTACTGTTATGGGGTTGATTATTTAAAAAAAAAAAAACAAAAAAAAAAAAACAAATCAGGACTGCAATTTCTTCCTTAGACAGCTGCAACAAGGATGCCTCACAAAGCAATTGTCTGTATATATGGAAAAGGGGCTTCTGAAAATAAAACTCGCCAAGCATAAATGCCCCAATATTGGAAAGTGCATTTGTGTTTCTGGCTAGCAATGTATTTTGGCTTTGCAGAGTATTTTCTGACCATCCATTTTTTCTATACTGTCACACTCAATTTTCTCTCTCTCTCTCTCTCTCTCTCTCTCTCTCTCTCTCTCTCTCTCTCTCGCTCTAAACCAGGGTAACTTCTATGATGCAAGGTCAGTTGACTTATAATTACTTTGAAACTCTGGAGTTTGTTTCTGCGGCACTGGTGAAAAAGGAAATCAGTCTTGCCATGAAGAGAGACAGATTTTTTTCTTCTCCTTTTTTTGGTGGAGGCACGAGTCATTTGCTCGTGGACCTAATCCTTCCCCTCAGCTGAAATTTGAAGTTGTCACAAGTCAAAGAGGCTTTGAATACTAAATGATAGGATTATGAAGTAGTGAGGGGGAAATGCGAGGCGGGCTAGAGAAAGGTTGGAGGGATGCACGGGGCCGTAATTCATGTAATGCCGACGGCGGGCGTCAGGCGCACAGGGGGGAAGTACATGACAGACACAAGAATAGACTTCTCAACGAGCACCTGCCATTTGTCCGTTGGGAAAGCTCCATGTCTCTCCCTCTGCTCCCCCAGCTGCCTCCACCCCATCCACAAATAATCATTCTCTTGCTCTCTTTCTTTCTTTCTTTCTTCCTGTCTTTTTCTTTTTTCTTTCAGTCTTTCTTTCTACCGTTCTTTCTTCCGAACCTCCCCAAAATACCACAGTGGGAAAACAGCGGGCCGGCCGGCCGGCAGACAAGATTAGAGATATAAGTCATCATTTGGGCCAGGGGCAGCGAGGACCAAAGGCCTTCCCTCGACTACTGACATATTTCTTCCAGCTGCCTGAGAGAACAGCCAATTTCACCACCCTCCAATGCGCCGCTCATGCCTCCCCCAAACTCATCCACACCACAGCGCGTGCACACACACATACACACACTCACACACACACACACACACACACACACACACACACACACACACACACACACACACACACACACACACACACACACACACACACACACACACACACACACACACACACACACACACACACACACACACACACACACACACACACACACACACACACACACACACACACTCGTACATATTCGTCACACACTAAGGACACACCCTTACCTTGCACAGCACCCAGTACCCCTACACACACCCCAACACTCACACACATGCAATCCACACGCATACACTCCACATTTCTTTGAGGTTTCAGCGAAGAGGCTCAGCATAACCAATCACTTTGAGCCAAGCCAAGAGCAACACCTCCTCTCGCTCATCCCCCACCTCCTCCTCCTCCTCCTCTTCCTCACTTCCCCTCTCCCTGTGTTCCCATGGCCTTAGGTGGGCTTCATCATCTCAGCACCCCTCTCTCTCCTGCTGGCTCTTTCTCTGCACATAGATTGCTAAAAATGGGAGGGGGTGGAGATGGGATGTGGTGTACTGAAGTCTACCCAGATGAGAAGGAAGAACAAAACTCCATGTCTGTGATTTCTTCTTCTTCTTCTTCTTCTTCTCCTTCTTGATTTTATCTCCTTTTTTTTTAGCGACTCGACTAGTTGTTTTCAGCTCTTCGCTGCAGCCAGTGCACATCGATTGATCTTTCATTCAAATATGCAAACTCAAGAGAAAAAAAAAAAGAAGTTTCTTTTAGTTGGAAATTGTTGTGATGTAAGACATGACGATTTTGATCAGACCACATTTGGATCTGTGTCAGACAGTATCTTTAATGTGACTCTGCCTGGTTCCACAGGCCTAGTGGACCTATGCAGACACTGTACACCAGGTTGTGACTATTTGTGCTGGGTGGGGAGTGGGTGGAAGTGAAACGAGTTAAATGCCATAATGCCATTGGCCTTTGAGTGAACACAGAGCAGACTTAGAGAAAGCCCTCAGCCACCACTAAGAGTGGACTGATTCATGGCTGTTTCTCTCACAACTGATGGCACAGCATTGGCAATATTAAAGGCTGTGGTGGGATCACAGCAGGGTTTTTCATGTGTGTGTGTGTGTGTGTGTGTGTGTGTGTGTGTGTGTGTGTGTGTGTGTGTGTGTGTGTGTGTGTGTGTGTGTGTGTGTGTGTGTGTGTGTGTATGGGTCAGTGTGTGTGTGTGTGTGTGTGTGTGTGTGTGGTCAGTGTGTGTGTGTGTGTGTGTGGTGTGTGTGTGTGTGTGTGTGTGTGTGTGTGTGTGTGTGTGTGTGTGTGTGTGTGTGAAAGATCGGACACGAGCAAAGCCTGAGAGAGGCAGCGGGGGGGGTTGGGGTTGGTCAGAGTTTTCTTTTTAGCCACACACACACTCACACACACACAAGCACACACAGACATAGCCACACTGAGGGGATAAAAAAGTTGATCTGGTGCTATGGTGCTGTAGGGGTGGATAGTCATATTAAAAGGGTTCAGACCACTTTGATATCAGGTCTGTGTGTGTGTGTGTGTGTGTGTGTGTGTGTGTGTGTGTGTGTGTGTGTGTGTGTGTGTGTGTGTGTGTGTGTGTGTGTGTGTGTGTGTGAGTGAGAGAGAGTGTGTGTGACGTATGTGTGTGTCTCTCTCTCTCTCTCGTGTGTGTGTGTGTGTGCTGATGTATCTCTCTCTCTCTCTCTCTCTCTCTCTCTCTCTCTGTGTGTGTGTGTGTGTGTGTGTGTGTGTGTGTGTGTGTGTGTGTGTGTGTGTGTGCGTGAGTGCAAGTCTGTTTAAAAGTTTTTGCATGTGTATGAGGAAGCACAAGTGGTGTGTGTGTGTTTAGATCAGTGTGTGTGTGTGTGGTAAGCAGCAGTAGTTTAGTGTGGTCTGAGGGCTAATGAGGAGCCATAATGAGGCCATTTTGTTCAGAGGGGGTGGGGAGGTCAGCCAGCCGATAATCAGAGGGGATAAAGATGCCAGACAAGCCATCCAGCCACACAATAAAAAATGCATGTCTGCCTGCCATACATGCTTGTGTTTGTGTGTGTGTGTGTGTGTGTGTGTGTGTGTGTGTGTGTGTGTGTGTCTGCATGCATGTGGGTAAAAAGTCTACATACGTGTATGAGTGTTAGTGAGCTTGCACTTTGATTGTGTGTGTGTGTGTGTGTGTGTGTGTGTGTGTGTGTGTGTGTGTGTGAGTGAGTGTATTTGCATGTGTGTTTGTGTGTGGGTGGGGAGGATTATTGTATGTGAAGATCCAAAGTTGTATATAAATAAAAACATGCAGAGAGGACTACTTCCTACTTTGATCTTTATCATCTCTGCATTCATCCCTGCCAGAGAGAGTCTCCACCACACAACCCTGAAACAGGCACGGATATTTTTGTGCACACAGCTGCATGGTTCCTGCTTTACGTCCATGGCAATCACTGTTAACCGTTATTTATCGTTGGCCTAAAACGGCTACTTACTGTTTGGGTTACCAGCAGGTTTGTGTACAGTAGTTCATGTCACCCTTGAAATTGGCCTGTCACTCAACTAGTAATGGAAATGTTATGAAATAAGAGCCTTCATGCTTCCTGGGACTTCAGGGTCTCCAAAAGGTTGGCTTGGAGGCAGTTACTGGTCTCTGTGAATTTTATGGTCCACTGGGGGCTTCACTGGTCCAGCGCGAACGAACTGGAGCGTGAGATATATATATGATCCTTTTCACAAGCGTTGTGTTTATCTGAAGCAAGGTTTAGGCATATCATCTTGAGAGAGGTTTTTTTTTTTTTCTTTCTAGGTTGAAGAAACTCCCAGGGTCCTTCTATTTCTTCCACGTCTGAAAAAAGTCTCCTTTTGTAGGTAAAGCTGTTCCCAAACTTTCTCACTCTCTCAGCTCTGCGTGACTTTTTTTCTTTGAGGTAAAATATGATATTTTTAGCCAATAATTCTATGCACAAAGAGACGTGCTTTCCCTCACTTGTGCTGTTAAAACCTTTTTATCAAACAGCACTACATTATGCACCATGGTTCTTGTTTTTGTTTCCATTTGAATCCTTAAGAAATTTTTATAAACACCAGCAAGTATTACAGAATTGGACATTCAATTAGTGGGCTGAGACTTTGAATAGTCTTCTGTCAGTCTGGTATATGTAAGAGAGTGACTTTTCATAGAAAACCTTAGTGAGAAGTCCTCTTCTGCTTTTAAAGAATTGTTTAAAAGTGAAGGACACAGCAATTGGGTTTATTAGCTTTTACAGATGTAACAATGTCATCTACAACACAACCTCCCTAGGAAACTCATTGCATCAGTGACAAGCATTGACAAAGGTTTTGTACAAAGTTGACCAGTCTCCCGTTGCGCACCTCCTGCAGAGAGTCTGATCTTTTAAGCCCTGTGCGTTCCTCGACTTTCTGCAGCGTCTTCAAAAGTACCTGTCCATAACGGACCAGCCCTACAACGCACTTTAGAGGACATGTGGGTGAGGCGAGGCGAGGCGAGACTCCGGCCGTCACACACTGGAATATGCACAGACTGTGGGCTTCAGAGTTGGAATATGCATGGACCTCAAGCCAAAGTCTAAAATTAGTGACAGGCTGCATAGTAATGAGTCAACCATGCGGAGCGGCAGAATAAATACGAGTGTCTTGGCGTTGCGTCGTTGACACGGCGGGGAGATGACAGCAGGGCTCTGTGGGGGCTCTCTGTGTTTTGGCCCTCTCTCCATGCACTTGTCCAGGTTCTTGTACCACCGACAGAGGAGATTATATAATCACACATTAACCACACACACACACACATGCAGACAAACACTGGCGGGTGTACCGACACAAGCAAGGATGTAAACGAGTGTAGACAGACAGACAGACAGACACACACTCAAAATATACATACCCAACACAACCAAAGCAATACAGATATATTTTATAAATCAAATATACACACAGACCCACATTAACCAGCCAGTAACATTTATATGTTATATGT
>JAODXP020000031.1:17561966-17566966 GCA_027497455.2 Sardinella longiceps
ACAGTTGTCTTTCAAACCCCTCTACAATTCTATTGTTATTTTAAGCTCAGAGCTCTTCCGATTCCTCTCTTTACTTCACCATGTGATTAGCCCAGTCAGTTTTAGGGTCCCTGGCTGCAAGTTACATTTACTGCCACTAGGGGCATCTAGATTTCTATCTAGGCTAGGCGGAGACAGCTGTAAAGGAGGCCTCGAGTTCATTCAGAAAGTGGTCCTAGTGTCAGAACATTTTAGCAAAGTCTAGTGAGGTATGTGAGGCCTGGCTCTGGACAGCCATCATCTCCCCTCAGTTTCAACTCACTCATATTCTATCCTGGCACTGAGCAGTGAAATAACATTTTGCTCTTAGGATGGTGAGCCAATCAGCATGCTGCAGCTCATTGTTCAAAATAAACACTATTTCAATTTTTCATATATTTCATAGTAATTCCATACAATTACTGCATTTCAATATACATTATTAAAAGCTTTTACCCTTTAGACAGATTCCTGACAGTTCTAGTTAACAAAGTAAATTTGGTCAATATAAAAAAACTATGTACTGTATAAGCAAGAAATTAATGGGGATTTATTAATGATTAATCATGCCAGCATTTGTATTCCATCTGAATGTTGAGCAACATTGTCAAATTGCCCTTGCGGTGTTAAGAGTAGGCTACACTCTTGCTTTGTCTTTCCACTTCTGAGAGCATGGGCTTGCATGGCAATGTTCAATGTGACGAACCCAACTGAGCAAATTCTCTCCATGGCAATGCTCTAGCTTTTGGAAAGCATCTTTTTTTCCCCCAGCTGCTTAAAACTGAAGCCATATTTCCTGCTTGGCTTTTGTGACTGTTCTCCCATTTAATTAATTCAGGCTCTGGCACGACAAGTTTCAGTCTGACTTTATAAAATCCCAAACCTTTACTGTAAAGAGGAAGATGAATATGTTAGCTCAACAGGAATGAGGAGCATTTTTGTCCTGACTATTTGACTATTCACAGAGGCTCCAACCACCATCACCACCACCACCACCATCACCACCACCACCCCTCCACGAGTTTCCTTTTTTATGAGGCGTTCGTCATCCATACTCAAGTAGCTCAGCGCCTCTGCTGATTCCTGTCCTGGTTTAGGATCACTATTCACGTCCGCTTTCCCTCCCCCTGCACACACACACACACACACACACACACACACACACACACACACACACACACACACAGACACACACACACACACACCTCTTCCAGTTCTCACTAACACAAGGGACATCTCTCTCTCCATAGCTTGCTCATTCACTCACTCACAGTCAGTCACCTACTCTGCTTCTATCTTTTGCTCTCTTCCTCTTTCTTTCTCTTTCCATCTCTCCTCAGCTCCTGCTCTCTCTCTCTCTTTCTCTCTCTCTCTCTCTCTCACCATCATCTTTCAGTCCTATGTGGGCTGCCTGCCCTCTTCCAGATTCTTTCTCTTTCCATCTCTCTCTCTCTCTCTCTCTCTCTCTCTCTCTCTCTCTCTCTCTCACCATCATCTTTCAGTCCAATGTGGGCTGCCTGCTCTCTTCCACTTTCTTTCGCTTTCCATCTCTCCTCAGCTCCTGCTCTCTCTCTCTCTCTCTCTCTCTCTCTCTCTCTCTCTCTCTCTCTCTCTCTGTCTCACCATCATCTTTCAGTCCTATGTGGGCTGCATGCTCGATTGGGGCACATTTGCATTAACAAATTGCAGCGGCTGTTCCTGCTTCTCTGTGACGGCCTGCATCTCACTCTCTCGCCCTTCGCCTACAAAAGGGATTTTCTCCCGAAGACGACGGCCTACTTACCATTCCCCAAGTCACGCCTGATACATTAACGCCTGTGGAAATATTAGCACTTTCCGTTCCTCACCGCGAGGATTACTCTCTTAAGGCGTTCATTTTTGTTTTTTAATGAAAATTAATGTTACCTTACGCACAGCATAAGCGGGGGGGGGGGGTATCTGTTGGTTACAAACCCAGTATTTTCACCCCTCCATTGCTCCTCTCCCACCTTGAAGTGGCTATAAGTCAAACTCAAATACCTTTTTTCTCCTGGCAGACAGGGAAGTGTGTCTGAAAATGCCTGGCTAGGATTAGCGACCTGCTAGTCATGGAGTGGCCTTCAGGGGTAATAGGGGGAGTTGGCGGGCGCCTTCGCATGTGTACCTCTCTAATATGTCAGTGATTAAATACACCACGGCTCCTTTCCGGAGCTGCCTTCAGTTGAGCTGACGCCACTGTAAAACACACTGTCCTTCAGTCTGCCTCTGCACCTCCAAACGCTGCCGCAGTGAAAATGTCATTTGTTGAATGTAATGGAAACTTGGAGGTGACAAACACTCGCCGCGGGCGTTCTAATTTAATCAGGAGAGGAGAAATATTTTAACCAAATTTGTCACCGTGATACAGGGGGACTATTTTTTGGGGGTGGGGTGTGTTTGGGTTGCTCTAAAATATTTTACTCAGCCTATACAAATAAACAACAAGAAAGATATACCTGCATGTAGAAATGTTTTCAAATAAGGAATCGATCATTCATTTAATGGCTGTCCACGTTTGTTTACAATGAAACAATCTTGTCAAGGAGAGCAGTAATATAAATAAGAAAAGCACTTTAGTTGAGCATTCTGGCAGGAGCACAGTAATGTCACCAGGCTACCGTATGGAGTAAATTCTCTCTCCAGGACTCACTATGAGTATGTTTGGTCTTTTATTGTGAATTTCTTTGAGTCTAATGGCAATGGCAGAGACAGACATCATAATTAATATTAGACCTCATTATGACTTTTAGGAGTCATTAGTCATATGATGCTCTCTGTCAACATTACAAATCAACCAGCAAAAGCACCTTATTTCATCAGCACTGTAGGACGGTCAATTCGCTGGTTCATCCTATCCTTTCAGTATGTTTTTTTTTCTAAGGCGTGCTAGCGTACTCACCTCAACTAAGGTCACCATAAAAAGGGAAATTTCTCCGCACTGGAGCGAGGTGCTTTGTGCTTCCTCACGTAAATAAAGGTAATTGAAATTCGGCCAGATGGCTGTTTGCTCTGTTGCTGTGATGTTTTCACTCTCCCGTCGAGCCATTCAGAAAGGCTTTTATGAGCATTCCGCCTTTCTCCGTCTCGGCAGGGCGACGTGCCCGGACAAGGGAACTGTGAATGTGTTCACACTGGGCATGGGGGTGGGGTAGTTTGGGACACACACACACACACACACACACACACACACACACACACACACACACACACACATACCCTGAGCTCTAACGTAAGTCGTTCTGTTGACATCGCTCTCATCGAAGTGGAAAAACACACATTTTCTTGTCCTGGCAGCTCACTTTTTTTAAGGACAACAATCCTGGACTTTATCTCTTTTTTTGTTTGTTTGTTATCACTTTTTTTTTTCTTTTGAGGCTTTGTTTGTTTGACTGGTCCTGTCATTTTGTGTGTGTGTGTGTGTGTGTGTGTGTGTGTGTGTGTGTGTGTGTTCAGATGTCTGTGTGTAAGTACACACAGTGCCCTACAGTGCTGTGGACCTGATGGGTAGGAAGTCGATTAGGATTGGAGGAGACTGAACCGAAGGCCACGACACCGTGTCAGAACAGCGCAGCTTTACAGGTCGGGGCGACAGCAGGGGGTTGTCAGCATGGGTGCGAGGCGACACAAAAGTCAAGGGGTTTCCTCAGCACAAAGACAGGGGCTAAAGGTGGGCGGTGGCAACAGCAGTTTGTTAGAACTCTGCTAACTTATGAGGGAAAACAAAGACATAAAAAGTGACTTTGTCCAAGAAGCCGACTTCCTGGAAAGGTGAAAGTGAAACTTCCCAGAATTGCTGTGAAGGCTTCCGACAGAGAGCAGAGAGTTCTTAGAAATAGTGGATCAATGGTGACTATATGACTTCGTACCCTTGTTTCACCAACAAATAGATAAGCATTGCCTCGCATGGCCGGTGTATATCTCTGGATGTATAGTCTGCACCATGCATCGCTTATTCACTTTGAAGTTCAGAAGTGCAGATGCCATTTGTCATTACGCAGAGTGGGATCACATCGCCGCTGCATCTGCCACTGCTGCAGAGCGAATCCGTCAAGCAAAAATGGAGTATCTGTGTGTGTCCGTGTGTCCTTGTATGTGTGTGTGTGTGTGTGTGTGTGTGTGTGTGTGTGTGTGTGTGTGTGTGTGTGTGTGTGTGAAGAAGAGGGTTAGGCTAGTGAGCCAGTGTGTACTGACACCATGGGCTGTTTCTCCTATGACGGCTCCGGTTTGTGACACACTCTGTCAGAGGCTCTTTGAGGCACAGAGCGGCAGCAGTTGGGGGAAAATGCTAAGTGATCTAAATGCCTCCAACCTGTCAGAGAGAGAGGAGAAGTGATTGTGGCAACGTGTCAGGTTTAACTGAGGTGCCGTGCTATCACTACCTATTGCAAGGGGCCTCTAACCCCTGAATTCACATGTACACGCACACACACACACACACACACACACACACACACACACACACACACACACACACCTGTCTCCTGCAGGCCTCACAGGGTATGGTAAATAAGGTGCCATCACACAAAACACAGGCATGCATGGGGACACATGTTGTTGTGACAGGTGGCGTCCTAAAAGATGGATCATGGAAGGTACGCCACCCAAGACCTAGAGTATGCACACAGTACAGCGTAACCCCGCTGAAACTAGACAACAAACTCACACCTGCTTGCATGCCCATGTCACACACATACAGTACTTGCATGCACAAGTCACACACATCTGCATAACTGCACACATTTGGGCTTCTACCTGAGTATGTGTGCATAGTTAAATATACTGTAAAAGATGCCACACACACACACACACACACCAATCCCCCCCTCTCTAACACACACACACACACACACACACACACACACACACACACACACACACACACATCACACACACACACACCAATCCCTCTCTCAACACACACACACACACACACACACACACACACACACACACACACACACACA
>JAODXP020000031.1:17571966-17591250 GCA_027497455.2 Sardinella longiceps
TCTAGTTGCCATGTCGACAGCTGATTTCATGCTAGAAAGTGAGCAGGCTAATAGAAAAGGAATAAGGGCTGTTTTTTTATCATTCAACTGCTTAGAGCGCATCAGCCAAACTTCACTTAGGGCTTGCAACAGCCCATCCTATCAACATAGCATCTACCAACAATCGCCTTTTTGTAAAAAATAAATAAATAAACCCTTCCAAAGCAAAGAACACATATACATCACACACACACACACACACACACACACACACACACACACACACACACACACACACACAAAACACTCTCGCACACAGATGCACAAAAAAAAAATCTCTCTCTCTCTCTCTCTCTCTCTCTCTCTCTCTCTCTCTCTCTCTCTCTCTCTCTCTCTTTCTCTCTCATACCTCCTTTGACAGCTTTCCTTCGGTTCCTTTCTGATTATCTATTTTGTCCATCGCAGCATGTTTACAAGACAGCCTCCTTATTTTATTTCCTGATGTTATCCTCTGGCCTTTTCATTTCCTCTGAGCATCTTTCATTTTGTTGGAGCCTGGATGCTGTTGCCAGGCCTTGTCAGAACCCTCCACTAAAGAGCGTTTAGCCATGGAAGTCTCTCTCTCTCTCTCTCTCTCTCTCTCTCTCTCTCTCTCTCTCTCTTTCTCTCTCTCTTTATGTCTCTCTCTCCCTCCCTTTCTCTCATTGTTCTTTTCTTAAACTGATAGCTGCACTAAAGCATCTCTCAGAGGAAATATATAGCCTGGCCAAGAAACTCATTGAATTTGTTGTACAATTGATCCCACAGTGGAATATTGGGGGGGTTGGAGAAGTGGGGGCTGGGGGAGAAGGATGGAGATTTGTGAGGAAGGTGGGAGCTGTAGCACGAAGTCGAGGGGTTAATGCGGAAGGCAAGAAGTGTGTCGGGGGATTCTGATTGAGCATAATGGCACCAAGTCTCAATTTGAAGCGATTACACAGAGCCCTGAATCCCCAACTGCCATCAACCCCCCACATCCCACCCCACCCCGCCACCCCCCTCCAAACTCCTTCCTTCTTCCTCTTCTTCTTCCTCTACCCACAATCCCCCCTCGTCCTCCTCCCTCCCTCCCTCCCTCCCTCATGGCCACCAATCTAAAGCCTTGTGTAAAAAGTGTCAGGAAGGGCATTCGCTGAGAAAGGAGCTATAAATAGCAGCGCAGGGAGCTTAAAATTCCACATTTACCGGTTTAAAATTATTAGCGCCGTCCCGCTTTCTTTTTCTGCGGCCTCGTGCTGGGAAAAGCTGCGGATGTGTGCAGTATCTGATGCCATTTCCAGAGAGTTTAGTCCCTAATTCACTTCTTGATTTAAGGGTGAAGGGTTTTTTTTGGGGGTGCAATGTGGCCCATGAATGTGGAGGGAAATTGGCCTTTGTCATGGTAGAGTAATTACCACATGCAGGCTATAAGTCCGCTCCATTCTGACACACAAGGTCCTCCATTGTCCCAGCATGCCATGTGGCACGTCATTGAGTACAGTATTAACTCACAGTTTGACTCAATGTGACACAGAGGGTTTGACCTTCTCTGATGGACCCAACCTAATGTCAGCCAAGTTAAGTCAAAGGCACGCCATTTACCCAAACGCTTATTCCCACACCTAATTGTCTAACATCAACTATATGACCAAATATTCCAGGAATAAAATGATACACAAATGATATTTCATTAACTTCATACAATTGTGCCACGACCTCAATACTTTGAATGAGCATGTTGTTTTAATTGAAATGTAATTTGATAATGAAACAGATGTCCATCAACAGGACGGCATTGGACAAAGACATTCTTTTTTTGACCAGCAGCCCGAGAGCAAACATTGGAGAGGAGAAGAGAGATTCTTTTTGTTCAATTAATGGAAATGAAATATCAGAGCCAGGCATAGGAACATTTCCAGACTTATGCAGACTTAATAAATTATTTGGGTGATTGGAGAGTAGAAGCCAGAGAGAGAGAGAGAGAGAGGCCAGAGAGAAAGAGAAGCCAGAGAGAGAAGGGAAGCTACAGAGAGAAAGAGATAGAGAGATGAAGTCAGATACAGTGACCACTCTTTCTCCTACTCTCTGCACAGGTTTAGAGGTGGACCAGGCAGGAAATTGAGTCTTGCTGCAGCTTCTCACACACACGCACACAAACACACACACACACAGACACACACATACACACACACACACAAACAAGATAGTTTTTCTTCCTGGCAGGCCTACAAAGGGATGGGGGGGTCGCTCCAAGTCCTCTGGTCACCAGCGCTGAGGAAGCTGCTGCTGGGGTGGACTGATTGGGAAGAGTGAGGCTGTGCTCTCCCCCGTTGTGTTATCCTGGAGATTTCTCCATCTCTGCCAGCTTTGAAGTACCCTCAGCACCCCGCAGGAGCAGGGGTCAGCGCGGGCTGAAATCATTTTCTGAGACGGTGGCGGTAACGCACAATGCGCGCGCTCACACACACACACACACTCACACACACACACACACAGAGAAGCACAGTCTCTCTCTCTCTCTCTCTCTCTCTCTCTCTCTCTCTCTCTCTCTCACACACACACACACACACACACTCACACTGTTAAACTCAGTCTCATTTCTCTTATTTTCACACACGACACAGAGACAAAGCAGAAAGGTAGAGAGAGAGAGAGAGAGAGAGAGAACGAAGCATACATGCATCAAACAAGACTTACTCACATCAACGAATTGAGACTTACATACATGATTATCACCACTGTAGACATACAGTACACACACACATACACATACAAACACACACACACGCACACACACACACACACACACACACACACACACACACACACACACACACACACACACACACACACGCAAACACACCGGCAGTGATTTAATCAACACCACCCCGGGGCGTCATTTGGAGGCCAGGGTGAGTGATAGACTGAAGCGGTCGTTCCCTTGTTCATCTCTCATCACTTTTTCATGGCCAACCTTTCACACGTCTATGCCCCCCCCACACCCCCTCAGTGTACCCTTAAACCCAGCCACAGTGCAAACAAGAGCTCTCTCTCTCTCTCTCTCTCTCTCTCTCTCTCTCTCTCTCTCTCTCTCTCTCTCTCTCTCTCTCTCTCTCTCTCTCTCTCTCTCTCTCTCCCACCAGCCAGCCCAGGAGCCACATCCAGTTTGTCTTCACCCATGCAGCCTTTGTGGCCACACTTCATAAAGCCAGTGTCTTACTCTGACAGATAGAGTTGAGACCTGAAGTGCCGGAGCACAAGGTTCAATTTAGTTCCAGCAGCACTACAATTCCCTCTGGCTTTTTTAAGGCACAGATTCCAACTGTGCTTTCAGATAAGTCTGTAAAACACAATTACTATTTTTAAAGAGTTATCAGAACAAAATGTGCTATATTTCAAAATAAGTCATTTTATAAAAAGTACAAGTAAATGTACATAGTGATCACACTGTGATCACAGACATATATCACGCTGTCATCCACTATGTTCTGATAGGGTCACAGAGATTGATGATGCAGAGGTTTTTGTTATATATTATATCAACAATATATGATTATATATTTATACATAATTATATAATGCTTTCCTTTTTTTGATGTCATCTTTATTGTGACATTTTCCCATAAACCACAACATCTATAGCACTTGAGAAATGTGATCTCTAACTGATTGAACTGCTGCCAAAGGTATTCCGTTGAGGTGTTTGTGTCCCAGTCTTTACAGCGCACTGCTGTGAATGATGTTGCTGCGGCTAGCTCTGTGGCTCTCAGCACTTTCATGCTGTCAGCGATGGCGGCTCCTCGGAGACAACCGTGTGGTGTGTCATTGACCGAAGTCGGTCAGGACGATGCATGATCCACGACAGGAATCATATAATACTTTACGACGCGGCCGTTTACTTGTCACTGAGCTATGTAAAAGAAGAAGCAAGGGCTGTCCGACTTACTCGAGCAGGGTGACAACAAGACCAAAAGCATGCTACGATGCCATATATCACTCAGAGGGTAAAAGGATTACTCCAAGCCCTGAATGGAAAGGGTGGCCCGTTTTCTAGGGGGAAGCACCCATTTTAATATTGCCCTCAGCTGAGGTCTAATGGTGTAGCACAAGGTTAGTAGAAAGGGCAATAAATGATACCTTTTGCCCTGTCTCACTGGAGCTTGACCTTCCCAGCCCCACCCTCAACAGAATAGTGTGAGCAAACATGCATTAGCCCATACCTACAGGAAACGCTGCCTGCTGGGTATTTGTGTTTCCCTCAAACACTTTCTAGTCAGCAGTCTGGCTTGGGAAAGAGTTGGCAAGAGGAGCATGTGCTAGCTGGAAAACAAACAAAAAAAAGCTAGCTTAGCATCTGCAGTTCAGCAGAGCACTCAGTAAATGTGGTGGTTCAAAGCTGAGGTCGATGAGGAGGAAGGGGGGGGGGCTTTTAAAAACAGCCAAACAGGTGGTCTATTTGGGCTTGAAATGAGCCAGGTGAAAATCAAAAGCCACGGGGGTGGGCTGGGGTGAGGTGGCGATGGGGGGGTGAGTGGGTCTAGGAGTCCAACCCAGTGGTGAACTAAAAGCCATCTTCACAGCTAAGCGAGTGTGACGGCCTGAAAGAAAGACAACGGAGAGAAGAGCCTTGGAGCATCACATGTTTTCTCTGTCCATCTCTCTCTTTATCTCTCTCCGTCTCTCTCGCTCGCTCACTCACTCACTCGCTTCTTTTTATTGTCTCGCATTCATATTGTTTTGTCTGCAGCTCACCCAACACAAGAGCCTTGCAGAGACTTTCAGAAGGACGGCCATTCTCGTTCACCCAGGTTGTCCAAGGCCATATGGCTCTCAGACAGATGTATCTACAGCACCTCCTGCTGTCCAGTAAAGGTAACTGCATTCATCTCTCCACAGCTCCTCTAAAATGTCTCCTGTTTCACCTTGCCGATGCGTTTATTTTTATCTCACCACAGATCAGGGGCTGAGGGATTTATTATTATATCAAATCAATATGTAATTCCAGCCTGAGCATTTTCTCTTTTTTGTATTTGGATTTGCTTGAATGTTAAGATCTCTCTCTCTTTTTTTTTTTTTCTTCTTCCTTTTTTTTTTTGGTCTGGTGCAAGATAAATGAGCTGTCTCCAGGTCACTCCCACTGCCTCTGTGCAATGACAAAACCCGGAGGAGGCGGGAAAGAAGATCTGTGTCATCCACGTTCCTGATTAAAACAGCTTTGTGCCATGTAGACACTAAGAGAGTTTTTTTTCCCACTTAAGCACTCAGTGTAGTGGGAGGCAAGACAATTGTTGTGTTACGCGCTTCATAATTAATATAGAGGAAAAAAAAACAGTGATGGGGAAGAAAGTTACTCCCACAAAGTTTACTCAGAAACTCTCCAAAGTGGCAGAGCACTGTCTGCATGTCAAGAGTTGTGTGTTTGTGCTGCAGGGAGTAAGATGCTGATGGTGTCATGTTACCCATGCTAAGGTTACTTATACATTAATCTCTCCAAAAACATAAGGGGGCACAGTTCTCCCCCCACACACTTGTTTATTTGTTGGAGTGTGTGTTGGTTTGTTTGCTGGAGTATTTGTTTGTTTTTATGCTTCCCCATGCTGAACTCCATTCTGAGACTTAAATGAAGCTGTCTCGAGCAGAAATGTCTCCATTTATTTATTTATTTCTTCTTGCCTTTTTTGAGTGTGCATCCACCTTTAAATTGTGCCCATGTATTACCCCACACCGTGTGGGAGGAGGCCTACTTCTGTCTCAAGTGAGTCTGTTGACTATGGAAATCACATTTTACCCATCCCTCTTCAACAACCAGCATTTGTAACAAAATAGTCCTGATTGCATCATCGTTTTGCAGTAACTAAACATATGCTCTCCATGGATTTACACGCTCAAGAGAAGTAGCCTAGGATATAAAAGAGTATATGCGCTGCTTCCTATATTTAGGCACATATTGTATACATGGATGGAAGGATTCATGCTAACAGCAGCAGAAGTAGGACAAGCAAGATCAGCAATGAAAGCAGCTCCATTTCTACTGCAGTATCTTTTACATTTTGCTAGCATTCTTTATATCTACAGACTACGTACAGTACTGTGGGGAGTTAGCATAAATCTAAGCACAAAATAAGTTCATGTGATCTTGCTAGTGTGCCATATGGCAGCAGAGTCTGTATGCTCCCACATCAATGCTATGCAAAGCTCTCAGTGATAGCACTCATCTCTATCTTATTGTAATGGCCACAGGATTGTGGGTTCTCTTGCCAGGATCTGCTTGGCTAAGTCTATGGGAATAATATAGGCCTAAAGCTAGTCAAACTCTACTCAAATCTTACCCTCAATACCCAATGAAAGGAGGTTGTTCCACAAACCTAACCCTGGAATGTGATATTGAATTCTTGTCCTTCTGCCAAGCTTTATGCTTGTGTGTCTTCAGTATTTGAAAGAAAAACATTTTCTCAGTGCTATTTCAGCTTGCAAAGGCTTTTTGTTCCCTATCTCAGAGCTTCCAAGAAATAGCACTTTCCATGTGCAAGCTAATCAATACACGTTGGTCCATTATGAATCTTGTCATACAATGTTGTCTGTTTTTTGCTGAGTGTGTGATGTTTGATCAGACCCCTGGTGAGGAGTAATGGGGAAAATAATCCATCATTCTGTCATTACACACACATGCACGCACACACACACACACACACACACACACACACACACACACACACACACACACACACACACACACACACACACACACACACACAAATAGATGCATATTTATACCCATTCAAATAAAGAAACACATATGTACTGTATACAAACAATGCAGATATGCTTATTCATTCTATACTTCTCGAGCACAGGTACACACACTCGCCTACACACACACACATACACACACACACACACTCTTACATGCGCACACACACACACACATACAGATACAAAGGTTCATAGACAACGGTAAGTGCAGTGTGACACACACCCAAACACATCACACACAGACACACACACACACAGACACACACACACACACACACACACACACACACAGCAAGAGGACCAGTAGGCGCTGGCAGTTTCACAGCAGCTGTGTGAAGTCACTGCGCTGGAACATATTCGGGTAATCTATAAGCAATCAGTCCGTAGAGGCGCGCTGTCATATCCCGTATCCTCTGTGCAAATACCCCATCGTGCATTAGTTCCACCTGCAGTGACAGCGCATCTCAGGGGTCTGCACCATGGTGGAAAGAGCTGAAGTGGTTTTTACGACCCAAAGTGACTTATGGAGGCTTTTTACATCTTCTTTTTCTTTTCTTTTTTTTTTTTTTATTCCTCCTTAGTTCCACAGTTTGTTTAACAACATGGGTATATTTGTGTTTTTGTTTGTTTTCGTATAGGGTCTGGCTCAAAGGAGGCAAGCCTGAAACTGACTGCAACCCCTCTCTTCCCAGTTTCCTGCTTACGTACAGTAAATAAATAAATAAATAAATAATATAACAAGGCGCATGTGTAATCTCATAACCGAGAGAACCTCTTTCTTGGACAGGAACAGGGAAGGAAAGTAAGTGAGTGGGGAGAGAAGAGGAGGGTACATGAGAAACATTCTGGTGATGCTTGGCTGACGTTCTCACCAGTTAATTTACAGCTTTATCGTTTTGCAGCCTTTTCCCAATTACTTTAAAGCACAAAATCCCTGGCAAATTTGGAGTGCAATAAATTATCATCACTTAATTAAGTGAGGTAGTAGGCAAGGGGACTGTCAGTCCATGTTTAGTTTCACACTCAGAAAAAGATTGCATGATTGAGGGCTCCATACTAATTGGATTCTCTACTAGGCTTGTTGAGTGTAATTTTCCAGAGGAAGAGAATTGAAAGAGTGAGTGAGAAAATGAGTGAGTGTGTGAACGAATGAATGGATGAGTGAGTGAATGTACTGTATGTATGAGTGTTTATAGAGTTTAGCGAGTGAGAGCATGAAAGACTGAGCAAGTGTATGTTTGAGCATATAGTGACATTGAATCATGCTTTTTTACAGCATGCAAAATGTAACCATGTAACCAAGCCATGAAAACCATGCAATGTCATGTGTTTTGTTCATGAAAAATACAAATAGCTTAATATTGTGTCCCTAAGCTATGTAATATATACTGTATATTTTTTTTTCACTTTTTTTTCAAAGTGCAAAACTTCTATTTGTGCACATATACTGTTTTATGATCAAAATGAATTTTCCAGGGCCTTGAATTCTATTATGTGGAAGGAATGTTTGTTGTTGATTACAGTAAAATAACTTTTATTTGCTTCTCAAATTTAAAAGAGTACTCAGAACAGAAAAAAATGTAAGAGTCAATTCAGTATGAATAATACTTTGTATTCTGTGAACAAAAATTCTAATTTGCATGGTCAAAAAGTGTCTAATTTGCATGGTCAAAATACACCACCATGGTATTCAATGGTTGTAATTAATATCTGTTCCTACCAAGGCTGAATTCTGTCCTCAAAATAAGGTGTGTAAGATAGGTGCCTTATACTGTATATCTGATGAGAGGGTGGGCACCTGCCAAAGGACGGGACTGTAGGCATATATGGAGGGGATGGAGCAGGCAAGTGAGAGATTGGTGGATAGAGAGAGAGAGAGAGAGAGAGAGAGAGAGAGAGAGAGAGAGAGAGAGAATGATATATGAGAAAACAGTGGGGAAGAAAGAAACCCTATTCCACTGAGTAATTTTGTGGCCTTGAATAGAAGGGGGGGAGTGAAATTGACTCTCAAACTTGGGAAGCTGAGTGCATCTTTGGGTGCCTCTCAATTACATCTGCCCATCAGAGAGTGAAAGGAAGGCTTTTCCGCATGTGGACCAAAATCAGGGCCTCTTTATTCGCATCCTGGCGACAGGGAAGAAGACGCTCATTTGTCTTCGACTTGGCTCTTCAGAAGCACTCTGATTTCTTTTTCTTTTTCTTTTTTGGTTTGTTTGTTTTTTCCTTTTCTCCAAAAAAAGAATGGACTTAGAAGAAAGAATGAGATGTCATTTTTACACAGAAAGATATATTTTCTGGCTCCTGAACAAGAATGGGAGGGGCTTTGCTGCTGGAAAAATTTGTTTCACTGAGTTCTTGCAACTTTTCAAATTGAAGTCAGTGCATGGCCCCACCCCTCCTTTTCCAACACTCCCTCCCACCCCTGAATCACAACCAACCAAGGTAAATACACAGCAAGCTATCAAGTGGCCCAATTTCAATGTGAAACATTGCAGCAGATGATCACAGCTCTGGATCCCATATTGTAATTTTTCACACTTTAGTGCAGGGGTTCTCAAAGTTTAGCACTACATCTGACGTGAGTGAGGTAAAAAGTTTTGATAGGTGAGGGCTAATTCAAGGACCCAACATTAAACCGAGGGCCGCCAAAGGGGCGAGGGGAGAAAAATAAATCCCTTTTGTAATCATTTTAATGACCAGGTTGCATCTCTACAATTTCCATTCATTGCAATAAATAAATGTCTATATACTGTATGCTGCTAAACACCACTAAAAGGAAATTCATTCTTTCAAAGCAATGTACATTTTTAACAGTTTTACAGATATTATCAGATGTTATTGCGGGCCACCAAAAAATGTTTCCATGGGCCGCCATTGGCCCCCGGGCCGCACTTTGAGAAGCTATACTTTAGTGCAAGCACTCATAAGAGTGAATGAGACTTTAATTTTGACAAAATGCTGATAATTAAATTGCATGAGGAGGACACATCTTTTATTACACATTCTGTTCACTATTTTGCAATTTATTCTCTCTTTAAAAAAGCAGTGATTTGCTGTTGTCATCATGCCACACAAACCATAAAGTTTCCAGGAGAGTGAAGTTGAGAGCTACTATTAGAGGAGAAATCAGGTGCAAATCAATCCATAGCCCTGTTGTTTGTGGTCACTAAGTGCTATAGGCAGAAAATTAAGGGAATCAGCAGCTAACACTAACTAAAATGGGACAAATGGTTTCATTTTCCTAAGCCCCATTCAGTTAACGTTAGAGGTTGATTTGCTAGTCGCTCTATGTTGTATGAAATTCTCTGGTTCTCTTAGCCTACGCAATGACCTCCAACAGCAGGGCTATTGATTCACTGATTCAAACCAGACTTCTCATTTAGATTCTTTTTTTATTATAAATAGTATTTATTTTCCAATAATCTACAGAAACAAAAAGTAAAGTTACTTACAAAGACTCGTTGACTATATTGTAGGCTATAAAATGTTTATAAAGACAAAAGCCTACATTCCCTTTTTGATTGCCATCTGTTCCACATCATGAAACTGTCTGAGAGAATGACTACTTTTAAGACCAAACATTCAAATAGAAAGTCCCTGAAGCCTGTTGATATGCTAGTTAAGGTAACCCCAGAGCAGTCTCTATGCTAGCTGGTAATGGGCAGCAAAATACAGCATGACAGACTGTATTCTGGTTCTTGCCCATAGATTGTGCTCTTGAAACACATTTTAGAGGTGGTGCTGGAGCTATGGTCATTGTTGCCACCGCTGTGTCGTTTTGCCCATGGTAACACGACTCCAGTGTACACCATTTCCTGTTTCTGTCAGCAGAGAGGGTAAAAGCAACTGACTATTTCTTCTCATCAACAACCCTTTCCATTAGATAACCCATTTGCCAAATCATGACTGCTATTTCATGAGTGCTGGACTAGCCCTGATTTTAGATTTTAAATAGGCATGGACTGGCAATAAAGGCATAGGGCAATCCCCAGTGGGCCGACAGTCATTTTTGGGTTGGGGCTGTCATACTTTATTATTACTTTTCTTGAAGGATATTGGGCTAGTCAGATCAAATCTCTCATGTTCATGCAATTTGTCCAACTTACAGTGTTAATTTAGCTTGCCATGAAGTTATTATTGAATAAAATCATGGTGGGACTCCATGCACGGCCAAAAATGCCCAAGCAATTTTTTTCTGGTCCCTGTCCAGCCTTGATTTTAGGTCATCAGAGGATACTTTCTTGTTACACCATTCTTACTTTCTCCACTCTGTACTTCCCTCAATTTCCCTCAAATTTCTGGAATGTTCAATGTTTACAAAGTCTCTGATTGGACGCTTTTGACTCTTTTCTAACAACAGAATCTTTGATGTGGACAGAGATCTGAACTTTTTCGATCTGAATTTAAAGTAGGCCTATCTGAATTTAGCAACTTGAATTTTAGCAGTCTGAATTTCAGATTTCCAAAAATTGTGGATTAAACATCATACCGACTTGATAATGACATATTTGCATATTGTTTTCACTTCAACCCTTTTTATATTATTTTATTTTTTTATATATATATATTTTTTTTTCATTAATGACAAATTACACAACCGAAAGATTTGAGTAGGTAATGCTATTCCTATGTTAATATTCCTATTTAATTCAGTATTAAATATTTAAATTGAGCTATTTTGGCACATTTATACTTACATAATGAAGATACAAATGGAAGATCCAGAGATAAAAGCCACTGCAACACATGGATAGACAATCTTTTGGACACAGACACTGACCATCTCTAAGCTGACTAATGTGAACAAACATGCTAATTTTGCAGATCAGAATGTCATGTTTATGGACACTGTGCCACAGAGTCAGTCTGGGTTTCACTTGCACCATCTGGACAAGCAAATAGACGTTGCAGTCTGTTCAGAACAAACAATTATTTGGCTTAAGCATTCTTTTGTGGAGCTGTGGAAGGATTGGGTGACAAGCATCCAAATGGTGATGTGTGTTTGCATAGGAAAGTGCTTTGGTTGTGGCTGCCCTGTCTCAGAAAATTGGGATAATGAGACATTTCTATACAAGGAGCACAAACTTATACACCTTTACACACAGTCACAGACACATACAGTGCTCACACACACACACACACACACACACAAAGAAAATAAACATGAAAAAGAAAACAGAAAAATGCAGAAACCTTGCCAGCTACTATCTCTGTCCAATGAAAGGAGAGCTTGTAGTTATTCTTTCCCTGTCCTTTGTCACCTGGAGGGCACGTGTTTTTTTTTCTGCAGGGTTTTATCTTCTAGCGGCAGAGCCAGCACTTCCTGTGAATTTGCGAGCAGCATGGAGGAAGCTGAGCTTTCACCGCCCACTAGTTACTGTACTTTGAGTCTACTGCACAGTGTGGCATATCATTAT
Source organism: Sardinella longiceps (assembly GCA_027497455.2). NCBI lineage: Eukaryota > Metazoa > Chordata > Actinopteri > Clupeiformes > Clupeidae > Sardinella > Sardinella longiceps. Next base: position 17,584,134 of record JAODXP020000031.1, read on the forward strand.
TTTCCACAAAAATATAATGGTTGAATTTCATTGTGTTTTACATGACATTTGTGTCATTGAAGTTGGAAGTAACATTATGATGATAGTGAGAGCATGTGGCAAAAAAAAGTACAGAAAAAGTGTACCGGTATCTTATTTCGTGGAAATTGCAATTTGGCAAGTTTTTCTTCATGTTGCAGGGACTGTGTTCTGCCTCCCATCTGAAAAGGATGTGCAGATGATGTACTGTAAATTGTTACTCAAAAAATCATTCAAGTTTGAGCCATTCCAACAAGAATCCATCGGCTGGTAATTGTTCTCGGACCAAAAAAAAAAAAAAAAAAAATCAAATCTAGGGGAGAAATTAAATAAATATATAAATAAATTTCGAGGCTTATGGGGATCTGAGAGTTGCCACTCTCAACAGACGCCCCATCAAGCCATTCATTTCAAGCAATCTCTTCTGTAATTCTGCATCCGCAGGCCTTCCATTATCTGCATTAATTGGCTCCAGGGCGGGAGGAGATCAATCGCGGACAAGCAGCACTTAATCAGCGGTCACTTTATCGCTTGGCAGGACAAGGGGAAGGCTGTCCATTCACACGGCAGGCTTATGATGGGCATGAAACGTGAGCAAACTTGAACAGTAGCTCCAGGGTGTGCAGGGGGAGGTGGGGGAGTTAGATAGGAACTATAGCCTATACCCAGCAGTGACAAACAAGGGACCTAATGACATGAGCCATTGGATTGTGTGAGAAGATCCCAAAACATCCCTTTTTGGTGTTTCTGCTCTCGTTTCAGGTTTGGCCAGCGCTTTTAAGTATTTCTTGTTTTCCACATTCTTCTTTAAAACCATGACAATGTACAGTACAACATGTTCATATCAATCTACACATGACTGAATGTGCTCACTAATGAATAGGCCTACTGTTTAGATAGACAGAGACATAGACAAGCACAGACAGACACTCCCACACAGCCACACACCTTGAGGCACTAACTAAAGTGATGTCCTGTGTCTGATGATGAGATACTTGCCAGCATGTGCCAAGAGCATGGATTGCAGGTGGTCTCGCTTTCACTGGAAACCTCCCATCGCTATCAGAAGGTAAATGATGTGTGTGTGTGTGTAATAAATGTGTGAGAGATGAGGTACTGTTTACTTACCAGGGACGCCATTATACCACAATTGGCCTCCCGGTAGATCAATTTACCACACTGCAGCTGGCTAAATGAAATCCTGCGATACATATCATGATATAGAGTTAGTTGACAATGAAATCTTAACTCACCGACCTATCTTTAAATCATATAATTGCACTGAAGGTGAGAGATAGCGAGTGCGGGATTCTTCGGGATAACAAATTGGTTGTGCCAGAATCTTGTGATCACTATCTTCTGTGCACAAGATAAAGCCGACGTCTCAAGGTGCTTTGAACAAGCGCTCTGTACCTCTCGCTTAGACTACAGAACAAGAGCACGCAACACCACTTTTCCATGCACTCTCTGATCAGTGTGTTTTAACAGCCACAAAAGAAACAGATATCAAAATATTCAGAATTATCAACAACTTTTTCCTTTTAATAATTTTCTTGCATCTTATGCAAATAGAGCAGGAACGGAATGAACATTAAACACGCAACACGCACTCTCTCATTAAGATGCAAGCCGATGATCAGGGGAAATAATATGTGATTGAATCTGTCACCAGGCGGGGGCGATAAAGGAGCACCTCCCAAAACACCTGCTACCCCGAATAGCAGCTTCCCCCCAGTGAGGTTCCTAGCCAAGGATTGAATTATAAAGGATTGATTTATGAATTGAATTATGAATACTTTGTATTATGTTAAAGGAATAATCCACCTTCTTATGAAATTGGGTTATTCACTGTCTTACCTGGAGTTACATATGTGGGTAAAAAGCATTTTGGTCTCAGTGCTTGCATTTTCCTAGTCTGGCATCCCCTTTTTACCTATAACTTAGCATAGACGCTGGAATGTAATGTTGCCAAAGAGTTGCTATCTGACTATATTATAATCCAGCGCCTATAAGCTAAAAAGGAAGGTTGCCAGACAATAGGAAAATGCAGATCAAAATGCTTTTACCCACACCTATAAGGTGGTGACTAACCCAATTTCATAAAATGGTGGAGTATGCCTTTAAAGGAATGTACCGGAGTGAATTCAAGCATAGCCCTGTTGAAAGAGCTGGCTAAAAGAGCTGGTTAGTGAGTGGAATAAAATTATTTGGTACAGCATAGACCGAAAGCGAAGGCAGAAGCGAACAGGCACGTTACACTAATCAATGGGACTTGACTATTGGAAACCGAAAGTAAGATCTGAGGTTACATTGACTCAATGTAAAGTGTTTCGCGTTAGGTCTATGCTGTTCGAAATTATTTAATTTCATGCGAGAAATATTGCCGTTAGAAGGCTCGTGCAGCAGGGCTATGCTTAAACTTACTCTGGACTTATACTTTAAGGTCAGAGTGATTGGTGATATCTGGCGCCATGGGGCCCTTCCCCTCACTGGCAGGTCAACAAGTTCGGCTCTCAGCCCCCCAACAGCAAGACGTTCACAGGCCAACTTCTACATCTCTCAGCTGACCACTGCTTCTGTGTTACTCCGACACAGCCTGAGGGAGACATTGCACTCGTGAGACACGTCAACACGGGAAAACACCACTACACACCATGTCTTAAGTGAAGTTACACAAGAATAAATAGGCCTACACACTTCACTGGTATTGTCCAGTCTGGCTATGAGGCCCATGTTTCTCTCCATAGCCCATGCCACCTGGTAACAGAATCCACCATACTTTTAATGATAATATTTTTTTCTGAATTCCATTGCATGTAGAATGAGGAAAACAAAGAACACTTGGCTGACTGTGTAGTGTAATTGTGTCTTCTGTCCAGTAGAGGGCAGCCAGTGATTTATGCATTTATTTCTGTCAAGGGAATGAAAGGCCAACTTGAAACCCAACAAAGAGGGCAGTCCTTAAGCCATTTTATAATACTGGAAAAGATCAACTGTGTTGTTTGTAGCTGAAGTTGTCATTGCTGAGAGACTAAGAAGGCTATAAGAAATAAGATGGCGCAAACAAAGTGTACAGGAAATGTTGAATTAGTAAAAATGTAATACAAGTCATGTAGAAAATGTTGTCAGAGATCACCTATGAATCAGCATTTTTATAAACCAATAAAAAGAGTGGAAAACAAACATGATAAAAGAGTGCAAAACAAACATGATTTGGACAAAGAGTATTGATGAGCTGTTGGTTTAACCTGAGGAAAGGGCACGACTTTGACAAAATAACTGCATTATAAGCAGCAGTATTTATGTACTGGGGGGTTGAAGTGAGAGAAAAGTCATGTCTTCCTAATAACAAGCAGATTTGAAAACTGCAGGAACAAACCAACAGTCAGTGCACTGGCCTACACTAATGCAATCTGACACTGGTGTAGAGCATCACCAAAATTCAATTACCTCACCTAAATGATACAGGCATGGGGGAAGCAGCATGTGAAATCTTCCTAAAATGCTCACTTTGATATATAATGCAAGAAATAAGGTTGATAACAGACAGCCAGCTCATTTTAAACGTAGAATACAGCTCTTTTTTCATATCTAGGTATATCTTATGCCTGTTAAAAAGCATTTAACAAGCATTCAGTCATACCTGGAGGCTCTGGATGGAAATCGGCCGACCCAAGGAGAGAGAGAGCACACTTACATCTGCAGCATAGTGCTGATTGCATACCAATAGATTTTTATTTCATGACATATACAAATTGCTGGCTGCAATGCATTTAAATGATAGGCTATTTTGTTGATTCAATAACAACAGGCTTACAGTGTACTCCTAACTCAAGGAGAAACTTTTTGAGCACCTAATTATAACTTTGTACATATTATGAGAACAGATAAAGCTGTGAGACAGTAACTGAATTTAGCTTTTTTTTATGCAATGTTAATGTTTTTTTTTAATCTGTTGATCTTAAACAAAGCTCTCTCTCTCTAACTCTCTCTGTCTCTCTCTCTCTCTAGTGCCTGCTATATGACTCTTACTACTTCCCATACACAGCTCGACTTTCAATGGCACAGACATATGTCTAAAAAATCCCACTCACCCCAGGTTATGTTGTAGCTATAAGGTTAAGCTTGGTTGTGCTGTTGTTGCAGTGGAGGGCTTCTATTTTTAAAGGGATGTCAGACTGGGGGTGTGGAGAGTTTGCCTGAATGCCACTGTTGTCCTCTGTTGTTTCCCGGAGTGCCCTTTGATCACCGTAGCGACACCACACTTGCTTGAGAGCCCAGTGTTTTCTTTGTGGAAACATCCCAGCAACGGACAGGTCAGCCAGATTGGAATGTTAAAGCAAGTCATGAAATGGGGACAAGTGGCCATATTCCAATTAAAACCAGTAGACTATAATATAAAGTGAGGTGCTGGGAGGGAGCAGAGAGAGGGAGAGCAAATTAGAGAAATAAGTGCAATGAGTTCTAATTCCACTCACATATGAAGTGAAATTATATTTATATGTCATGTATCTTTTTTTAACAAACGGTATAGCTTGCTGTGGTAAAGGAACAAGTTTTTGACAATTAACCAGGCTTTGCAGGCAGTACATTACATACAAAAGTTATAAACATAGAAATGCATGCAAAGTGCAAACATGCAAGCGATTGCCACCTTGATGAATAATGCTGAAAGACTTTTGACCACTAGATGGCGGTGAAAATATAAGTTGCCACAGAATGTCTGCACCTGCAACAGGTTTTCTTCTTCTTTCTCTAATTTAAACATTTGATGGTTTGGTCTTTCAATAGTAAATTGTAATGAGCCTAAAATATTTTCCCATGTCTGTGTTATAGACAATAAAGCTTTGGATCTTAAAGGGCAACTTCAGTCAATTTCAACAAGAGCTCTATTGCTCAAGCGACTCGAGACTAGCCAATAGCCTACTGAAGACGCAAGACATTTTGGTCCAACCATATAGGTTCCGCTCACAGAGAATCTGCATTTACAATTAAGCTATGGGGGCAGAATTTTAAGCTGTGTTCTGTGCTCCAAAAGTCTCTCCAAAAGCTATGCACCATCATCAGATGATCAATGATGTTTTTTGCCCCCAACGGCACCTTCCAGGCAGCACAGCCTAAAAGAAACTACCTTTACCCTATTCCTAATCCTAACCCCCTCAACCCTCATCCTAACCCTAAACTGAGGGGAGTAGTGCCTTAAAGGCAGCACTGCCTGGAAGGCTCTGTTGAGGGCAAAAACATCAAAGACCTCATCGGACACATTACAACACAGCACTGCAGTGTGTTATGTGTTTGTGATTATTGTTTTTTTATGTAATTCACAATGGCAATCGCCCTCTGAAGGACAGAATGACAACATTTTGAACATTGTAGACAGAATAGTATGCCAAGGGAGATGCTTCCCGTACTATTTGTAAAGCGCCGCAAGACATTTGAGAGCTCTACAAATAAAATTGAATTGAATTGAGTTGGCAGCTTACCCTAACTAAATGGGGCATAGAAACTCACTTTCAGTTTCAAATTCATATGCCCTATTTGGATAACATTAGCTGACTGTTCGCTATTCTGCCTTGCTGTATAAAATGTTGTTTTATCTTAGCCAACTTCTACTTTTACTTTCATTAAGTACATCTAATTTAGCCGGGCTCCGCCCTACTGGTGACGCAACGCCTTCGGCTCAGCTACACACAGCAGGGCCACGACCTCGTTCAAGTACATTCCCTGATCCCGCTACAGCGGGATCTCCACCCACTTTTTCGGGAACCAATCAACTTTGAGCAGCTCCAACGGCTCTCAGTCCTGCTCAAGCAATTCCCTTCGCGTCACATACGTCAGAGGAAAGAGTGGTATGATTGGTTTGGCTTCGGCACAGCATTTTCTAACATCGACCAGTAGCAAACAGAGGCATTTCAGGGAGGCGGGTCAACCATGCGTTTTGATAAACGTTGTTATACGGGCTCTTGGTCAGACCAAAGTCTCGTAGAGCTTTGAAAGTCGATGGCAATCAGGCTACATCTAATTATAGATTACTTCTTGTACTTAAAGGATAACTTCGGTCAATTTCAACAAAAGCACTATTTCTCAAGCAACTGGAGACATGTCAGTACCGAAGATGTGAGAAATTTTGGTCCATCTCACAACGTTTCTGCGACTGGAGAATTAGCACCGACCGCTAACCCATTGGGGCAGACTTTTAAACTGTGTTTTTAACATTGTTACATGCTCCAAATCTCACCCCAAAAGCTATGCAACATCAGTGAACACCTTACAACACAGAACTGTAGTGTTAGCCTCAAATGACTAAAGAAGTGCTCAAAGCAGTGTGTTTGCCAAAGCAGCAACATACCTAGTTTGTTTACATCCTTGCTGCTAATCAATTTCACTTTACTCCCTCAATGGCGGAGATGAAAACATGAGTTTTGAAGAAATTAATAATATTCCAAAATCTTCCGTTTACTGACTGACCTACTGACAGTTACTTACTTACCATGTTACAATAGCCTAAAGGGAGTAAAGTGAAATTGACTTGGATTAGAATTCTTATACAACATATAAAAACATTGTAAAGTTTATATAAATCAAATTTCAAATTATATGCATTTTATATGGATTTTGGATGAGCTTTCAGTCCCCCATAAAATCATAGGCCCATAAGCTTCTTACAGCCTACAACACGAAAAATGTAAGTTTTATATAAACCTTTTTTATATGGGTGTAGTAGTAGTAGTGTCATGACCTGTTTTCTGACTATAGTTCTCAGTTTTAATTAACAACTGTTTTACATTTGTTTTAGGATAGATAGTAATTTTACCCAATTCACATCAATTTTAACTGGACATGTTAAAATACTGTTTTTGGTTGGGAACAAACCATTTGATTAGATGCCGTAGTGATTGGTTATTTTTTGGTAAATCTCAAGATGCTAATCACAGTGAATGCTTATGAATTCTCTGAACACTTCCGAAAACATCTGTAAACGGTGTAGTTTGGACTATCTTCTTTCTTACTAACCAACTACTACAGATATACTTCCTTAGTTATCTCGGTTTGGGAAATGCAGGAAGCGGTAGTAAAGCCCCTTTTGAAAAAAGAATAG